>JAOXNG010000026.1:4908839-4924599 GCA_028566535.1 Scolopax minor | reverse complement strand
CATAATGGCCGAGTGTCTTCACTGCGAAGTGTCTTTGTGACATCATAATGGCTAAGTGTCTTCACTGCCAAGTGGGAGGTGGATGTAGAGGGGAGGGAGAGGGGGCTGCTCTTTTTCTAACAGGAGGAATTGCTCAGATAGGCATGCTTAAAGCTCAGTGGCAACATAAAGGAGCGTAACAAGAAGAGGGAGGCTGAAAATCCTGCATACCTTCCCTTTCACTGTCTGTTGTATGACATTTACCAGATGAGTATATGTAAAGTACTCTGTAATTAAGTTCATCTGATCATAATAACTTTAAGGAAACTTCAAAAACTATGTCAAAACTCAGAAGCCAGAATAATTTGTATTTGTTCTAAGTAGATGAGCACGTTGCTCGAGCATAAATTGAGCTTTTGTTAAGCATGAGTCAAGCCAAACAATTTGGAAAGGTCCTGGAACTGCATTTTAGATGTGATCTACCCTTTGTGCTCTACTGACCATGCAGGGACCCTCCCCATTTCCCACGTGCAGCCTGTGCCCATCTCCCTGGCATCCCCCGCCTGTCCCTGCTGGCAGCGCCAGCCAGACCCGCAGCCTGACGGAGGAAGAAATTCAAAGTTTAAAGCCCTGCAGGACGTAACGACAGGTAAAAATAACAAAACTCCATTTGAATTTGAACATCTCTTCACTCCTGTCTCACACGGGAACCAAATCTGCCAAAAGATGGTTTCTGCAGTTTCGCTGTGAGGTACGCACACGCTAGGGCTGCCGCGCCGCTACGGAGAAACCTGCCCCCAGCCTGCATTCAGGGTGGAGGAAAAAAGAAGTTTATCAGGAAGAATAAATTTAGACACCAGCGTCTCTCAGCAGTACGTCCAAAAATAACAAACTATCAAAGCTGTGCACTAATCTCTCCAGAGAGAGAATGAAATTTATATTTTTTTTAAAAAAAAGTATCCGTCAGTGCATGAGCAGGATTGAAATTCCTCCTTTTGAAAACTCTAAATTAAATTGTGCGTGTTTGTTTCCCTCTTCTTTTATTTTTTTTTTATTTCCTCTCCACAAAAACTTTTGTAATCTAGGACTTATTGTTAAATACCAACTTTTTAAAAGAAGCGCTGTCGTGAAAAATCAGCTACAGCCCGTGCCCCACACAGAGGGCAGGATTTGCTGAGTTTAGCCAACCAGTCCGAATGAAACTCTCATGGAAAAAATAGATCTCCACAACATATCTCCATAACGTATCTCCATTTTCTCCCTTCACGTGACAGATTTTTCGGAATAAATACCACGTGCTACCCAAAACGCAACACAATCAGAGTTTATTCTTGGAATAGACAACTTAGCCGTCTCAAGCTTTATTTTTGGAAACGGGAGAGTCAAAGAAAACAAGGGCACATGAGTTGCCCTCAAAAGCAGGAGGCATAGGTGTGGGACAGGAGATGGGACCACCAGCCAGACCCCAGCAGGGCCAGGCACCCCTCCGTGAGGGTCCCCCTCCACCCACGGGACCCACCAAAGCCTCTCTGTCTCCCGCTTTCCCGCATCCGTCTAAAGGGAGGCAGTGCTGCTTCCCCATCTCGACAGACCACCCCGAGATCTGCAGAGGAATTCTTCTTCATTAAGGGGGAGGTGCCGCTCGTCTGCGTCTTCCAGACTGCATTTTTAGTGCTTTATTTATTTTCATATTTGTGAATTTGAAATGCAGCGCGCCTCGAGAAGCAGAGTTTGCCAGGAAGCATAAAAATACCATTAAGATGTTCAGATTGTCATATCCCAAATCTGAAACTGAATCTATCATCAGCTGTGGTAGCAATATGTTTTCTGCCAAGTTGCCACGGGTAACAGAAATGCCTGATGACAGCAATAAATAACTTTAATGACTGCTGATAATATCATGAAAAGAGCTCTGTGATACTCTGACATCATTTAGAGGTTTACTAGCCATTATTAAGTGTTGTATCATGCCTCAGCTTGTCAGCTAATCATAGCAAATCACTTGTGTATACACATACTTTTATCCATCTGCATGTATGTGTAAAACTAAACGTTATAAACTATACATTACATAGTTTATTCAACTTATTCTCACTTAAGCTAACTTAAAATAGAAGTATGCCGATTTCACGCCCACGGATGTACCTTTGGATTCTGTACAAATGCCTTTTCATAAAAAGCTGATTTCTCTACTGTCCTCACAACCTCTGTCTAATCAAGTGATGGTGTGATCTAGCACCGCGCACCAGAGCCTATTCATCACGTGTATTTGTCATTTTTTAATCCCTTTTTATTTGGTGTTACTGGAAGTTTGATCACCTTCCTTACAAATAAGCATTGCTGGGAACACCAGGAGTAGGATGACAAGATATTTTCACAAATACCTGCAGTTCAAAGAGTTTCATAATGAAACCTTCTTCAAATTAAGTAATTCAGAGATTGGCTGACCTCACTGTTACCTTTTAAGTTCGAAAATGCTGTGAATGCTTTACATTATGTCTTGATATGTGTTCCTCCTCGCCCCCAGCCCCACAGGACTGCTACCACAAAAAAAATCAAAAACTTATAAACTAGTACGCTAATCCACCATAGCCCCACAACACAGACATTATCAAAACAAGTTGAGACATTACATATTCTCCTCATACATGTTTTCATTTCCTTGCAGAATAAAATACCTTTGCGTTTTTTGCATCGGTTATATTGAAACATCCCTTAAAGAGGGGAAAGATCACTCTTCACAGACATGACATTCTCATGTTTGTGATCCACCTTAACGTAAAAATATTCTTAAATGGTAAAAAGCAGACTTTGAAACCCGGGTTTTAAATCACGGACAGCTGTCAGAAATACAAGTATGACAATATGCCTTTAAGAAGTGCCATTCAGCAGTACCTCTCGACTTTGGGAAGATGACATAAAGGCTTGCAGAGCCACAACAGACCAGGCACTTACATCTGCCTCCTTAACTCACATGTCACCCTGTTCCATCCACCCTACGATACGGACACCAAGCTGGGTGATGCATCATAAACCAGGCTTGCCTGGCAAAAAGGTAGAGATACTTTTCTTTCTTCTCCGAAAGCAATGGTTCCCCATGGGTTCCGTAGCCCACAGCATTTATGTACAAGCAAGGGGCTTATTTTCTAGCAACTTCCACTTCTGAAGCATCATTGTGATCGAGATTTACATGTTACAGACGTCACACGCCTTCAAGCTATGCTTATGAGTTGTATTTAGTTGAAGAGACAACATTTGTCACCTGCACAAGCTCAGGACTAAATTTTAATGCAATTAATAACAATTCATAACCCTAACCTGAATGCCTAAGTACAGCATATTGCATTTGCTTCCACCCCTTTTTTTTAACCCTTCGTGTAACCCTGAAGAAACACAGCATAGAAATTTTAACAAGGGTGTAGAAATAGACATTTTTTACATTGTACTGTATGCAGGTTGCTGCACCCATATATCAAAAACCAGATACCCCAAAAAGGCCAGACTTCGGTCCTAAAAAATCCCCCAAATGACTTGGTGATCAGTGGTCATAAAAAAAAAATTAAAAAAATAAAAGAAGGAAAAAATCATTATGGGTAATTATGTTGTCTCAATAACAAGTAACTATAAAAAGAACCTGAGCTTCCACTCCATTTCTGATAAAGCTTCTAGTACATGACGAAAGGATTTACAGCTACCAAGATTATGAGGTGGCGGGAGTCAGATCCATTTCTGCACCTCTTCTCAAGGGTCATTTAATGTGGAGGAAGTAAAGCTTGTGGGGCCTCGTTTGGCACTTCTCAGGCTGAGGAGCTCCAACTGAATTAAATTAAAACCCAGTTCATTATTAGGCAGCATCCCTGCAAGGGCATCTGAATAAAGCTGGTCTTGTAAAGCCTATTTTGTAGCGGCGAGACTTTCTTTTCCCTCAGATTAAAGTGTTTGTGGAGTCGTAAGATGCCTCCACTTCTCAAACCAGAGACCATAACCTCCTAAGCACCACCTTTACCCCTCCTTGCTGCAAAAGGCTCTCAATTCATGCGAGCAGCAGCACGCAGAAATTGGTTAGTCTTGGCAAACAGCATGACAACTGCAACACAAACCCAAGAGGGGAAAATAAACAACCCTTCAGTCATCTCAATCATTGGAGCCATGTGGGCATTTAACATGCTGTGGGTTCCTCAGGCCTCGGAGAACATAAATTAGTGCAATAAGTGATACAATTAATGAATTTCAACAGTCAGATGTAAACACAACTAACAGATCCAGGAATAAATCAGGCAGTGGTTAACCAAGAAACCCCATTGCTTTGGGCTACTCTGAGTTCCCAGGCTCTCCTTGGGTCCACTCACAAAAAGAAGTCATTTTCCAGACAGAAAACCGTAAACAGACAGGGATGAAATTTCCTCTCAGATTCCTTTTTATTCAATGCACCTGTTTCCCAGGCCTACCTTGCACTTCTCCTCAGAGATCTTCTATTTGCCAGGACCAGAGGGAATAATTTTCTCCCTGTCCAGCTTCAAGCAACGTCTCCCAGCTCTAGATTCTGCTCAAGCCAGGAAAGGATTTGCCCATCTAAACACTACACCCTGAGTTTCTGCAATCTCAGGCAGGTTGAATGAGGTCTCTTCCAAAATTTATTGCAATAATTTGGGATAGGGGAACATACAACCCATGCCGGGTGATTCCATCAGGAGTTTCAAATTTGCTAACGCATAAATTTAAAAAAAAAAAAAGCAAAATGCCCCAAAATAATGTGCAAATTATATCATTTTGATAACTATCATCTACAGCTTCAGTGTCTAAACCAACACATTTTAAGACCAGTTCTCTCCAATGTGCATATCTGCCACACAGATAAACATTTGCTCTGCTTAACAGTAGAGTGCTCGGCTTGGCTTACAAAGAGTGAAAAAAATTACCAAAGCAACAATTATTGTTATTTTTAAATCATTGTAAGCGCGAACAGACAAATGCAGGGCAGAAACCCATTTTGAAAAATGAATGAATTCAAGACACCACTTTGGAAGTGGATTACTTCCCTGCCAATTTTATGTCAAAGTCATAACATTTTGGGTAAAAGCCCAAAACATTAGGAAAGTGACTTATCAAAGCTTGTACTTTAACCATCTGGTTTCCTTTGTTTGAAAACTTAGAGCTTTGGTAAAAACAGGATTGTGAATGATCAACATGGATTTTACACTGTTTTAAGACAACCAGACATAGTTAAAAGAGTCCAAGTCCATTTGTGTTCAGCTTTGAAGGGATTTCCCTGAAATTACATCATTTTCCTTTCCTATCATGTGTGTTAGGAAGCCAGAGAACAGGGTAAAGCAAAGCGTGGAAAGATGATGGAAGGAAAAACTCTCAGGAATACATACATATATATTTTAAATACTCAGATCAATCCATTACAGAGAAGTCCTGCTCCTTAGCCTTCCCGCAAACTCAATCAAAAAGAAACCAGGAGCAGTACACCCATAACATGTGAAAGCACTAACATCTGTCACACAAAGTGATTCAAATGAAGCAGTCAGAAATTTGGCATCTGGTTAAATCAAAATCCCAGAGTCACCCCCGTCTCCTCTTGGGGTTGAAGGGCAGAGAATCACATCTCTCTACTGTTTTCTTTCGATCCCCATTCTGCTGGTGGCCGCCCTGCCTGAGGCTGGGCTCCAAGCGATCAAAAAGGGGTGAAAGTGTAAAGACGTGTAACTTTAGCAAACCTCAAAATATCCCACAGAAAGCAGTACTAATTTCCAATGTTGTGCTAGATGCAGCCTTACCAAAATACTGCCTGTCTGGCAGCAAGGTGTGCTTAGTTCAGGGGATCAGACTCTTGGCCTATGGACAAAACTGCAAGAAGTCTACAGATGTGAGATGGTTACAGATTGGAAGCAAGTAGCTGGACTCTGTTCATGCTGTGGAAGTGCAACAGGATGAAAATCCAACTCCCTGCACTGTCACTGCCCTCCAGTTGAGTTCCGTGGAGCACAGGAATAAGCCAGGAGTCAGGAACTGGTGTGCTGCTTCAGTCCAACATAATCAGGTACTGCCATTTTGTACATGCCTAATATTTTTTGGGATTATTGTATTTGTTGATATAGAAACAACTGAGAAAACAAACTTTTTAACATCCCACTCAAAGACAGACAATGGAACATCTATGTTGGGGTCAGCATTACTGCATCTGCCCTTGTTCATAATCAGCAATCATCTCTGCCACAGCCAAAATACAGCTATTTGTAGGAGTGTAGACAGCTTGAGCTAAAAGCATTACTCAACAAGTGAGATCAGAAATGAACAAAAGATACTACATGTTCCCCAGGAAATATTACAAATAGGTAGAAATTAATTCCACAGTTCAACAAAACTCTTTATGCTTGAATGTTTTGAGGACACTTCTAAAAAACAAACCCTCCAGTGGCACGGAACCAACTAGAACCGGTCGGCCCTTGTTACAGAGCAAAGCTACTAAAATTGCCAACATCATTTCATGAAACACCCACTACATCTCCAATGACTGTCCCAGTCCAAGATGATATTGCTCAAGTAGGAAAGAGCAGGGGATCTTGCAGATTAACAAACTGAAGCCTGTAGAAAGAAAGAGAGCAAGAAGTTGTTGCTCTCCATTGCTGGCAGGAACACCACTGACAGGGTCTGTGGAGGCAGTATCTCAATAAACAAATAAAATCCCAAGTTAATAAGGGAACATGCCAATATGCTTTACTTCTGACATTTCTATACTGTATATAAGTAAATGTTAACTGAAAATATCTTGATCTTGGCAACAGATTATCCATTCAGTGGATTGAGCTGAATAGGCCGCAGGCAGAATCTATTGAGCTTCTATCAGTTCGGATTTTCCTGCAACTCAGGATGATACTGAAACTGCTCTCCACCGTGCATAGGGATTTTCTAATAAAACACTCATCACTGCTTGTCATAAGTAGGTTCAATTAATTTGATAGATTGGCACTTCAGGTCCTTGATGAAATTTAGTATCGCTTAACAATTTTAGAAATCTTAAGAACAAATTTGGGAGAGATCAAATGGTGTTTCTGCCTTTGTCAGCCCATGAAAATGATAATATCCTTCTCAAAAACTCTCCAAAGTCTAAGGTTATAGATATAACATTTAATCTTCATCTGCTTTCTGCACATCTGTACTGCTGGTTTATACAGCCGTTCTGTAAATCTTCTCTGTAGACCTCAAAAGATTTTTGTTTCAAAACTGATTTATGAGCTGAGAGTCATGTTCAGTACTTAGGGTGTTCATAGCCCTAGAAATGAAAAGCTGAGTGTGAGTGATGGATATAATCTGTTAACAGGACTTAAAGACTATTTGTCTGTTTTCCATTTTCATTTCCCTGCACAGTCATAAATTGGTGCAAGATTGATTCAATGACCCAGATATTACTGCTTTCCCAACTTGGTCATTTTTATCTCCTGATCAAAATGCCTGCATACAGGAAGAATCTTTGTGTCTTTTCCTATCAAGTTGCTATGCCAGTCATTTGCAACAGAAATGCTGAAATGGCCACGTCAAAGAAAAGGCGATAAGATTTTTACTGTGAACAGAACAGAATTAGGCATAGCTGCAGACTAAATCTTTACTCCTCAGCCTTTTTATAAAATTAGCTAACTTTGTCATCTGGTGTCCAATTATCCCTCAGACAGATAAACTGCTCCTTCCACAGAGAAGATAAAAGTTGATTGAACATCTTCACTCGAACAATGTTTCTCTTTTGGTCCCTCTTGGTAAGATGAAGGTATAAACAGCCGCACACACTCCTCTGTCCTGCACAGGAAGCTTCCCATCTGTCTACAAACAAGGGCTCATTTTTATTGCTTCAGATATATCCTAGGGAACAGAAAACAGCACTGCCAATTTCTGGCCCAGGAAGTATTATGTTTGATTTTAATTATATTTCTAGATCTTTTTAGGACTACAGCATTTCTAATTATTAGTGCAAACTGAAGGTATCAGGATGGAGTGCCCCCTTGACATCTGAACCGCAGCAAAATAGCCAAGCTAATCCTGTTGTTCCCCACCCCCACACCCCCATCTCGTGGCATTGATTAATGCCAAAGGAAAGGGAACAGATTTTATGAGTCTCTTGTGGGCGCTGGGGCAGCAAGAGGTGAGACTGGGAAAAGGCACCCGAGGACATGCTTTATTGGAGATCTCATCAGAGCATTCTGCCACAGGAGAGAAACATCTCATGACTGGAGACACCACCGAGCTTCTGCAGACACCTGGAAAAAGCCCTCTGGACTACCTGAATCCCACATTTGTGCTCTGAAAGTACAGAAAACGCCTGAAACATCGGACAGTGAACACACTGCTCAGAGAACGTGTTCCTCTCAGAGGCTAATGCTGGATGCACAATGGGTGAGAATGGGGAGAAGTTCCTTCTACAGTTACCTATTAATCCACTGTTCACCTCCTGCTGCTCCACTCTCCTGGCTTAGTGCCTGCAGAGGATCCCAGATTTGGTTCTCCCATACTGAAAGAGCAGCAAAGCTTACCAACAAACTGGAGAGACAGCTGAAACAATACAGCAAACAATTCTTTCTGAGAATAACTCAACTAACAAGAAAAGCTTTAACCTCTTTTCTTATTACAGAGCAAAGGAAAGCCTTCCCTCAAAATAATTAAAATTCACTAAACCTTAGAAAACAATGGATTTAGTTAATATGTGCAAATCTCTTAGGTGCTACACAAGTCGTAAGGATATGGAGAAACAATAGAGAAATCTTTATGTCAGGAATCAAGAGAAAGAATTTAATCACAAAAGCACAGCAATTACAGGAACTAACTTTTGAAAATGAAGTTATGGAAAAAAACTCAAAACAGTTCCAAAAATGGCCACAAATGGTGTCAAGAAAAGAACTCCAAACACCATCACAAAAGCAAATAGAGGAGCTAGCTGACAAAAAAAATCATGTATGTGGATTGTTAAAAACTGTCTTGGAAGAGGCAATCAACCACTCTTTGTCCCCATATTTACTCAAAAAGCCTGCAGAAGATAGATTAAAACTTTGTTTTAGAGACTGATGGAGGAAATCCATTGAAAAGAGATTAAAATGCAAATAAAACTATAAAATAAGCCAGATCTTCCTCTCCCCACTAGCCTGAACAGCCACAAAAAATGCTGACAGAAGATGGTACGAAACTGCCATAGCTACAATCAGGGGGTGGGATAAAGCACATTGAGCTAAAGGCATGCAGGGGTGTAATGGATCCCGAGACACAGAGTTGAAAGCACAAACCCATCTGCACAGCTTTTGTCTGGTTTGATGATGTTTTCTCGAGGTGGAGCAGAGGAGCCATCGGTTCCCTTGTCACCTGAAGCGGTGCTGACTGCACCAGCTGATTTGCTGAGGGCAAAAGCTCCCCCCTGGATTCCCCTGCCATTTCATCCCACTGTGCTGAGGGCAGGAGAGAAGCCGAAGGGGTTAATTGCACACCAATGGGCTCCTGACTTCTCTATCTGATAGTGCAAAGGAAAAATGTTTCTCCTCTTAAATTCTGGACAGCTTACATTGCCTTTCTGAGTAAGTGACACTAGAAGTAAGCTGTACCCAGAAAAGAATGGTTTTGTTTAGGTGATACTGCTGACTAGATTTGGAAGACACATGCTTTTGAAGTCCAGAAAAATACACCATTGCAATGTTTTACAAATGCTAAGACATAGGCAGTACTCAAACGTTCATTTAAAGTCTAGTGTGTGGATAGGTTCATGTTTCTAAGTTGACTGGAACCCCACAGAAACAGTACAAATTGTTCTCTTTATGTTTGTTGAACTGTAACACTGTGACAGTGCCCGGACAGTCTGTGTGTCTGTCTGCGATACTGAGAGGCCAGGGAACAGACTCTAAGCCACCGGAGGCAGATCATAAAAAACCCGGTTATTTTTGCATCTGCTGCTAATGAGCTATTACTACAGCTTCTCTTATCTTTGGAAAGAAACCTAAATAAAATAACACACCCATGTAATGCAACTTCCTGAGCCTAGGATCTAGTTAAAAAAACAACAAGTCACGGGCATGGTCTGTCAGGGCCCTGATGTCCTTGCAGAGAGAGGGCTCACTAGCCTTTTTGTTTGATAATGACTTTCTCAATGCTATTATTTTCTAATATGTTTAAACATCAGTCTTCCAAGACCTTGTTGATGCTCTGGCTATAACCTGCCTTCACTTCAGGGCACATAGGCATCATCCTTTTCCTGTCCGTTCCCTGTGCCAAGGCTTCCTCTGGAAGCCAATTAGGCAAGTAAGCCAGAAAAGACCTCTGCCCAGGTCCCTGGTGAGGACAGATTGGTCCTGAGGACACTCCAGATCCTACTTGTAGACACAGCCATACCTTTTCTCACACAAGTTACCTTGTCTGGAAACCTGCCTGTTGCAGGTCTCAAATCAGAGAGCAAGCACACGTGTGATACTTCTGTCAGCACATGGAAGCTGTCAAGCTGCCTCTAGAGCCCTGCTGGAATGAAAGAGCCAGTGTTCCTATGGGAGATTAATCACATCGTCTGTAATCAAACACAGGATCGCTGGGGTTCACAAAGGACTTCTTCCCTAAATAAAGTTTTTTGCTAATTCCCATCAGCTGTCCATTGACCCAACTAATTACCCATAGGAAAGCCAGCGCATTGCTATCCTGCTGCTTCAGCACTGTAAATTATCTAAAGAAGATATAGCAATAATAAACAACAATCCAGAGTTTAAATTTGGCTCACTTGGTTATTTTCTCTGAAATATTGCTCAAGACCAAGATGCTGAAATTCTCCTTAGTGGCTCTTTTAGTAATCTTAGAGTGATTTAGCTCTGTGACATGCAAAGGAGGTTCCTGTTACTCCTGATGTTCAGTATCTGCCCAAATTTGATGCTGAAGAATTAAATTGCCTATGCATTAATAATATTTGTAGAATATTTTAATAGCAAAAGAGAATATAAACAAAGCCCCACCTCTCTGGAGTTTTGTTCTTTTTTGTTTGCTATTTTACAAAGCAGATTTAGAAATCTTATGGAAACAATTTTTTAGTTTACTTACAAAGCTAACGGCAACCAAATGTTTTTGTGCCGCCTGTTTCTCTTTATAATCCATTGAGATTCAGGCAGCTGAGAATCTATCTCCACCAATGCTCTGTCACTATTTTCAATATCATAAATACATGTATGAACTATGAAGACACAGATCCACTTAAAATGATGCAACATAGTGGCAGGTGATACATTAAACTCACAATGAGCTACTCATTATAAAGGGATTAAAGGGTAGAGCTGGCTCAGCTCTCTTCCTGAATTTTTAGCTAGACTTTCTCCAGCTGTTTTCTGAATTGTACATTTTTGACAGATTTTTATCTCTCATTTATTTTTTTTATTTAATTTATTTAATTAATTAATAATAATTAATTTAATTTATCTCTCATAAATTTAATTTTTACTCAAAACATTGTATGCCAGATATGGGCCAGCTTGAAAAGGTGTGTCTATGCCTCCCTGAGATTTGTCAACAAGTCTCCACTATGTGAATGTATATCTGTGTCCCTTCAGTCCTACTCCCATTTTACCCAGACACTGGTTTATCACTTCCTCCTCTTAATGAAAGGCTTCGGAAGCTATTTATTCATAAGCCATAAATCTGAATTCACTCAGTATTTATTAGCATAGCCATATAAATCCAGACATGACCCAAGCCAGAATGTGAGGGACTAAAGCCATACTCCTTGCAATGTGTGACAGAGCTGGAAAGAGCCCGATAACATATCGTGCAACTTGACCTGCCCCCTCCTCCCACCTGCATTTGCTTTCCCAGTCGGGTTTTTCACTTCTGGTTCCTATTGCAACCAAGTGCTCATTCTGAATCCAATGACCCCGGTGAGATTTTTCAGGCACGATGCAAATGTCTAATGGGATTGAATTTTAATTCTCCCACAGACCTTTAAAAACAAACCAACCAACCTCACAAGAAGTTGCACACCCTCAGGTTTGTGCCCATCACATGCGTGTTCACCACGGCTCTCTGCTGCAGGGGAGACCTGCTCTAGAAGGGAGAGAACCTGCATCTCACTTAGGGGGTGAACTAAGAGCATCTGCACTGAGGGAGCAATTACTGACATTGGGCTGCAGAACCTCTGGTACCACTATACAAATATGTACATTTCATTAACTCTACTTGGTTAATAATTAATCAGCCCACAACCCAGACAGCAACTTTGGGTTAATTCGCTTCTGGGAGGATGAAGTTTAATGCTTGAGAAATTAAATTAAAAATCATTAAAAACTCTTTGGTAGTTCACTGTTCAGATATATGTAGTTAAAATACCAAAATAAAAATGAAGGGAAACCTGAAATTCTTACAGCTTTTAACCCATCAGCCCAACAGATGAGCACTATGCTTTTACATCAACACAGAAAATCTAATTTTATAGGCAGAAAACTAGAAATACAAGTTGCATTTTACCTGTGATTGAGCCCAGTTGTAATTAAGATTGAAAACTTCATTGCTGCACTCCTCATGTTTTGTTGTTTTAATGATACAACCATAAAAATCATTTTTACTTTGAAAGCACTTACATAAATATGACATCTACTCAGAAGACCTGTTTTGGTTAGGTATTCTGACATGTCTTTGCAATTTTAATGATGAAAGTAGGTCTTCTGTGCTTTTTATTGCTGATGCCATCAGAAAGTCAGAACATGAGTAGGACAGGTCAATCTCCTTATTGTTATCCACAGAGTAATTTACTAAATTAAAATAAGCTTTTCCATCTTAAGTATTTTAATGCAATTAAACAAACCCTCCCCATTTATTTTGCAAAAAATAATTAAATGTTTAGCAATCAGATGCATATTTCTTTGTTAATCAACTGGAATTCCCAGAAATTGGATGGAAAAATGGTGTGCGTCAGTAATCGAAATTAAATGAATATTGTCAAATAGGCAGCGAAGAGACATCAGTGAGTGCATCCTCTTGTGCAATGAGGGTTCTGAGTAAAGGAGCACAAGCAAAGATTCCTGGCTTTGCATGGACTGAAGCACAAAAGAGCACGCAAGGACCCAGATTGCCCAGGGACAGAATGGCCATCTAAGCTTGGGAGTTGGTAATTGACAGGGCAATCATTTGGGTAATTAGGGACCTAGCCGTGCAGATCCTTTTTCATGTTTTGTCAGATAAATCTCTGCCTTAACAGCTGTGTAATCTGGTCTCCCTTGAAGCTGAAAGAATTGAAATCAATTCCAAATCAGAAGTAAACCTCTTCTACTTAAAATCTGGTACAAATAGTAAGAAAATACTGGGTTTGCCTTTGTTTATCAGTCTAGGGAGACAGGCTCGTGATACTTTGCTATTGGTTGACACAAATATTTGTAAGAGGCTACTGGCATGATAATTATTAGCAGAGTTGACTACAAAACAATTAGCATGTGTCATGAAAAAATACAAAAGATACAGAATTCAATTCTCATGTCATTATCTGGAAAATTTTTTGATTTGTGAAAAAGGAAACACTAGTGAATCCAGAAATTTTTACTAGACACTTGGTTTTGCTGGTGCCATTGATTTTTTTACATCACTTAAACTAAATCTAAACATAAGGGGATTCTGTTTCTCACTTGAGGAGAAGATAATAATCAACAGATAAAAGACACATCCCACTGAAGCCAGTATGTTTCTTCTGGTGGACAGTGTGACAAAGTGAATTGGACATGATCTTGTTATTATGCCACAAAAGACATGGCCTCCATTCCCTACTGCCTCTGAGCTGTCTGGGCCAACTGAAGTTCTCTTAAGCAAGGGACTGACTGTATGTCTCAGCAACACAAAATAACGAGGGCTTGATGAACCAAGTGTCATGAAATAAAGAGAAGCTGCAAGAGTAGGGAGTGAATGAGCACATCCATCACACATGCTTTCTTCCCCTACAGCTCAGCATAAATTTTACGGCAGGAAAAGGCTCATGGGTGTGATGCAGGGCCTGAGATACCATTTCAAACAGCACATCACAATTGCCATTCCAAAGGGAAAGTGGGTGCAGTCATCCCAGTGACAAAAGGTAATTATTTCCACATTACTACTGTGGATGTTATGTTTATATTAATGTACAGTCTGTCACGGACATTTGAAGAATCTGTATGGATCCGAAGATGTAATTGTTCCCCGTTTTTTTCTCACAGGACAGAGAATAAACTTTCTAATGCAATTTCTAATTCAAAGGTATAATATTCTTTCTTTCTAATTCAAAGGTATAATATTATTCTTAGAGACACTGAATCATACCACAGAACCCTGAAAAACCAGTCCAAAAAGAGGAGTGAGACTTGACAACCCTGCCTGTTGGAATCTGAAGTGCCACAGCTGAGAGTGGTTCTACCTCCAGGTCTGTTCCATGCTGTCTCTTCGAAATGTCTGTGGCCCCATAAGCCAAGGCTCTTTTACATTCCCTTGTGTGGAGCCACGTTAGCACTAAGAGTAGTGGGAAACATTCAAAAGTGAGCCCCAGTATAGACACAATTTATAAATACTCCTTGACACTGACAATCTGAGTGAGATACTTAGGCCTCTGTCCAACTGTGGTTGGTTGACCCTGGCCAGCAGCTAAGTACCCACAGAGCTGCTTGCTCAGTTTGGCCACAGCAGGACATGGGAGAGGATAGGAAAAGCCTAAGCAAAACTCAAGGATCAAGATAAAGACAGTTTAATAAGTGAAGGAAAGAGGAGAAAAAACCAGTAATGCAAAGGCAATCACTCACCAACACCTACAAGTTGACCAATGTCTAGGCAGTCTCTGTGCCACAGCTACCTTGGAAGACCAAAATCTCCTCACCTTCTTCGTCCATCACCTGTTTTATTGCTGAGCATGACATGATATTGTATGGACTATGCCTTTGGCCAGCTTGGGTCAGCTGTGTCCCCTGGCTGTGTCCCCTCCCATTCTCTTGCCCACCACCAGCCTACCTAATGCTGGTGTCGGGGAGGCAGCGAGACAGAGAGAAAAGCCTCAGCGCTGCCCAAGCCCTGTTGAGCCACAGCCACTGCTGTGTTATCCACACTGTTTTAGTCACCAGTCTAAAACACAGCAACACATGCACTACTATGAAGAAAGTTAACTCCATGCCAACCAGATCCAGTGCAACAATATTCACTGAATAAAATAAGTCTTTCTAGTAATCCAACAGGCAGTGAATCTGAGCTTGGAAGAGTTAGAATCAGCTTTATTTATTTTTTTAATTTTAATGCATCAGAATTGCTGCGGGTTTTGCCTTAAGCTTTGACTGACATTTTGGCAGCCTCTCTCCACAAAATGAATCTACTGTCCGATAAACTTCTTCCTTAGCAAACATAAAATAAACTTTACCATTTATTCTGCTTCCAAATACACTTTTAAAAAGCCTACTACATGTCTTCTGGGGAAACAGGGGAAAAAAGACACAAGAAAAAGAAAGAAAAAGAAGGAAAAAACCCCCACACCTAACAGCCTAGACCCCATTTTTATTTTCAAAGATATCCTTTGTCAGTGAATTAAAATAAACTATTTTCCCAAATGAATCTTTGTTACCGGAGCTGCACGTAATCCAGCTAGTGGAGTTTAGAAATACAAAGGAAAAGGAAAAATAGTATCAGTGGTAAAGAAAAGCTTTGAATTGCTCAATTCAATGAAATTAACTAAGGTTGATGACAGGTGCAAAGAAAAGTTTTGTTTTGACCTAAAATGAAAGGCCCCAGCACTATCAGCAGGGTAATTTAGGGCCATGCTTTGACTCAAGCCAGGTACTGT
>JAOXNG010000026.1:4862621-4877361 GCA_028566535.1 Scolopax minor | reverse complement strand
TTATACTGCCATTTCACCCACAAGAAGCCCCCAATAGGAGCGGTATTTGGAATAGGATCCTTTCTAAAAGAGGTCTCACTACAGAAGCAGATGCCAAAGTGAGAACAGGAGGGACATTAAGAGGCCAAGTAAGCCTTTTCTCTGCCCCAAGACACGATCACTGACAGTTTAAAAATGACTGTCAAACCCATTCTTAATAAACTCCAGTGATGGAGGCTCCCCACACTCCTGACTTTATCAGTGCTTATTAGGACTTGATCGTTCATCTCTCTATATTTTCAGCAAACTTTGCCAAGACTTTTCAGGATTTGACATAAAGTCCTCCCAAACTTGGTCTGCTTTTCTCCTTAGAGACATGATGTGATAACAGCTTAGAGGCCATGGCTGCGTGCCTGAACAAGGTGCTGAAGGCCAAGAGCAGGGAGCTAGACGAGAAGCTCCAGGTCCTCCCCACCACCCTTTCCAGTGCCTGGGCAGTCTCCTGCCTCACAGACCCATTCCTCTAAAAGCAAGGGGTGAAGGAGGGAAAATCATGAAGAGGGGGCAGGTGTGGCCCCTGTTACTCTGCGCAAAAAGCATGGCTGGACTGCACACTGCAAATAAGCTGTTTGAGGAAACAGTACTGCTGCTTGTACAATTGTTTATTTTGTTTTTGTTTAAACCGACCTTTGTTCCAGTGTTTAATTAACCTTAGCATTAGGAAGTTTTTACTGATGTGTAAGGTAAATCTCAATGCATTTTAAGGTTATCGTTTCTTTTTTGTATTCATGGACATGGACAATAATTTCTACTTTTCATATTTAATCTACCTTTTAAGTATCACTCCTTTACCTTCTCTTTTCTATGCAAAAGTCTTTCCCTAGGTGGCTTATTTTGGAGCTCTCCCAATGTTCTTTTTGGTCTTCTTTGCATTATCTTCAGTTTGCACAGACCTTTTTCTTGTAGTGCAGTGTCCTGACTTTGCACAGGTACTCCAGATGAGAACCTACCCATGCTGAGTAGAGCAAAGGGGTTACTGCACCTCGTTAGTGAGGGGTACTGCCTACCATATCAATCCCAATACAACTGTTTTCTTGGCAATAGACCGCCTGCCTTCTCTGTGACCACTATGACTCCCAGATCCTTTCCTGAAGAAGTGATTCTTGGAAATTGAGCTCTGTTACTTTCAGAGGAGACTTCGTATCTGCTATAGGTAAAATCTCAAGTTACCAATTAGTAACTTAACTAACCATAACATGAGCTGCATCAAAAGAAGTGTGGCCAGTGGGTCAATGGAGTTGATTCTACCCCTCTACTCCACTCTCATGAGACCCCACCTGCAGTACTGTGTCCAGCTGTGGGGCCTCCAATGTAAGAAGGTCACAGACCTGTTGAAGTGAGTCCAGAGCAGGCTACAAAGATGATCAGAGGGCTGGAGCATCTCTCCTGTGAAGACAAGCTGAGAGAGTTGTGTGTTGTTCAGCCAGGAGAAGACTCAAGGAGACCTCATTATGGCCTTTCAGTACCTAAAGGGCCCTACAGAAACAATGGGGAGGGACTCTTTATCAGGGAGTGTACTGATAGGACAAGGGGGAACGGTTTTAAACTGAAAGAGGGGAGATTTAGATTAGGTATTAGGAACAAATTCTTTACTGTGAGGGTGGTGAAGGCGCTGGATCAGATTGTCCACAGAAGCTGTGGATGCCCCATCCCCCAAGGTGTTCAAGGCCAAGTTGGACAGGACTTTGAGCAACCTCCTCTAGTGGATGTTTCCCCCTGCCCATGGCAGGGGGTTTCAACAACTTGCCTAAGCACCAACTGAACCAGAAGGTTCCAGCTCACAAGAACCCGGATTATTATACGCTTGACTAAGTCAGTGGACAGGCAGCATGAGTTTCAGGCAAGGGCAGAATAATCTAGCCAGGATTGATGTCCACATATCGAGAGTGGGAATGACAGCATTGCCATTTTCATCTGTGGTAAGAGAAAGTTTATGAGTGGGAAATCTGTATTGGAGCATAACATTAAAATTGGTAACAGCATAAAACCCAGAGGCCTATTCCAAATGTTGGAATGAATCCAAGTGAATTTGCAAAGGAAACTTGCAGTAACTCTCAAACACTCTGCAATATGTCTTAAGTGTTTGATCAAAAACATTACAGTCATTACTGTTTCTCATTCTGAGAATAAATTGAGAGACCTTGCAAGGACAGGAGATAGAACTTTTCCCTCATATAAAGCAAGTCTGAGGAATTCAGTAAACTTATTTTCTAACAGGGATTTCAGGCAGGAAGATGATTGTATGTCTATTTTGTTTTCTTTTAATAATCAATGTTTCATTGGTTTATCTGCTGCCTGTGCAGGGAATGCTGGGTTGAAAGCTATTCAAAGAGAGTGATTGGCCCTCTGGCTCATAAGGTGAGACAGATTATTTCATTTTCAGGTCTCTTGTATACATTTTGATCCAGGTTGCTGGTAAATAAAAAAATCACCTTTCCTTATATATGAGACTAATTCTCATCCAACAAGGCACACTCAGCATTCCTCAGTGACATTTATCTCCAGAAATTCAGTATAGAAACATACAACCATGAAGCATGGCTTTACCATTCTTTTGAAGAAGAGACAGGGGGCCACAGGAAAGGACTTTCAGCTCTGTCTGCTGAAAACCCTTGATAGAGGAAGCTTAAGGAGAAGGTAATCTAGTTGCAAAGGATGGAACATATATAAATAATTGAAGCTCACCGGACTGTGGCCTCCAGAAGATTTCTCAAGAAATTTGCAAGACAGCTGTATTTATAGAAGGCTTATCCAGTTTCTAACATTTTTTATTGGCTTGGAAAACCCCCAAAATCCAAAGTCAGTTGAAATTATTATATGTAGTCAAGAAAAAATGAAAAGTGAGTTCTGAAAAGCTCCCTGCTTTATCAAGCTTTTGACTACCACAGCAAGACAGCAGTGTATGCTGTCCCTCTGCCCCCCCCACCTGCTAGGAGATGGCAGCTTGCATTTTAAAATGTGCTGCAAAAGTAGCATAGAATGTAAATGAAAAATGAGAAATAAAGCAGAAACAGACAAGTCACATCTGAACTAAACTCATCTCTTCTGCTTATTGCCTTAACATGCCATTACTGTAATGTCTCATACAATTTCAGTAGTTCTAAAACTGCTGTGCTGTTTTTCCAAAAGCTTCTGGTTTTGCTCATCTGTCTTTTGCCTCCACCTGTTCTGCTTCAAAAAGCGCTGCATTAAATGAAAACCAGTAATTTTATTTATTCCCCTGCAACTCCTATCAATCTAAAAGCATTGACCAGAAATAGAAGTTTCAACTGCCTCTTGAAGGACACAGAAAATCCTCAAAATAGACCGGAAAACTGAAAGCACCCAATACTGGAGCAGCATCTCATTGTGTCCATACTAGGCAACAAGTAGGTATTTATAAATCCATTCTACTGAAAGAAGATTTGGGCAACAGCAATATTTAACACATTATGCGTGAGACTAAGACTCAACGGAGTTACTCCTTTTCTGATTCTAAAGGCTATGATTAACTTCAGATACTGGAAAAAGGAAATAAATTGATACTAATTGAACAAGGCTCTTTCACCATCATAACGTCGGATGACAGAAGATGTAAAAACAGGAATGAAATCACTAAAAAGCTTTACAGAATTCCCCTAAGAAAAAAAACAGAGCACGGGAAAATCCATCCATCAATACAGCCAGCAGCTTTTAGGATCGGATTAGGAGTCTGCAAGCACCATCACACGTAGCATAGGTTAACATATACTCCTGAAAAGATCTCCAGGTCTATAACTTCACATCAACTAATAACTCAAATGATCCACCTACTTTATTAAAGCTGACTCATTGGCAAGGCTGCAGCTTCATGAGGATAGAAGGCAAAAAAAGAGGGAAAATTATCTGAAGAGAAATGGGAATCATAGGCCAGGAGGAAGAAGGGAGAAAGGAAAGCAAAATGCTGGTGAGCGTACAAGGCAAAGATCTACCATGAAGTGAAAAGGAACTCCTGTCTGAGAGCAAAGCAATTTGGCCTTTATGAACAGTTGCCTCACAGAGGGTCAGGTGTATGAGCAATTAAAATTAAACAAGTTGATTTTAATATGCTTTAGTAACCGTGATTGATCTCACAGAGTTGCTGTTGACTGTACATCAAGAAACAATTTAGGATTCAGTTTAAAATAAAGTTTATAATCCTCATTTAATGGATTTTAGTACCTTAGGCAGTACAGTGTTGTAAAAATGATTAAAATGTGCCCTGTCTCTGAGTAATCAATAAAGCTTCCCACCGTAAGATTGGTTGAGTTCCAGGGACTCCTCAGCATGCTTGGCCGTGCTGTGTCTGTAGAATTCCAAATAAGTCATCTATCATTATTTCTATACAAGGGATTCATTAGACACCTCATCCTTCAGCTTATTAGCACTGAAGTCAGCCAAACAATCAAATCAAAAGGTCACCTTTTAACAAATATGTAGTCAGACCAAAACACATGTCAAAACCTTAACAGATATATGTCAAAATATAGTAGCAGGGATGGATAAAAGACTGATGGAGACATTCAAGACATGAACTGCAAAGTGCCCACAACCGTAAATTGAGAGAATTCATTCTGGTTTACCAGATTAAGGCTAACGTGGCAGGTCAAGAAACAGGTCACGCAGCTTACTAGACAGGAGAAAGAAACCCCACCTCTCTGACCTTTATACATATATGCATACATACATCTACATTTATACACTCGCACACATACATAATTGTATGTTATGTGGAACTGTGTTCCACTGACAATATAATTTCTAATGATTTAAATATATACTAGATTAGTAATTCAGTAATAGTTTTGTGTATAATGAAATGCTTTCTAATGAAAATTAGTTACTAGCAAGAGATGCAGGGAATGGCACCCAAGCTTCTACAAGTTTTTAGCAATTCTCCTGCCAGAGGCACCACTAGAAAGAGGCTTGAAGAGTCTGAACTCTCCTAAAACAGAACTTGCATGAGGCAAAAGTTTTGTGAAATGACATTTCAGGATGCTTCAAAGACAAAACCCACCAGCTAGAACAACTTCACTCTCATTACCCAAAAAGTCCACAGTTTTAGCAGAAGACTGTAGGCTGAAAGGGACATGAAAGACAGCAAATGAAAAAAATGTGTCTGAAAGTGAGCATTGTCTTGTAAGAGACATGACAGTCTAATTTAGGCTGGACTCTCTCACTCTCTGGAGACCTATTCTTTTCTAATACATTGAACTGTCCCCTTGTCTCTCCACATATTCCTCTCATCATTGTCTTTTTTTTCCCTCCTCTTTTGCACCTATATGTGTCCTGGGAGACTAAAGTCTTAAACTAGGAATCAAAGCTGGAAGTCTGAAGTTTGGTAGCTGGGTGCTAGCCCCAATGCCAAATCTTCCTGAATGACCAAACAGCTGAAAAAGTTTGCTTCATTTCACAAAGAGCAAAATGACTTCAATTCATACTTTATCAGTCTAACTAGAATTGGATTAAGCAGACTTGGTCACGGGAGTCTTAGATCTTCAAACTCCCAAATGGTGACAAAGATGAATTACTTTACTAAGGAAAAAAGTGCCAAGGAAGACTATTCAGGAGAGAAGCATAAAACATTTGTAATATTAGCATTTAATTACAATAACCTTTTTTCCTCATGGAAGCATAAAACCTACTGGATGTCAATAATAATTCCTACTACTTATTCTTGCCTTTAAAATGTTAAACCTCTAAATAGCAAAGAAATGGGTGTATCCAGGTGATGTAGCCATAAAATTGTTTGTTCTTTAAAAAATCTGCTTTTTGTTTCAAGAATGAAGACAGTTATTTGAAATCAGATTCTGCCACCACGTGATTTACAGCTTTTTAAAGAGAAAAAGATCAAGTAAGGAATTAACTATTAAATAGCTTATTATTATTAACTATTAAATAACTATTACATAGATAAAGAGCAAATGAAAGAACGTTACTGACACCAGATTAAAGGCAAACATGAAGCATGATTTTTGAAGAAAAATCCCTTCTGTTGCAGTTCTGTTAGGAGCCAAACAATCAATAAATCAACCAAAAAAATCCCACCTTCAAAGAAAATGTAGCTAATGCCACCAATTGCCTTTGGTGTTTTGTTAATTACCATCAGTGACACATTTTTGTGGAAAAAATAAATTGGAAAAAAAAAATGTTAATAAACTGAGCTTGGAGTTCAACTCAACAGCTTATGTTTCCACTCCAGAAATATAAGTGACTTTGCTCAGGGCAAGAATCCAGATGCAGGCGTGGTTTTGTTCACCTCCATCTGACTTTACACACAACACAAATGCACATGAAGAAAAAACAAAATTTCTCCTCTATATCACTTATTTTATTCTAACACTATATGTTTGTCTATGTTTTTATTTTTAGTGGAGCAAAAAAAAGAAACCCTTCATGTGTGACTGAAGGCCTGAATTCTAGATAAGGAAAAGAAATATCTTCTTGGATAAAAGCTTGTTTTGCTTTCACATCAATCTAAATGTCCCTTCCATCTCTTTTATATCTCAGACTAAACAGCACCTGCATCTCCTTCCTATTTTGTCTGCTTTGAAAATGGTGTGATTTTTCATTATATAAAGCAAAGTTTCTGACACAAAGATGAAGTATCTTTCAAATCAAGCAATCAAAAGATGAAATATCTCACTGTGCACCTTTTAGAACCTGAAACACCCTGATGTTCTTGGTTTAATCTGATTCTTCACTTCATCCTATATTTGTCACAGAGCAAGTTATTCTTCTAACTGAGTATGTTGAAAGCTCAGAGACACTATCCTAATTACTGTGCCACAACTTTTGTTTTTCACAGCTGCAGGTTTCACTTTACTGGTCTTAGCTCCTTTATCAGAGCATTCATCACACATTATTGTCCGAAGAGCTCTGGTTTCTTGTGATAATTTCATAATAATGAAATGGATCCTGCTGAGAAAAAGATTAGAAGTAGATGTTTTCAAGACCTGGTATCTCCAACCTGTAGGAGAACTGGTTCAATATTTCTCTGTAATTACTATAATCTATATAAAATCACACATAAAAAGCAATGATAAGATAGAACATGAATTAAAAAAAGACTTTGATATGAAAAGGTGGCTGTCCTGGATAAGCAACTGTTCTCACACTAGCCCAATTAGGCAGTTTTAACAATAAATGACATTTTTGAGGGGCAGAGGAAAAGCTAGAGTTCACAGTAAAGTGTAGAATTCTTTCAGAAAAATCTAGCTTGAGGCAAGGAATTTATCTTCAATTATTTACTCTTTATTCCTTTACTCAGAGTTTTGGCTGCCATTATTACACAGAACTCCAGGAATAACTGAGATTTCAACAACTCTTTAATGATAATCCTCTGTGAGAAGACAGAGAGTAATTTCTGACCCTTACCGTAATCACTGTCTTCCATGGGCTAGCTTCCTTTCAGCTTCATGAAAGGATAAGAGGTATGTTAGAGGCCACAAAGCTCCTTGAAACTTATTCTAAGGTAAGTATCACCATTTGAAAATTTGCCCTCAAAAACATTTTAGCAGTATTTTAAAGGACAGCAAAACTTTAGAGATGATGATTTATGCTTTACATACCTTCCCTATAAAGCCATATGAGAAACTCTCTAATCTTCACTTCACTAATATCCAAATCTTCACTTCACTAATATCCAAAACAGTTGCTCCTACTATGTTTTTTCCCCTGAGTCTCTCATATATCTCATTTTGTATTTTTCTCTATTTTAATCTCTTGAACTCTGCTTCCATGTACATCTGCCTCTCTAGTTCTTCTAATTGTGTTAACTACATATAAAGAAAAGACATCATAATGGTCTTTTCATGCAAAATCCTTCTTATGTTCAAAATTTAAAGGAATTACATTTGACAATTTCATTTGCTTTAGTATAATCATGGAAATTCAGTCATGAATTTGGTTTTAATAGTTCCTTTCTCCCCATTCGAGATTTCTCCTGATGAAATATTGCTACAAACACCCTAAGAGAATCCTTATATTTGCTCTAATTTTTTATCAAAGACAAGGTTGGGTATCCTTTACTAATTTTCTTCCTTTTTTACTTCCTTCTCCCAGAGGAAATTAACCTTCAAACACCTGTGCTTCTTTGTAGTTCAGCTATTAAACAGCATGTCTTCATCTATAGCTTCGCTTTTGTGTACTTCATCCACTTCCAATAAACAGCAATAGCTGCAGACTTTTTTTTTTTGTTGTTTTTGGTTATGTTACTGCCCTAGAAGAAGAGGGAATGATACATATTATTTAGATGAACTGTAACATTGGCCAACTAGTGACTTAAAATAATCAAGTGAAAGGAAAATACCATAAACCTTAAAGTGTAGAATACTATTTTTGGCCTAAATCTACAAATTTGCTATTGTGCTTAGTAGGAGCAAAACCCTCTTCTGTAAAAACAAGACATATACTCCAGTGAGCATCATTTCCAGGCAACGCTTCCATACATCCCAATTTAGTGAGCTAAACTTTGCAAGTTATTGCCTTAAGGAGCCAAAGAAAAGAAAGAAATCAGTTCAGTAAATGCAGAGTTAAAACTGAAAAATCGTTGGCAAGATAATGCCTCAAGTTATCTACTTGGCAAACATGCTTTTTTTTAAATGAAGGCACTCTCTCACTTGCAAGGATACTTGCAAGAAACTTGCCAACTCTCTTTGGGAAGTCTGTTCATACTTCCATTATCAGAACTTTGGAGAAGCGCTATTTTAAATTTCTGTAACTCTCAGGAGAATTGCACTGGTATTGGTAACTTACACACTTGCAAGGAATCTGTCAGGACTGCAGTACTTTGCTGAGGTAGGAGCTCTTCATTAACTATTGGCAGCGAAATGAATCTATACTGACAAATTGCAGGGTTGTTTCTTTTAATTAAATATACCTTTTGAAGCAATTAGCCTTGAATGTTGGAAATAGTCATTGGTACTAATGTACTAAAACAACTGGCAATAACAATTTGTATTTCTACAGCACCCTCCAAGTGGAAGTGGTTAACTGACTAGTTAATTAAAATAATTAATAATGTTTCAGATAATCCAAGGGGAGATGGATATATTTTTTGTCTACTTCTCATTATACATACAAGATTTCATAAAGTTTTGATCTGTTTTCTTTTCAGAAAACCATTCCCTACATAAAAAACATTTTAATCCCACCCCCAATAAACAACTTTAAACAATTAAAACTCTTGGGTTTCTGCCATCTTAGTTTGCCTACTTTAGATACTCCTCTAGCATGCAGGGATTAGCATTTCTAAGAGTATTAGAAACACAAACTGGCCACTAGCCACTTGAAAAATCAGTTCAAATCAGAGCTCACAGCTATGACAGAAACTTCCTTTATTCATTCAAATGCAGATGGTGCTGTGAAATTCCATGGAGCTATTACGGACTGCAAAATGGCAATATTACATCTGTTTCAAACCAACCAGTCTCCCCTGAAGGACAGTTTTTATTACAGGTTTTTGTCTGCAAGCTCCTCTGACATCTCAGTTTGGTTTGCTGCTTAGCAGCACTGGAATTTGTGGAACACTGTGGGGTTCTGGGTGCTGAACTACACCCTCATCCTCCCCCACTGTGCTGTGACAAGCTCGTCAAATGGAGACCCTCCCAATGAAGAACATTCCAGTGAGTCCCCCGACCAGCATGTGTATGATGGCCTAGCACAGGTGAAAGCAGAGATTTGAGCTGTGGCCAGGAGGTCACCCCTGAGCTGAGGTGTTTGATGGAAGGTACTGCCAGCTGCTGGAGGGAGATGTCTGTTCAGAGGCAGTTGGATGATTAAAGGCAATAAACAAATAACTTCAAATTAACTTTACGGTGTGGGTATGTGAATCACTGCAGACAGTAACAAGTATCTTAAGTAATGGAACCAGCTACAGAACTGGTTTATGGATCTGAAGACCTGTATCTGGGTAAGCTATGACCAGCAAGCCGGTGCCTAAATGGAAGCTGAAAGACTAAGAATGTACAAGTTCCCTTTGATTATTACAGAAGAAGAGAAATGAAACATTATTTTAGTTCATCAAACACAGCAGTGTAAATTCCAAAGATGAAGGTATTAGGGAAGTACTACAAAACACAAAAGATAGATTTCCTTATAGGCAATCAACTCCTCTGACAACATCCATTCTTAGCAGATGGACTCTGAGCATCCTTTGGTGCAGCCTGCATGTCTTCTGCTTATGCCTACAAAAACTTAAAGGAATTTTCATGGAAGAAAGCAATTTATACACCGGATAAAAGTAGAACCAATTTCAAGACCAATTCCCGTTTCAAGCTATTTTCATTTCTTACTCTTTCATTTTCAGGCATCTGTTAGAACTCACGTGTAACACTATCTGTAATGGACACTGCTGTTGATTCACAATTCCTTCCAGAGGTACTAGACAGTTTTTATGCAGAACACTGTATAAACTCACTGGACATTTTCCTTGTCTATGTCTACAATTAGTTCATACAATTAAAATGGGTTTTCCAATATGATAAATGCTCCCGGCTTGGGAGCAATTCCTTTAACAGACAATAAAGACAATTCTGTGAGGTGTTAAAGCAAAATAAAAACAAAAAGAGTCTTTGGGTAATTAAGAACTCTTAATCATGCTAATTTTACTTGAAAAAAATAGGTACCAAATAACATTAAGCTTTTATATGAAAGATATGAAGGACAACTGATAAACATTCAATTAAACTTCAGGTTAGAATAGGCTACTTTATATACCTAGCCTAAATCTATTGAACAACTTAATCAGTAAACTTATAAAGTCACTAACCTAATAAAAACAGTGCCTTACACTATCACAAAATCAAAAAGCTGTCTACACCATTAAACTCCATGTATATTTCCAGTCTAACAAAAAATTATACATATCAGAGATACAATAAAAAAGACAAACAAGAGCATTACAATGTATTTGTCTCCAAAGACAGTGGAGAAATGAAAAATCTTGCAAGTGCTTATTGCAGCAATTCTCAAGCTTTTGTAGCCTGTTTCAGTGCTTCCTCCTCACTCTTTTTTTCCAGTGGAGGTGCAGAGCTGTGTGTAGCCTAAAGACAACCAGGTCTTCTCATGCAGAGAAGAGTTTCCTAAACCACAGACCACTAGCACCAGGGGCTGTGAAGCGTATGATTTACCAAAGTTACTCGGGCTCTCTCAGGTTCCTGAGATCAAAAACTGGAAATCTTTGGCACAGCAGAACCAGCTTCCTCTTAGCTTAATAATTCCAGTTAGTCATGTCAGTACGTGGTTTTACTTGCATTTCTAGAAATACTCTAACAGCTGCTCTCCAGGGATGAGGCTGGTTAGTGGCAACATGATTCCAAATGCCAGAGATTAAATGCTTTTCCGTTGTCACCTTATTCATTTACTAAGGCCAGCCAATAGGCCACGACAGTGATGTTGAGAGCCCCCACCAGCTTATACTGCCTTTTTAGCAGTTTTAGCAGTTAAAATAAGTGAGATAACTTAGGTATTTTATGAATGAGCAGAATCCAAGTTTTATGGATCCTAATTTGCGTAATTAACAGTGTAAAAAACTCAGCCATTCCCCTCCAAGCCTTGCTTGCCCAGTGAGTTAGCAGGAAATTACAAGCCTTGTTGGAGAAGAGGGTTAGATTTTTCTGTGAAGGTTTCTGAGTAGACTGCTGCTAGGGGACACAATAAAAGTTAAAACCTTGGGCTCAAGATTGGAAACAATTTTAAAGAAAGTGGTGCTTGCATGGTCGCTGGGAGCCAAAAAACGATGACGCTGGAAAAGCACTCTGGATATTTGCTGACACAGGGAACTCTTGCTGATAAATCTGATTTATTATTACTTAGAGTGAGTTCTGGCTGAATTCTTTCATGTCAAGGGTCAGCAAAAGATTCTCCACCAGTTAAAAAGGGTTGGCATCTATGCTAACTGCTAAGAGAAGAGAGCAAGGTAAGCTTCTAGCCCAACCACCTCTGCCTATTAGTCCTGAAAGCAGGCAGGCAGCCTGAACTGTAATGTTCAGGCCCATCTCTAACAATAAAGGGCTTTAGCAGAAACTGAAGAAGTCTGTAACATGATGGAGAAAAACATCTCAAAACTGGGACCACTCAATCATCAGATCAAATTCTTACTCCAAGGCCTGGAGGCGCGTTCTAGCAGCTAACACTTTAAAGCTAAAGCCTTTGTGAATTAACCTTTTCACACATATAGCAGAGACTACTGGACTGTGTGAGTTTCATTTCTCTGCTTATCTGCTGGAGAGTCTAAGAAAATGCATTTTGTGATGACCTGAACAGTGGTAGCATTTTTATTAAGGAAAGAATACCAAACTGGGATGAACTGAGATTTTGTCAGAAAAAGATGGTACTTACTTCACACTTTCACAAGTCAAATGTAAATTAATGCACTTAAAATCTGACTATGTGCAGCTTCAACTTACAAGAATATGTGCACACACGTGCACGTACAAACAGCACACAGGGCAGGATCCTTTTGTAGAAAAAGATGCTATTTTTTCAAGTCTGAGAGGTAAATAAAAGCATTATCAAATCCTTTTTCCACAGAATGACTGTCACTGACATACTGGTTACAACAGCTAGAAAGAATATTAGTGAACCAAAACACACTATACTGCTGCTTTATAGGAAGGAATATAGCCTGCCATACTTTGCCACAAACCCTAAATTCTTTCTCCACCAAGTCCATATTAAATTTTTGGAAGTCTGACTATCAGTAGGTGAAAAAGCCCCACACAGTGGATGATTTACCTTCTCAAGGACGCACCAGTTATCCAAAAGAATTATACTGTAGCTCCTGCATTAATAGAACTGCATTACTTGTAACTCCTAGATTTGTGATAGGGGTAGCAGAGAATTATAGTTCTGCTTTAAAGAAATGGATTAAACAACTATTTGTACTACTAAACTGAATGCCCACCCTTGAAGCATCATGCACTGTAACTCTGGTACCCACAGCAGTTTTATCAGACACTAGAAAGAGAGCAAACAGCATACGTTGCCCATTATCCAGTTATTAACAAGGAAATACTTTTTGACTTCCACTAAATAATTAGCTATTTTGCATAATAAGTCCCATGGTTAAAACTGTAAATTGCTTCTAGAAAACTTTCTGTATGGCTCAGCAGTCAAGAAGAAAGTGCTACAAGTGTAGTCATTTCTTTTGTTGAAGGAAACTTCTAATTTGTGATTGGTTTTGTTCAAAACAAATAAAAAAGCTAGACACATCCTGTAGGGTTTGTCTATATGTAGTGAAACTCTCTTTGTATCACAGTTACAGCAAGACACCAAGATGTCCTGTAATTTTCAGGAATTTTAAGTTTTACATGGAGTCAAATTCTCCTAATTTCCACTAGGGTTTTGGTTTGCTCTTTGTTTGTTGTGGTCAATTTTTTCTTTTTAAGTTCTAGCCTGATTAATGTAATAACAATAACTGAATCAAGCAATGATTTTAAAAAATCATTAGGAAATACTCAACAAATCCCAATTCTCAGTTTCCATTTCCAATATGAAAGAAGCTTTATCTATCAAACTGATAGAAGCTCCATGAATTTCAAACATTACTGTACAGCACAATGTAGCGGGAATGAAATTATTTTCTGTTGACTATATCATTAGCTCTCATTAAGCAGTTCTATCATACATAAATGAAAAAATCTTCTTTAATCCTTACTAAATAAGACAAAGCCACCAAGTGAAATATTTTAAGTTTAGATCTTCTTATCAGAGGTCTTCATGTTAAAGGCATACAGTGCTTTTGATATTAAAGAAACTGTGCAGGAATACTTACATATTAAATTAGATTACTTCTTCCTAAGAACTCGAAATCACTAGAAATCTTTTAGGAAACTAAATTCCCAGATGTCTAATAAAATATAAAAGCAACCGTGTCTTTAAAGTGATTCTAACTTAATATTATAGAACTGTTATTATCTGACATAACTCAATACCAGTTCCACATCTCTGACTGTGCACTGGGTTGGTTTTAGACTGTGAGCAACACTGGGTTTTGTGTGTTTTGTTTTTTTTTTCCTCAGTTGAGTGAGATACTTCATACTATCTCCGTGAACTCAGTTACAGAGGAAGCACTTCCAGCCCAGGGTAAATATTTTTTTTCAGTTGTAGCCAGCTGAAGTGGCTCAGCAGAGTGCAAGAGCTGCCAGATCCAGCACAAGAAACGGAGCAGGCCTGTGGACTGGGAGCAGAAATGCTCCTTGCAGTAGTAGTGAACAATGCACTTGGCTCGGCCACAACTTATAATTTTACCCAAGGATAAAATATCACAAGTCAGCTTTGTCTGAGCTCACTGGAGCCATGTACATTTACACTAGCTGAAGATTTATCTTCATAAATTCATACTTCTAAGAGCATAAAAAACCCAAGGGCACATACTATGACAGGAAGTGGCGTCTTTTATTCCTCAAAAAAGTCATGGCCCTTTGCTCAGGAACAGCTTTTGTCAACAGCTACATGCTCTACTCAATAATCAGACGATTCGGAAAAGGTTGTTGGAAAAGAACTCTGCTGCACAGAATGCTGGTAAAGATCTGATTTTTACACATCTATGGTATCTTCTTTTCACCCGAAGCTTGCTACTTTGCCTTTATGAGAAGAAAGGGAACACTGTTGATGCTGTACTAACCGTAACTAGCATTTGAATGCAAGGAAACACATGGTCTCTTCAGGTCTAAGAAGTGCTAACCTGGTTTTGAATTGT
>JAOXNG010000026.1:4817172-4830286 GCA_028566535.1 Scolopax minor | reverse complement strand
CTTTCCCTCCCACCAGCTTGTGATGACAACCATACCATTCTGTCTCCTAGGCATCCAGTTTTCTTCTCCCCTCCACAGGATATGCCCTTGTTATACATCTGTGCAAAGTACTTCTCCTACAGTACCAGAGAAAAGCAGCTAGAGCAGAGTGAGGTAAGCTACTAGCAGCAAAGTCCTATATTTAGAGCAGCAGAGACCAAAGCACGATCTTTCACTGCTGTGAGGGAAACTGCAGTGAAGAGGGTTGTATGGCAACTCAAATGTGTATTTCTGTGCTTCCTTTCAAACTGCTTTGGCACGACCAGATGGCATTCTGTGTCTGCCTGGTATAAATTACAACTTAAAAGTGACTACAGCACTGCCAAAAGCAATCAATTCCACATCCTTTCAGGCACTCTCTTTTCCAAAGCTGGGATGTCCCTTTCCATGATGATGGATCTGTGACTGGAAATATACCAGAGAGGCAAAAATCTGTGGAAATAACTGAGATACGGGAATGAGAACAATGATATAGTAATGCAGAGTTACTCTAAGTGCAGATAAGGCATCGCAAGGAAAGAACAGAAAGGACAGGTTTCTGTGTTTGTCACCATCAATCTCAGATCTATGACCAAGGGGGCTGGATCCTACTCTTTCAGTGGTGTCTTCATACCATACAGCTCACCAACAATTTCACCAATTGTTAATAAAAATTCAGAACTATGACAGAAAATCCTAAATCTAAATGCTCAATTTAGATAAAAGAGTTGTTCCTCACTGGATTTTCCTTCTGCCTCTTACCCTGAGATGTGTTTCTATTCTTCCCTTCACTGACGTGTATTTTCCTTAATACTTGTGATACTATATCCCATGTTTTATATCCAGAGAAAACGTAGTGATAACATATTAAGGTTTTATTTGCTTGTCTTCGTTGAGGAATTTAGCATCTGTGAAAGCAAACCAAAAAATTCTTAATCATTTCTCCCACATATTTCTATAATTTTGATAGCTAACTCTGAATAACAGCAACCTTGCTATCCTAATCACCAGCCTTGCTGGAAGATCTCATCACTGCTGACAAAAGCTTACCACATCTTTAAACATATCTAAAACTGCCAAGGAGAGTTTCTGGGAAGATCAATCTGTTTCTTCCTAGTGATAAGGGAACTGAATCCAGCCACAGAGAGGACAGCTACTCTCAAGCTACTCTCTCTGTTTTTTCTGCTGTCCTTCCCACTTCTGACATCCTCCTTCTAAGCCCACAGAAACTTTAATAAGACATGTGTATAAGTGTGTGTGCACTAAGAACATCTATACAGGCCTCGTGGTGCTCCAGTAAGTAAATTTGACAAGCAGAGACAGTGCAGCAACTGTAATGAGCTGATAGCCTTCATCTTCTTGTCTGCTTCTTTTTATTTTCTCATCTCTCCCTTTGTTGCTGACTTTTCTGTGTTACTGGCATCATGGAGGATCATTGTTTCTATTCTACTCTGGTCCTGGTTTATTTGATTTTGCTTGTTTTCCTTACTTACAAATTACTGCCTTAGGGGAAAGAAGTGTTTTGAACCTTTGAGCGAGTCTGATCTATTTAGGTACCGTGGTTGTCCATTTATTAAATCAAGTTCTCTCCTTGCTGCTTCTTCTAACTTCTTAATTTCCACAAATCTATTGTTCACCTTTATAAGTAATAACAAATGTTATCACGGTTATTTGTGGCAGGAGGATTGGATCAAACAGCTGACAAGGCTCTGCTCCAAAGTGTTAATGAATTAGAGGCACAATTCAATAAACATGATGGAAAGCACATAGTAGGATACAGTCTGGAGAATGGAAACACTTGACAGAAAAAGTCGCTACATGTCATTTTTAACCTGCAGAGGTAGGAAAAACTCAAAAGCTATCAGTCTCTTTAGATCTGTAAATCTCAAACACGGGCTTTTTTCAACTCAGGGCTCTCTAATCCACCTCTGAGGTAGCCTGACTGATCTCACCTGCTACACTTGGAAAAAGGATACAAATTCTCTGTTTCTGTGGAGGCCACAGCACTAATGGTCTAGAGGCCGTGATTTTCACCTTTCACAGCTTCCTAGTGAACATTTTGTTAGTTCTTGCTCTAACTTTTCCACTGATTTCATTTCTTGTCAAATTATTTCTGCTATAACCAATGAATTAAACAAAACAGACTTACGTAAGTCAGTGATAAAAGAAGTATTAATGTAGTGGATTTAAACATTTAAACAAGTTTATTTACATTGATAAAAAAATGGATTACATCGGTTTAGGTAAACACCCATATAATAAAAAGATTTGTAGAGGAATCTTCTGATAATTCTTTTTTTGTTCTTTAAACCCTAACAATTTGTCCTCTTTCTCACAACCCATCCTATTTTCTCCAAAGAGAGTATAACAGAATGAAGTTTTTTCTGCACAATGAAAATTCTATGACTTTCTAGGAACAAGAAGGTGCTGGATATTGCATACACCTGTTATCATCTCAAATTAAGAAGACATGACTCAAAACACAAGTGAAAATGAAAAGAGTTATAAATTAATCTAATTCTGTCCAAATTCTGTAAAGTAAGTGTAGCAAACCTCATCAGTTTGGGTTTTTTTTTCCAGCAGAAATGCATAGGAAGTCTGCTAATTTTGTTGGCCCTCAGAGAAGTCCAGAATGACAGAAGTTATAATTATAAATGCAAAAAAATGAAAACATTCTGGCCATCTAACACACAGAAGCATCTGTATTCCCTAAAGTGCACCCTGTGAGAGATGAAGGCAGGCCTCAAGAAATGAGCCTCAGAGTAGCAACATGTATTTTCCTGCTGATGTTGCTAACCCTGCAGCTCTGATACATATTTAACCCTGCCAGAGTTAGCAGAAGACAATTCAGTTTATTTACTTTTCCATTTAGGCCTTTTTTAAGACAGTGAATGTACTTGCTGACCTCTACAGAAATACAACATTTTCATACATATATAGCCACACATTTTCGTTTCCCTCCCTACTAATATCTGCCCATAAACTTGCAATTCAACAGCAACTGAGACCCCCAGGAGCTGAAGGTTCATGGCAAATCAATGTAAACGATGCTTTTAAGTGCTTCAGTGACTTCTGAAAATCGGTCTATAGCCATGCCCGATGGTAAAACTGTAACAAGTGTAGGTGTAATTGTGCTACCTATAATTTAATTAGCTTAGTTAACAAGATCAGCAAACAGCAGCAGTAAATGTGACAACATGGCCTGGATACTCCATCTCCCAGGTAAGTACATGGTCTGGGAGGGATGAAGCACAGCTTCTGCTGACTCCTCCTTTGGAGCAGCTCCTCACCTACACTAGGTACCTACTAGGCACAGCTGGGGAGGAGTGTATCTACATTTACTATATCTTGTAGGTTTCTAACTCTGAACAAGCATTGGAGGAAAGGGAGAAAAGCAGTATGATGCAGATTCCTGGCTCTGGAGATATATGGCAGAAACCACACTTAATTTTGTCTCTCTTCTTAAAATGGAAAGAGCAAGAGAAAAGAGATCTCAATTTCCCATCTGCAGCATGCCACAGACACTTAGGGAAAATGTTAGCAGGCTATTCTAGGTAGTCAGAAATAACAAAATTCTGTATAGCCTTACCAATATTTTGTAGGTACTCTACAGTAAAGAGAAGAGATAAATATACAGGCCATTGCTTCTTCCAGAAACTGCAAACACTACCTTTTGCACTTGAATGTATTTGAGCTGCCAGAAGTTCTCAGAGTCCCTAGTCTTGATTTAGGTAAAACAGGCCTTGTTTTAAATAAACTATCTCAGGTGGGAGGTTTTTTTGCCGTTTCTTAGTCAATTTTAGCCCAGCAATGACCTAAGCTTAAGCAGCACAGGTATGCTACGTGAAACTCTGCTTGAGGAGAGCATTGCAGAATCAGACTGTTTTAAGGTTGGAAGGCACCTCTGGAGGTTACACAGCTGGTTTGATCAAATATTCTCTAAGCTGATTGTCAGCCACCAAGGGTAACTCTTCCTTACTTCAGAATTCCCCCTTGGTCTCCAGGAGTTGGGATTTCTGAAGGCACCGAATTTCAGCAAAAGGGTACAAATGCACTGTCAGCTTCCAGACAAATCTGTCATCCTCACAAAGCAGCACAAACCACTTACAGCTACACTACCCACGTGTGCATCCAAACAGCTCCACAAACTCTTGAACGTGAAATGTGTGGGTACACAGATTTGGTTATTCCTTCGAATCTTAATAAAATGTATGATGAAATACAGAAACATTTTAAGTTGTTTATTTTTAAGCCAACTCTCCATCTTTTTACCATGAAATATTTTTCATTTATGAGGTTGCAACTGTTTGTTTCCCTTAAGAAATACAAGTACAAAAATCTAAAATACACCTGAAAGAGCATTTTAAAAACAAAATGAAGGAATTCAGATAAATTTGTAGACAGCGTGTCCAGAAGATACAGCCTTGTCCAGAATCCAAAATACTGTACTTCTCCACTAGCTAACCTAGAGTTAAGAGAAAACTGAAGACTGTTTGGGTGTTTCAAACTTTATTACCATTTCAAGCAGCACTTGACATTTTCTACATGAAGGACAGAATAAAGCAAATGCTGAAGGACTTATGCTTTCTTGTGCTTCTTAAGTGCTCCTTGAATTCTGACTACTATTCTATACTTTGTCTCTGATTAGCCAAACTCCAGGTGGTGTATTACAACATTGTGTGCTTTTTCTATGCAAAACCACCCCTAGAGCTGTCACTTCTTTGGATTAGTCTACTAGTTCTCAGTAGACTAAAAAAACAAAACAGGAAAACCAAACCCAACTTTTTTTTTTTTTTTTAAGGCTAAGAAAAAAAAAATCAGATACACTTTTGATTTACAGCGGATTCTTCAAATAAAAAAACAGCTTGCAGATTTCTGAAGTAATACTAAAGCTGCTAAGAAATATTTACATATCACAATTTATACCTTATTAACTGCATCATTATGGCACGGACACAGATACAGGACTCAATTCCTTACATCTAGAGCAAGAAGGCATAAAGTGGCCTTCTTTTGAGCCAGTAAGACCTTGGAAAAACAGCACCTTCTCTTGTGATCCCATATACAGAAATAAGAGTTAATTCCCAGTAAAACCTGTGACAGAAGCTACTGAAAGACTACTCTGGGCTATCACATTTACTGCCCCTTTTGGGCATTCATCCCACCAAGTCAACTCGGGTGGGATGGAGGATGGAAGCCAGTCTTTTTAGTCTCTCAGATTTCACAGCACTAACTTAGCAGGCCACCATCTTTAACTGCCAAATTCTTGCCACTTGAGACAGACTCTTCAGCCCTTGGCTGGGGAACAAAAGGACTGAGAGTAGCCTGCCAAGAAGGACTTGGGTATACTGGTGGATGAAAAGCTGGATGTGAGTTGACAATGCACACTGGCAGCCCAGAAAGCCAACTGTACTCTGGGCTGCAGCAAAGGAAGCATGGGCTGTAGGTTGAGAGAGGACATTCCACCTCTCTCCTCTGCTCTGGTAAGACCCACTTGGAACACTGTATCCAGCTCTGGAGTCCTCAGTACAGGAAACACATGGACCTGTTGTAGCATGTCCAGAGGAGGCCATGAAGATGACCAAAGGGCCGGAGCACCTCTTACGAGGACAGGCTGAGAGAGTTCACCCTAGGGTTGTTCAACCTAGAGAAGAGAAGGCTCTGGGGAGCCCTTATTGAGGCCTTTCAGTACTGAAATACTGGCCTAGGTTGCCCAGAAAGGTGGTTGATGCCCCGTCCCTGGAAACATTCAAGGTCAGGTTGAACGGGGCTTTGAGCAGCCTGATATAGTTGAAGATATCTCTGCTTGTTGCAGGGGTGTTGGACTAGCTGACCTTTAAAAGTCCTTTCCAAACCAAAATATTCTGTGATTCCAAAAATCTGGCAAACCTTTTTCCAGGATTAACTCAATTACAAATCTCCATCAATTGTGGGGGAGTTTGGCTCCAAGTACCAATTTCAAATAGTTAGTGTTGAACTCAATTATCCTGAACACCAGAATACATGAACCTCTTCTTCCAGTGGCAATATTGACCTCTAAAGGGAACGACAACACCACTTAATTATCAGGAGATAGTTAAAAGGGAAATATTTCTTAAAACTACAGGAACTGCAGGGTCACAACAGCAGCTGTCACAATTCTGAGGGAATGTAGGAGAAACATGAGAGTAAACTTTTGTTGTTTCAAAAGCAAACTACCACAATGATTAATTTTAGCTTACTTAACTGATGTATAAACTTCTGTTTTTACTCAAATGTTTGCCAAAGCAGAGGTAAATATCAGAAACACCATGTGATGATATCAAAGGAATGACTGTCTTGTTTAGCACAAGGGAACTTGCGTACATTTAACTGAGCAGCTCCTTCTGGATGCTCATTCAAAGAAGCAGGGGAAGCAGAACACCACGAGTGTCCTTTGGCTCCACTTAACGAGTTTCTGAGTGGTTTCAGATGAAAATAGGCTTTATGGATATGTGGCTTTATGCTGGCATTCTGGCTTGGGGCCAAAATTTGCTTCCATGTGAATAAGGACTTCATAGGAAATTGCTATTCTATTTCAGAAGATGATGTTGTTGTGTTTTGCTGGGAGACTGAAATGCCTTGCCAGGATCATTTTATGGGCATTGTCTAGTTTCAGCTCTTTTGAGACAAACGCTAAGGGAAAAAAAAGCAGCCACGATACTGTTTCTTTTCCACCACAGGGACTTTGTGCCTGAATTAGTTGCTCCCCACTAACTGCTTTTGTGTCTGCTATAATACAGGGGTTCTCTCCTTACTAAGCTATACCATTACATTAATATATTGATCTATCTTAGGCTGCAACCCCGATGGGCAGTTCAGATCTGACTGAAGCATTACAATCACACATTACAGTTGAGACCTAAGAAAAATGAGTCTGGTACAGAAATACTTCCTCCCTCTTTCCACCTAAAAGAAGTCATGAATTTTAAGACCACAAGATGTAAGGGCCTAAACTCAGGTTCAGTGACTTTTAAAAATTTCTCTAATATGCTGTGACTTTCAGGAGATTGCTCTTGGAAAAGCCTTTTTATGCCTCTGCTTTCATTTTGGGTCTCTGCATAAAGATTCCATTTAGAAAAGTTTCAAGTATATTTATGTTCAAGAGGCAGTTTCTCCTCTTTGGTCTTTTTTGACTTAGTGAGATTGAAGAAGGGATATCTTGCCTAGGGCATTCCCTTTTTCTTCAATGCCTCATCCAGACAGACAACGATACCCTGTATTTGTTTTAATACATCTTTGTGTGCTATACAGAGTAGCTTAATATTGCTGCTTGTGAAGAATGCTTTGGTCTACATTGCTGCAGGCTAGGAAAACTGTGCTTACAAATTCTAATGCAGAAGGATATATAGCTATTTTTAGTCAACATATTGCAAGGTTTCAGCCATGCAGTAATACAGTCACGTTAAATACTTGTGATAGAATCACAGAAATATAGGGCTGGAAGGGCTGTCAAGAAGTCTTGCCTCTGCACTGAGGCAAAATTAATTATATTTTAACCACCCCAAAGATATTTGCCTAATACAGTTCCAAATGAAGGGCATCACAGCCTTTTGCAATGCTTTGCAAGTTATAATCAGACATTTTCCCTATTTTTCTCCATTACTCCTTGTCATAGCTCCAAGAGGCAGGAAAAAAAAATAAATTACCGCCTTCTTTGAAGGAAACTCCTCCCCCCCCCTTTCTTTTTTTTCCTTAAGCATACTGTGAGACTATTATTACATCCACATTTCCTCTCTATTTTCCAAACCAAGCAAACATTGCTCCTATAATCTTTCCCCTCAAGCGCAGTGCCCAGACCTGGGTATTGTACTCCATCTAAGGCCTCTATTTCTGGGCATTATTGCATTCATGTAGCTGTATATTGCATTTTCTTCTTGAATCTACACAAATATATAATATTAATGCCTCCATTAAGTAACATAGAACAATCCTCTTATCACATGATGGCTGTGTTGGGTTTTTTTTCCCTACAATGTCATATTTTTAACCATTCAAATTCTGATCTCTGTATATCTTGTGATTCTTCTTTTCTTCTTTTGGCACACAGCTACCCAATTCTCCTTCCTAACATGCACCCAATTTCATCCTCTGGACTTCAATGCAATTTCTCTAATCTTTCTGAGAACAACTCACATTCTGTTCCTGTCCTCCAAGAGACCTCTCAGGTTGCTGGGGCAGGATTGCATACATGTCCCTCATTATGCAATCTGGCTCTTCAAGGAAACTGCTGAATAGAACTGGACTGAGAAGAACATGAGAGATTTATTCAGTCTGCAGACTAGGGAATTCAACCCTGTCTATGAAATATCATTAAGTTTCCTATCTCAAAACACATTTACTTCTTCCTGTTTATCTGCTCTGCTGGCCTTTTCATCAAGGAAGAAACTATGTTTGTTTGATGTGATTTCGACTCAAATCTGTGCCAATTATTCTTCACAACCTTGCTCTGCTGTCGTAGCACAGAACCTAAGTGCTCCTAAACTAACCCTGGTACCTGTCTGAATACTCTAGTTACTCGTGCCCACACTTTACTTCCTCAGGCCTTCTACCTTAATCTTGAAATGCCTGTGGAAAAAACCTCAAACCAAAATAAAAAAACCCCGTAAGACAAAATGACATCCAATCAGCTATTAACGCTTTTAAGTTTTAAAGGGATTTTAGTCAGAAAGTCTCATTCCATGTAATAATACTAATTTTGAGCAATAAAATAGGGTAGTACTTAGTCACAGTCTTTTAAAAAAAGAGGTGTACTGACATCTGTGAGGTGTTTGCTTCTTGACCAACTTAATAATCACACAGCAAACCCATGAAATTCACAATTAGGTCTTTGCATTGTGAAAGAAATATGCTTTTAAGCATACTTAAAACCAATCTGATTCAAGACTTCATTCGGGTCCATTATTTTGCCCAGGCAATATAGGACAAATTTCAGCAATAAAGCCTTTACTCATGAGAGTCAATTCATGCATACAGAAGTTTGAAGAACGTGGTTTGTTACAGCAGCATCAACATGCTCTATGTCACAGAAATGTCACAGAAATACCACAGAAGCAGGAAGCTAAACTGAACAACACGATGGCAGAAATGGTTAAAGACAGAATTCCAGATTAGTTCTAACATACCTTTTCATATAAGCATGCATGTACAAACCTAATTTCTTATATACAATCTATGACAATATATTGTTCATACATTATAAATTTTCACTCAGTTTATAAAATGTATTCATATATATTAAATCAATCAGCACTTAGTATAGGCCATTTTGCACAGATTACTAAATAGTTTCTCAGTCTTCAGGGCTAATTTGATACAATCACAAGTGTTAGATTTTCATTAGCCTGAAGTTTAAGAGTATAATTGAATATAGCATAATTTTAGATATAATTTATTAAAAACTAAACGGAGGGGTTATGTTTAATGAAAAATGGAAATGGTAACACTCTGGCTATAATGTATTTTCCATGCCTCTTGGAGCTATTGTTCCCTATCTATTTTGAATTTAGCATAAGTAGATAACTTTACAATCTGATCAGAAGTTTTACAGTATTCAGTCTTCAAAAGTTTGCTTGTTTGTTTTGTTTTCTTAAAAGAAAACTAAACCTTTCAAACACGGGGGAAAGTGAAACTATTTTGATACAGTGTTTCAGTGAAAGAAAGGTTGAGAGATGGGGTATCTCCTAAAATGTAACAGGAATCAGGGCAAACTTGCATTTGGTTACAAGAGGATCATACTGATTTCAAAGTGGGAGGTACATTACATGAGGCACTACATAATGAAACAGATGGGAAACTAATATTCATCCTAAATTATAGTCTGACTCATGCAGTGATGTAGTGATTTGCTTTCAAGCAAAGTTTCATATAGTTTAAACCCTTAAGCATGACGATTTACATCTTTCTCAAAGCTCTTTAATGTTCACTACTGCAATTCTGGATATTCTTACGGCAACAATTCTCTGAGATGAGTTTTAAGATGAGGGTTCAATAACTGCAGCTGCAGGAAGATGAGAAGGAAGAAACTTTCCCGTTAGAAGTCGAAAAGCAAGAGAGTATTTAAGTGAATGAACTACTGTATTAAATTTTGTATTTATTACAGACTTCTTCACAAGCAAAAGACTAGTAAAAAGGCAGGAAAAAAAATATTTCTAAATCAAGCTAATGTTCCGGAGCATTATTTTAAGGTAGGCTCCACAGTATTATGGACATTCTAGATACTTCACTTCTTCCTTTCAGAACAAAGTTAGTTCATATCTATCTTCTTTTCTCCAAGCTAAATAAATATAAAAAAAGATAAATTAGTAAGAAAGGTTGGATTTGCAAAACAGTCAAAAGAAGTAGTTGTTTAACTGTTGTTGGAAACCACTAGAAAAACCACACAAAGCAGATTAAACAGCATTGTTCTTTCTAATTTCAGGACCAATATTGTCTCCAGAATAATTTTAGAAGTGTTACTTGGAAGGCTGAAGAAATCAGTCAGCTTCTGGCTGTCCAGGTTTTGGGAAAAAACACCGCAAAAATACCACCACAAAACCAAACCCCTCTGTCACAGATATGCTTTATCTTCACATTTTTAGAACATCTCAAAAAGGATTTTTTCCAGGAAATCTTTCATTAGTCTCCCTCAACTATTATGCTTATGAAAGTATGAAACCAAAGAGAAACCAAAAATTCCATATCTATACTACTGCTTTCCTTAAAAGACAATTTTCATTGACAATATTTTGTCCAGCTCTTCTTATCAAATTGTATCAAAAATAATGTTTTATAAAAAAAAATATTCTACTCTGATTGCCTGAGGTGTATATCTAAAATAGTTGGGTTTTCATTTGTCTCTGGCTTTGGAAAACTGATCAGATGACAGGAGAGAACACGCCTTTGTAAAGATAAATTAGTCACAGCTGATTTTCATTCTCTCTGTTTATGGGGAAAGATATTCCATTCAACTTTAAACTTTTTCATTTTGGTCTTCAAAATATATTCTTTGAAAGCTAAAACTAAGTTTAAGCATCATTCTGTAAAGTCAGAAGTTTAAGTTCTTTGCAAGTGAAATATCCCAACATACACACTCCTACAGATACAAATCCACTCATTTTACTGTAGGGGCTTGCAAGGAAAAAATAGGAGATTTCAGGTCCCATCTCAAGACATTTCCACAAGGCTGAGAGGTCAAAAATGGGTCATGAATACCTTTTTACATGGAATACGATTTTGCCAAGAAGACTATCTTCTGTTGTGGTTTAGGCTGAATTGGCCTATAACGGGCAACAGATGTTCTCCCCCCACTTCTTGCTCCCGGGAGAAGAAGAGGAGATTTACAAGTTTAGAAGGAACTAAAATACTGTAATGAAATTAAAAAGGAAATAATGAAATAAACAAAATATATACAAAACTGTATGAAGTTCCCAGGATGATGTCACTAGGAAGCACTGGAAAAGGTCCAGACTACAGTCAGTGATGGATGGGAACTGAATACAAGAATACATAGATCAGGATCAAAGTTAGATGAAAGACAAGGATAGTCTTCAGACGTTGGCCATTGAAGAAAAAGAGCCCACCCTTCGACCCCTCCAGCTTTTTATACTGAGTGTGGGGCAGATGGGATGGAATACCCCCGTTGGTCAGTTTTGAACCCCTTGTCCTATCTGCTCCTCCCTGCAGGTGGGACCTCTCTACACTTTTCTGTTTCTGAGCCACCAATGGGGCAAATAACAAAATTAGCTGACCTTGGTTGTTACAGCAATCAGTATAAGCAAGAGCTTCTCTGCATACCATTCCTTGGCATGAAGTACAAAAATTGGTCTTATCACTCTAAAAGTGAACAGTTTTCTCCACAATATGCTGTTAATTTCAGAGACTTAGAAGAGGTCTAGCTAAGAAATAACATTACTGAACAAAAAGTTGGTTCTGTTTTACCTCAAACCAAGACACTTCTAGGTCTTGGAGCTTCCTGCCCAGAAGAAGGGAGTAGCAGCTTATTCTGTACAGAAGTATTACTAAATCCTGGTTTACTTCCTGTCCTTATAGATGCAGTTCATGGCAGTTTTTTCACAGGTTGCTATATGTGGGTGTTTGAGATATGTGTGCATGTTGCTACTTTTACAGTAAAGAATGCAATTTCTGGCCTTCATTAAGCTTCTGGCACACCTGAAACGTGGGTAAATAGCTTGCACTTAATATTTTAAGCATTCATTGCCTAGTAATTACCAAACTAATTACTAAGTTATTAAATGTCTGCTTCATAAAAGTTTATAATATACCAACACATTCCTATGAAGATTGTTAACTATGTTTCCTTTAAGATAAACATCTTAATGAATGAGTGTCAAAGGCTAATAATGTCTGAACATATCTTAACCCACTATTTTGTAACAGCTGATTACATCAAGGGCAGAGTTTTTACTTCTGAACACGTGCCAATGGAAAAATGACTAAATTACACTTCAGAAGTCCAACAGTCAGACATTCATTCAATTATTTTCATTTCTTAGACCCAGATCTACAAAAAGCCCAAAATGCTGAGAGAAGAACTGAAGCAGAATCAGACATCAATATCCCAGCAGGTAGCTCTCCAACCAACCATCAGTCCTTTACACATCAATGTTTTTAGCAGTACTAAGTTTTCTTCCCTGTTTATAGTTTATAATTTCTGTGTCATACCTAGAATTGATTCGATCTTCATGGAGCTGAGTACTCTGATGGCTGCACCTTCTCAGAGCATCAGAATAGATGCCCACCTGCCTGTCTTCCTCTAGGTCCAATCAAACAGATGCCCTTCAAACATGCAGAATACACACTTAAATACAAAACACAGCCCTTGAGCATTCCCTCAGGAATTTTCACAGGGTGGATCATGGCAGATGGCCCAGTCCATCTACATGGCCGGGATCCTCCTGGGCTCTGGCCTCTTCGGAGTCCTCTCCGACAAGTGCGTGGCCACCCTGGAGCCATACTGGGAGATACTGGGAGCCCATACTGGGAGGCTACAGCCAAACTGGGAGGCACTGGGGGATACTGGGAGGCCTTACTGGGAGGCTAGAGTCATACTGGGAGGCACTGGGAACTCAAACTGGGA
>JAOXNG010000026.1:4786013-4801007 GCA_028566535.1 Scolopax minor | reverse complement strand
ATAAAAAAAAATGTAAAAAAAAAGACAAAGATAAAAAGGCCCAACCTAAAAAAAAAAAAGACAAAAAAAAGCCCCCTCAAAAAATGACATTAAAAAAAAAGGGGGTGGGTGGGTGAGGCTGAGGGAAACCAATGTATTTTGTCATTCAGGGTTCAGGACACCTTCCCTAGAACCTCATAACTTTTTAAACACTGATTCTGGTGTTTCTTTCTCCCCTTTGAGTGTGAGAAGTTTTCAAGGAGGAACCAAGTGCTAGCAACCACCTCATGGACAGAAACTGTCCCAGAACATGCCAGCTATGGCTGCCTTTGGTTTGCGTGTGATCTTGAATGAGAACTGAAACACAGAAAGATCTTCCACAACTCTAAGTATTTTCTGCAAAGGTGCTAAGGTTTTTTGTACCTTCAATATTCTTGACTTCACAAACGTCCCCCCACACAAAAAGACATAACTACTGTACTCAAGCCTATCAGAATATACACCATCCATGTTATACTCTAATTATAGGAGCTCAGGCTGAGTATTACAGTAATTCCTTTTGCTTATTAAGCATCACTATACCCTCGAGCCAAGTTTGGTAGCTGAGACCAGTCAAAATACATTTTTAATGCTGTCTACATTCCCCACGGTACCTCAGTGATTTATTTATTCATTTATTTATTTTTCCTCCCCAAAATAATATGCCTTCTGGGCACCAAGGTTTCACATTTAAATAAGACCAAATAGATTCTGCAGCTGTATCGGTGTGCGTGTGCTAGTTTGACTTTGGGGGGTTGTGGGCTTTGGGTTTTTTGGTCGTCTTTTTTTTTTTTTCCTGAGGTACTTTTTTAATTAAATGTCAAATACAGCTTGGCACTGGAAACACACTGTACGACTCTTATTTGAGGAAAAGCTGTCAGCTTTTCTCTTCCACTGTCAAACTCCCATCTGCTCCACAGAGATTAGTTTGGGCTATGGGATCACCATTTGGCAGGGTATTATTCTGTACATGGCTCAATAATATACAATACAGGGGCATGAAAACAAGACCACCTATGTTTTTTCTGAGTTACAGTTCCCAAAGCATTTAAGGATCTTTTGGGAATTTTCTATGCCACTAAATTACAAGAAATGTAAAATATTGCTTAGCATTGGAGCAAAGGCACAAAGAGCATATCCATTCACAGCTGTCACTCAATTTTTAGTATTATTTGAGCTATATTTAAACCAAACCCTGTTCTTAGAAGTGACATACCTATACTGCAGTGGCCTAGTAGATAGAACAAGGTCCTAAAAGCTAGTGCTCCTGGTTGTCTTCTAAACTACTGACTTTACTACTCAGCCTCAAGGAAATAATTTAACTTCATTAAGTCTCAGTCTTCATTCTGCTAAATGCTTATTACTTTGCACTGATATCTTAACTGCCTTAGGATTCAGCCAGCTCACGACTTAAACCCATTGCTAACAACACACATGCACTGGATTTGAGTAGTTTTGCTACTAGGTTTTGGTAAGGCCTTAATTATCTGGCTGAATTGGAGTACTAGTAATTAGTAGTGATTTTGACATTTTAGGTAGAAGATGCCAGATATACTAAAATGCTGCATCTAATAAACATTATTACCAGAGTGATAATGCCAAAGAATACAATGACATTTTACATAGCTGCTAGACACAAAGCTATTGCATGCACAGGGACCAATATGAATTAAATGCCAACCATTACTTTTTCATTCCTCATAGGACAAAAAAAATATAATCTTTTGGGGATTTGACCCTACTGGATAAGAAAAAAAAAAATAATACTAGTAGGTCGAATTGAAAAATCCAAGCAAATGGTCAGGCAATGAAATAAAGAGCTGTAACTTGCTAGATTAGAAGTACGTGGCTTGAAATGTTAATTTACTGAAGTTGTTTGTTCTTTGAAGACAGGGCCAGAGTTTTGTAACACTCTTATGAAATCCCCCCTGTTCATGCCATGCGTGTGCAATTAGCAAAACCATGTATGAAGCACAGCAATACTATTATTTAGTGCAGTTTTGGAGCCAAAGCCCAGAGATGAAAAGTTACATTTTATAGTGACTTGATAACTGTGCTTTACTCTTCACTTTATCTAGTCTATTTGGAATCCATGACATTGTGTGAAAGTCAGTGAATTCTCAAAGATACCAGATGTAAACAGCAAAAAATCATAGCAATAACCATAAAACGTGCTTATGACTTTAATTATGTATTTTCCTAATTATGCCTGCAACCATAAAACAAGTGGAGGAGATATTTCAGTGGACTGGAGCCTAATGAAAAAAAAGGCTCAGAAATGAGTACATGGAAGTCAAATTATGTCTGTGAAGTTGTGAAAGAAGCAGGATGAACTACAGTGATTGAAGACTATGACATGCAGTATTTCCACTGCTATAGTCTGCAGGTGCTGTGGACTGCTGCATCAAGTATAGGCATACTAAATCTCTTCAAATGTAAAAGAAGATTGTTATGGTTTAGTGGCATGTTTTTGGCAGCACTGATTTTTTTTTTTTTTCACTTTGTCTATTTTACCTACTGTTCTGATCAGCTCTACCTCCTTTACCACACTGCTATAAAGTTACATAAATAATTGAGACTGGAAAAGAATGTGATTACGTAGGTCCCAGCTACATGATGTTTTAATGGGAGCTATCCCAAATAGATTATTGAAATAACTGCATGTTGCATCAATAACAGCACAGCTCGTCTCCACTTTGCTATAGATCTTTCTGCCAGAAGCTATTAAGGTTTAACACTTCTTTTTGATCCAGTGGCTGTTTTTTTCTCCCCAAAGACCAGAAGCCAGGATCAAGTGAAGACCCTTTAATAATCTCACATCACAGCTTGTGGCTCAGAGGATTCTTTGAAGGGTTTAACATGAATAAGAGAAACACAACGGGGACACCTTATGCAAGAGGAGAATGGAGTTTAATTCACTGCTCGCCTCCTCCTATGTGTGCTAAGCTAATTAAGACCACTTTAATCACTGTAAATTTACCATAATGAGAAGATTCATGCATTATGCACAGTAGTATGTCATAGCACATTCCCTTTCTATGTGCAACAGAAGAGCATAGATAACAGAAGATAAACTTGCTTTAAGATCCAGTTCTAACTAGGTCACATAAATTTGTCCTTTTTAAGCTCCAGCTTTGAAGAGAGGTATACACCAAAGATCAGGATAAACAGTGATGGAACTGATACAATTACTGTCAAATCCACTTTTGTAAGTTGTTCCTGGAACCTTCTCCAATAGGATATGCGTACAGTACCTCAAAAGGAATATTCACAAATCCTCAAAATAAAACAATTTAATAATGTTAATTTTGTTATGAATTGGAAATAAAATAAAACTGTAGTATTAATATTTCAGTAATGCATTATTTAAAATGAATTAAAGTATTTTGAATTATATTTAGCAAATCAAAACAATGCTCAAGAAACAAATTTCAGACTTGCCAGGAGACACAAACTGCTAAGCAAATATCAAAAAAACCTTTTGGAGTGAGCCAAGTATACACAGATGTATATATTTCATCTCAACATCAAAAGGTCAGGAAGAGTCATCAGATTCCACCTGTTTCTTATGTTGCACTACTCAATTAGCCATAGGAGCCAAGAGATTTTTAGAGCTGGAGATTGTTGACTTGGAAATGGGACAAACAAAATAGCACTGGCTACATCACATGCTCACTCTTAATTTCTTAGACGTTTGCACAAACTCTAATTGGCTGTTGAAGACAGGGCTAGAACAGGTAGAAATACACTTTTAAAGCCTAATAATTAAAAATATATACTATGAGAAAGTCCTATAAATTGAGGTCCTTACAGAGTTTTGTAGCTGTCTTATTAACAGAACTCAGAACTTTTCCAAACAACTTTTGGATTGAAATTGCCAGAACTTACTCTGAATAGGGATTCATTTAGAACCAGAGTCAAATTTGATGCATGGCATGGTATTACTTGTCTTGACATAAGAACAAGTGAACAGCTCTGTTCTATGCTCAGAACATAGAAGTTTACTACACTCAGAAGAAATGCAAAGGTGAGGATATTTTCATACCTCAATAGCATTTCATTTGCATATGTACTCAGAAGCCAGATTTACAAGTGTTATTGTACCTGCTCTGACAATGCTTTCCGAGGCTACACAGAACTTGCTCACTGCTGGAAAAAGCTGACAGCTTCTGCTTAACTGCCTGGCAGAGCCCCACGATCTCTGTCACATCTCCTTCTGGGAGACGTGCGGATTCTGTCAATACAGCAGCCGTGGAGAGGGAGATGCTGGGCAGAGTTACACGGTTCCGTGTGCCTGGGTACCCTGCCAAGTCCATGAATGGGTTGTCAGTGATATCTGGAAAAAAAAAACAACCCTGTTTGGGGTACATATGTTATAAAGAGTGCAGTCGTGTAATGGAATGTTGCTATATGCCCAAACAATGGAGGACAAATAAATCAACAACAGTATATACTTTGACTGACTGAATGATATATGAAAGAAAGACTCTGACTATGAAAAATTACTTAATTAATGTTCAAAGTTAAATTCAAGCTTCATCAAAACTTCCCCCAACTTCATTTAAACATCTGACTTCTCTAGAATTGAGTAGAGCTAGCAACACAATATACAACATGTCTTACAACAGGAAGCATCCTACTTTCGGTCCAATACTGTAATTTTTGATTCAAATATTTACTTAAAATTTGGTTTGTTCTGCAGACCATAAGCCATATGTTGGAAGAACAGAGGATATCACATGCTTTTCATTTACATGCACAATAACTTCTTTTTCTTCCAAGTTTAGTTAAACAATGAAGAAACAAACATAAAAGACAGCTGCTTATTCTTTGAGTTAGATGAGTACTTTCCTAACCTTTTACCTTTGTCCCTCTAACATACAAACACCAACTTTTGTACCCCGATAAAGATGACAAATTGAAATGCATGTGTTGCCAAATCAGATTTTACCTGTAATTCACCTGACTTCATACCCACATGTTAAGGATATTTAACACTTGTACATGAAAAATGAGTGTCCGTTGTTTCAGCCAGTGTCCACATTACTGAAAACAGACCAACATCTTCATATGAAAAAACCCAACCAGCTAGCTAACCACACCAATCATTCCTGTTAATTTACTGAAAAAGAATCAAAGTTACGAAAGAACGCAGACATCTATATCTGTGCTTAGCATTTCTCAAAATATCTAGAGATCTCTGGAAGTAATGGAAAACCTCTGTGCTGTTTGGCATTAGAATCATACCTGCAGGACATTTACATACAGTGATTGTCTGTACTCCAAGATGCTCAGAATGAGTGTTGTAACTCTTAGAAGCTAAAAAAAGCAATGTCACATTGGGCATCGTGCTGATTTTGTTACACATGTTCTAAAAAAGAACAAATCATCTGCCATAAACACTGTGCCTGATGTTGCACTCTACATTCAGGTCAAATGTATTGTGTTGTTACGGTGGATCAGATCTTAAGCATTCCCAGCAGTTGCTCTTAGATTGCATAAATAAAAATACTCAGCATGCCCTGAGACTGAAAATACTGGGCAAGAAGATGTTCTATCCAATCACAAAACTAGCACAGTGTGGGGAGAAAACGGTATTTTCTTTTAACAAGTACACTGCCTCAGAGCTATGGACTCGGAACTTGAGCAAGAACCTGGTGTTCTTGGGCAACAACTCCATTTTCACGTGCTACGACATCAAACCCCTAGAGTCCTCTTGGCAGACACGTGAAGTCATACAGTGGGGTGGAGTATTGCACCACGAGTTGGAACATATTACATAAACTACCAACACGTTTTAAAAACACCCATTAGATGAATTCAGGTTCTGTGGTGTTGGTTGAGGTGTAGTTCAGAGATTTGCCCACTACCCATCCTTAAAGCTTTTTGTGTCCGTAACACGCAAGTTTAGAATTAAAGGTTCCTCTCACAATTTTCAAAGCAAGGAATTGCATTTATTTTCTGTTTCTATTTATTACCAATATGGAAAAGAATAGGAAAAGTAGCCTGGCTGTGAATCTCTATGCATCTAATTCACAAAACTGACTACTGTATATATAAATTGTTTACTGCTCTCACTTCAAGTTTTGTCTCAGCATAAATGTTTTCATTATTCCCTTAATGTATTGGCTTCTCTCGTTTCAAATTTATGCATAAAAGGTATTTTCTAAGTTCCACTTAGTCCTATTATATTTTTCCCCCCACTCCTCTCTTGTAATTTTCTTCCTTTTTTGTAATGGAATATTTTTTTTCCTCCAGCTCAAACAAAGGATTAGTAGGAAAGACGTACAGTAAAACGCAATTCCTTTTCTCAGGCTTGGGTTAGGTTTTTTTGGTTGGTTGGATGTTGCTACTGGTTTAGAGAATATTGGTAGACATCTCCAGGTTAATTTGGTAATACTAACCCACAGCAGTTTTTTTTTTTAAAGTGCTATATAAATGGGTTTTCACATTTGCATGGAAGTGCAAACAGAATTGATTCAGTGCACCATAATGCAAATGGCTAGATATCTCTTTGTAAGTGGTCCTTTATATAACTATACTGAAATAAGGAAGTGTGAAAATCCTTGAAGGACTGGGGATACAGCTTTTATTTCCAGGATTTAAAGAAGAATCTGAAACAAATGCTCCACAATTTTTGTACTTATTAAGCTGTGATTATCCACCCACCCTTTTTCCAGTCACTGTAAGATACTACCTGTCTAATTTCTGCTGTATAAGTGACCTGCAAGTTCCTCTGAGACTTAACGGCTGTTAACTAGATGGCTCTTGTATGTCACTTCTTATATAAACTTTTTAAGCAATTCCCATGGTAAAGAGAGAATGAGGATTGAGTGTAATAAAATGATAATTTGCTTGCAGTACATAAGTAGCAGGAGACGGGATGCTTTCACCCCTGTCACCACGTATCTTGTGCTTTCAAATGCTGGCCTTACAGGTTTTGAAGCCTGCTGCACATAAATGAGAAGAATACCATGTGTTCTCTGAAACAGAATGTAGGTGATTTTCCGGGTCTAAGAGATTATTTCAAACACCGGACAAAAGATGATAGAAGGAAAGCAAATGCCTCTGGAAGACTTCATGATTCTCCTCCTCCCTGAAACCAAAAATACCTTAAAAAGCATTCCCATTTCAGTGGAGACATACAAAATGCATTCTGCCTTTTACTCTGAAAACATCACTGTTTCCAATAGTCTTTTGCACGGTACCAAAGGCCGTTTCCTAAAGGACATATTCTTTCGAGGGGAAGAATTATTTCGCATGACCCCTGAATTTCTGGATCAGGACTCATATGTAGGAAATTGACAGAACATTTTTAGGGTTATTTCAGAGATGTTATGTTTTGGTAGTAACAGCTCACACAGCAAACACATCGAGTGCTTAAACAGAGATGTAGGAAGCAGAAGAAGATGTAGGAAACAGAGATGTAGGAAGCAGAAAAGGAGGCAGTTTACACAAATAAAAGAAGGGACAGCATTCAAACTTTCAGAGTGCTAAAAACAGAGTAAGAAATACTTATTTTACTAAGTAGTAAGTAAGAATTTTCAGTGAAAATTCAGTGAAATAATTTTTGGTCTTCTCCTTACTCTTTTCCCAGCATAATCCACCAAAGAGGGGAAATTACTCATGACCTTTCAATTTATTAACAGAAAAGAATTCTATTGAATTCACATAAACTTTGATAATACTGGTGACACTTAACACCTGTTGAAAAACAAAATTTGAAGCAAGATTTTTTTCCATTCTTATTTCTTATATGAGGAAAAGTAGATGAAAATTTTACAGTGGAATGTGTAACAGAAATGCTACTTCTGCTTTGGATAATGCTGCCACGTGTTGGGGCTGAGATTTTTCTGAAGCACACAGGTTTGTTTAATAAGATAAATCCTACTATGTTTAATCCTAAAAAATCTGTAAAGTGCTATCTTCTTTAGGCAAACATTAAGGTTTTACCCTTCTCATTTTATTTCATCTGCTTTTTAGACATTAATAATAGATTTCTGGAGCTCTCTCAAGCTAACAAATGGCCACGCAAATCAAATTTTATAAACAACCCTTTTCATTTATTGGGCTCTAGTCAGCCTTCATGTAGCTGGACTCCAAGGAGGTTATACAAATAAAACCAGTGTTATATTCCAGTGTTTCTCCGAATCATCTTCCACTGTCAATTTCAGACCATACTGCAAACCACTTCACAAAGAGATTCCTTCATCTATTCCCAAAATGAGGAAGCTCTTGTGATAAAATACAGATTAACAGGACATAGCAACATTCTGCAGCTGGTTAGGAAACACTGCTGCATCATCTTCCAGTAATTTGAAAGACTCTGAACGTAATTTTCAAAATAAGATTTTTTTTTTACCAGAAACCAGTAGCATCATAGATACAAAGCAAAAATTACAAATACATCCCCTCAAATCAGCCACTGAATTCTTCACAAGCACAAATTCTCTCAACTATTTTATATTTTGTTAAAGACACAGAACGTGAATCCACAATTATTTAGTACTGTACATTCTGAAGCTGAATGTTTATACTGCACTAAGAAACACAGTTCAAAGAAAAAAAGCATTTTGAAAGTTGTTTATTAATATTTCTTTGATAGTCAATACAAAGAAACAAGAAAAGGCAGCTTACTACTGTCTGTGCTCTTCTGACAAAATACCACATTTTAGTTGCCTCAGAACAGAGAGAGAAACCTAACCTAGGTCAATTAGCAAATCCTGACACAGATTATTTGTACACTTTAACTGCCTGAAGCTCCTCTTCCTCCCTGACACAGAAATAGCCCTTCACCCGCCTGAACCCCCTCAGGAAGGAGCTGCTCTGACCAGTCTTTCTCCTACAGATGCTGAAACTGAAAATTTCTCAAAATTTGGAGCAAAATAAGGCAAATTTTCTAATCAATTTAAAAAAAAAACACCTCAAAAACCATAGTAAGAAAGTAAATATTAAATAATAAGATTCAAGAGAAAGGTGTAATTATTCTGTAGATCTCTATCATGAAGTTAAAGATGGTTCTTCACTTTTACTATTCAATATTACTAAAAAGACAATAGCAGTCATCATGAATCTAGTTTTTTGTCCATTCATTCCCATGAAACTTGCCAACAAGAGCATCTTTCATTACAGAGAAGTTAGTGGATTTTTTAATGCACAAACCAGTTGTAAATTAGAACACAAGCTCAGATACCTTGAGAAGATGTGTGTTTCTCATGCTCTGAGGTTCAGAGAGACAGAGCAAGCACACACAACCCTAAAGTACGGGGTCCATGTCCTTTCTGTGCTGAGGACTCCAGAGCTGGACACAGGACTCCAAGTGGGGCCTCACAAGAACACAGTAAAGGGACAGAATCACCCCTTTTAACCTGCTGGTCATGCTTCTTTTGGTGCAGCCCGGGATATGGTTGGCTTTCTTGGCTGCAAATTCACAAAGTTGGACTTAAGCCCAGCTTTTCAACAACCAGTACCCCCAAGTCTTTCCCAAGCAGGGCTGCTCTCAATCCCTTTATCCACCAGCCTGTACTGACACTGCTGTTTACCCTGTTCCAGGTGCAGAACCTTGCAGTTGGCCTTGTTGTACCTCGTGTTGTACCACATGTTGTACCACGTGTTGTACCTCGTGATGTTTACATGAGCCCACATCTCAAGCCTGTCCAGGTCCCTCTGGAAGATATCCTGTTCCTCAGACATATCAACTGCACCAGCCAAGTTGGAAATGCTTTAGGATAGTCAAAAAAGTCTTTAAAGACCTGAAATTCATCTGATTTCATGACAAAGAGTGTTTTGGCAGTAAAATTGCAGATTAAATTTAATATCAGTAAATACAAAATCATATACTTAGTTGGGAATAAAAGGAACAAATGTAGCTAAAATGCTCGGTGATGAGCGCTGCCTTACCTGTCTTGGAATCACGGTATGCAAAAATGTTGCCTGGAGTTCAACAATGATCAAAAAAGTAAATTGAATTTAGAAATTATTACCTAGGGAACAGAGAGCAAAAAGAGGCTATTATCATTATGCCACTATGTAATTCCAGGGTATGTAATTTTTTTGACCAGTACATGCAAGAGGTACTGTTTTCAAAAAAGAAAAAAAATCATATCTGGTTTGGAAAAGTAAGACATAAAGGTGGACAATGGTCATTAGAAACATGAGCTGTCACAGAATCCTCAAGGTTGGATGGCATCTCTGAAGATCTAGTCCATCTAGTCCAATCTTCTGCTCAAATCAGGAGCAACTGGAGCATGTTACTTATGACCATGTCCAGTTGAGTTTTGAATATCTCCAAAATGGAGATTTTCATACATTCCTTAACTTGGTGTTATCCACCAAGTGTAAGCCTTCCTTGTTGCAGACTTTCCCACTGGTCTCAGGGGCCTGCAATTCCAAGGCTGAGATGGACAATGAAGATTGAGGCAAAAAAGGCATAGAGTACCTTAACCTTTTCTATAGCTTTTGTCACTTGCTCCATTTAGCAATGGGCCCATTTTTCCCCAGTCTTCCTTTTGCTACCTATGTACCTGTCTTGCTGCCTTTCATATGCCTCATCAGATTCAAATCCAGGCAGGCTTTGGCTTTCCTAATTCCATCACTGCCCACTCAGAGAGTGTCTCAATAGTCCTGAGTTATGCAGAGTTACATGTTTGTCCATACAAGCATCCTATCCCCCTCTGCTTGACTTCCTGCACATGCATAAGGACCAATCTTGAGTTTGGAGGAGGCAATGCTTGAAAATCAACCAGCTCTCCTGAACCCCTCTACTCCTCACTGTATCCCTGGGATTCTTCCTAGCAGCTCCCTGAACAGGACAAAGTCTGCCCTCCCAAAGTCCAGGTCATGATCCTGGTATTTCACTTGTTTCCTTCTCTTGAGAACCTGATGTCCCTCTATCGCATGGTCACTGCTGCCAAGTCTGGCCCCCAACCTTCACGTCCCCTACTAGGAGTTAGTTTGTATCTGTCAGGTCCAGGAAGTGTCTCTCCTCATTATTAGTTGGAAATCTGGATTGCTTCTGTTTTGAATTGCAGTGTTGCCCTTCTAGTAGATATGGGGTTAGTTCAAGTGCCCCATAAAGGACCAGGACCTGCAATATAAGGCCTCTTCCAGTTGTCTGAAGAAGGACTCATCTACTCCTTCTTGCTGACCAGGTGTTCTGCAGCAGATGCTCACCACAATGTCATCCACATTGGTCTGCCTTCTAATCCTGACCCACAAGCTTTGAGTTGGCTCATCTTCCTATTCCAAAAAACTAAATAGATTATTACTTTTCATATTGGAAGAAATGTCTAAGGGAAAGGGAGGAACATAACAGATTTTTACAATTTGGGTAATGCAAAGAAGGTGAATGAAAAAGAAGCTTCACTGTTTGCTGTTTCTTATGGGACAAGAACTAGAAAACAATCTGTGCCTTCAAACACCAAGACGAGTATACTTTCACCCAATGCATGGTCAAATTATGAGATCCTTTGCAACATGCATTTCTATAGGTCAGACATAAATATAAAGTTAAGATGGGAGAAGACAAATTTAAGGATTAGACACTGTTACTAAACACTAGTCTTCAGCAGTTACTAAAAATAATGGTTTGGATTCCACCCTTCTGAATGCTAGATGCTGTAATGCAGAGCAGGCATTTTTATATTTGTCCCATTTTCTAATATGTTTTCTGCTTGTGGTCACCGCTGGCTGCTGCGCTAGGTGGATCTGTTGTCTGAGTACAGGGGAGTCTCTCCCCAATACATATTTATATCTTTATTCTGGACAAACCTCATTCTAATGCAGTTTGTCTGTTGCTCTATTTGGGTTGTGTATTCTCTGCAGGCAAGGTAGCATATTCTTTGCAGGCAAGGTAGCAACTTGGTTACAAGACATAAGATAATTGAAAAGCGGTGTTTATAGTCTGCCTCTTCATTTGAAGAGACAGTGGGCTAGAATAAACACATTCAAATATTCTGAATAGCACCTCAAGAGTTCAGTTTTTGGACATTTCAGCCCATTAGCACTAACTGGGAGTCAGTGGCTGAAACCAAGTAGCAGTTTCTATCTTCTTCCCCCTTTCCTGCCTCCCTGGTAATGTTCAAGGACTTGGATAGAAAACATTCAGACACAAAGACAAAATGGGCCTGAATTAAATTTAAAACACCAACAAAAAGACTATGGTACTGTTATTGTGGTTCTTTTCAGAAGCTATTAGTTTGTAATGCCGTTCTGGAGACAGCCAGGGAGGAACTATCTCACAGCTCTTCACTGCACAATAGTTTCCATATGATATATATGACTCTGGAATGGGTAGGACTCATAAATCTTCAGCGAATTGAATCCTGCACAGGATTCACAGGATGCTTGAGAGAAGCATGGAATGAGACTAGCTTATAAACCTGACCTAAATAACCAACAGTGAATCTTAAAGCAGACAGAAAGTGTCTAGGGGTAATAAAATAGGCAGAAGTGCTCGCAAACTTACTCTAAATGCCAGTTGATTCCACTTCTTCTAATAGCTTTCTTAATCCATCAGCATGGACCAGGGAAATCTCTCTTTATAACACATTTATTCTAGGAGGCTTCTGAACCTTAGTCAAAGCAGTGGGACTGGAAGACAAAATTGTGGAAGAAAATTACTAATTAAAATCGTGGCCCCAAAAAATGACCCGTTACATTTTCTGTTCAGTACTGGTAAGTGCCATGATTTGTACTATGTCCTTTCTATAAAAAGCTAATAAAGGAGAGCTGGAAGAGACCGTGGAGGGCAGCCTGCCTGTGTGGGAGTCACTCCCACACCTCATGACCAAATACCAGAGGATAGTTAGAGTGTCACAACTTAGCATAGCTATGCCTTTGACATTTTCAATGAACAAGCTGCTAATTCTGTTATTTTTTTAATCTGCCTCCTCTGTTTTTTAACAGAAAGAGTGTTTTGAGCAGAATATAACTATGTACAGCCATTAGGGAGAGACATGTCCAACTATGAGTGACTTTCTGCTGTATTGATTAGGTGGACTTGGTAAAGATTCTGGAGCTTTCATATCATCCAGCTTCACTTGCTTGTTATGAACCCACACTAAATTTGATGCCTCACTAGCTTTAGACTGATGACTTCTGTAGTGCAAAGCAGAAAGGATTTTGTGCAGATATTGAGGAAAGACACTGGCTGAACATGGTATTAGGATGAAGGGACATCTGACCCCTTTCTGCTGCCAAGCAGATTCTGCAAAGCTATACTTTACTTGAGAGAAAATGGATAGCACCCATAAATGCACTAGATTGTATGTCATGAAGTCCTTTTCCATAATTCAAAAGGATGGGTTCTTTAAAAGATCCATCCTTTCTAAAGGAAGTCTCAAGTAAACCAGATCAATTACCCCTCAGCAGCACCTGTGTCTCTTGAGGAGGCCCCAAGTAACACTCAGAAATACCCCTGCACCCGAGACAAGAGCTGGGAGAGGAGGGAGCCTCGGCTTGCCTGTCCCTCTGCCACCCCAGGGACACGTCCAGGAGGGAGCTCTCCTCCTGACTAATGCAGGCTCTCAGACGGGTTGGACGAGCGGTCAAGGGGACTGATTTATGTCTCTCCCCTCATGGTTGGGGGAATCTCTAATCAAAATTAGACAATTATATTTTAAATGGCCAAATCCCAATGTAGCTGTATAGACAATCGACTTCAGTGCATAAGCATATATTTTACTTTTATTTCAGTGGGACATTACCAAGTGTTTAGAGTCAAATACTGTCTTAAATTCTTTACTGGCTAGAGGTAGTTGAGACATGACTTCCTAAATTTGGACCACAATCCAAAAAGGGAACTGCAACTTTTATAATTTCTCTCTTTTTTTGGCCTTCAGCACCCACTTTTGAGTGTAGATGATGTAAAAGCAACTATATAGAAACAGGAACCTGGGCCTGAAACAAATAGTGTATTAGAATTATAGCACTGTGAACTTCTTTCCGGAGCGGATCTCCACAATAACATCACAATCATTGATGAATAAAAAAATAAATGTATGTTCTAAAATCAGAATAAATACTTGATATGCAGCAATGCAGTAGGGAAGGGTTGGCAAATGCACTACACCAATAGTCTGGCATCAGTACTACTTCTGCAAGCTTTGAACAAGCTATTAGTTGTGACCATTTTCAACCTAGATGTTTGTCCTTGCACCTGGAATTGAACCCAAGTAAAAAATGTTTGGAATTAGTCAATATATGAAACACACGATGAAAAAACCTCCAGGTGACCACACTGGTTGTGCAGCTTTGTACAAACATTTATTTCTCCCAGGACTGATGTGTATTGAATGTAGGTGGCTGTTCCGCTCACTTGCTTGTTTTACTCTTCAAGAGTCTATTGTTCATTTGTTCTGCAAACACTCTAAGGATCTGTTCTGATCTGTAGTCCTAAGAGTTGCTGCAAGTCTCCCTTTATTTCTTTCTCATAACTGTTAGGACAACAAGAGGAGTTTTATACAATGATTGAGGTTATGCCATCCCATAGGTTTGCTGAAAGGGTGTTACTGAGGTTCAAGAGGGCATAAAGTGTTAGTGGTGTTCCTGTGGTTGGTGTTTTATGTCAGATGATTGTGTATAACTCCAATTGTGGTAACCATCCTTAAAACTATTTATAATGATTTATTGAAGTTAAGGGAAAAAAAAAAAGAAGAATGGAGCTGTAGTTGAAGAATTTGACATATAAAGTTTGAAATGTGGTTTTACATTAGGTTTCCCTTCAGCACTGAAAGAAATAATTGTAGGAGAATCTCTTGGTTGGTATTAAAAGTAGTATAAAAAGTGCACTAGAGGACGGAAAAGGAACTTAACTTACATGGTCTAGAACTTTATTTTTGAAGTTTGATCCTGCTTCCTTTTAAATAAAACAAATCCAGCACACACCAGTGAGAAGAAATGACATGGCCACGTTGTCCGCTCGAGGGGTCTTGATCAGCTCCGCGAACTCCATCCTCGCCAGGAGAAAGGGCAAGG
>JAOXNG010000026.1:4760386-4775106 GCA_028566535.1 Scolopax minor | reverse complement strand
GGTGGTATGATGGAATTAAACAGAACTGGCAGGAAAATTTCCAGTTGTAGACTGGCAAATTAACAGAACTGTTGAAATTCAACTGGGGTTTATATCCAAGAATGCACATGGTGGAAATATAAGAAAATAATGCGTTTTATGCTTAAAAAAAAAGGACAACCAAACAACAACCAACCCAACACCTAGTGAATAGTGTAATTTTCTGCATTGACTGTAACTATAGCAACTATGACTAAACATAGGAAAATCATCTGTACCCACAGCAATAATGAAACATCTGTTCATCAAGTCTTTAAATCACAAAGTTGTCTTCAGAACTGACAACTGGATCATTAAAAGACTTTTAACGCAAAGAACAGCATCAGAACCTGGAAATTTTTCAAATGGCATCTAAAACCCTACATGGTACTTTGAGAACTAGCAGCATTTTCCCTAGTAGAAGTAATGATAATCTTCTGGCAATTTTAGTGAACGCAGCTCAAAATATATATGAAATTCTACTGATTCACATAACTTTTACTAATAGCAAAATTAGTGTGGTTAAGCTAAACAGTAAACACAGCAGCAGAGAAAAGGTCTTGGCAAAGAATCTCTACAGAACCCAGTCAAAGCAGAAATACACCTTTGCTATAGTTAGGTTGTAAGTACAATAGGAATACTTACCTTTCCTGCTCGAAAATTTAACTGTATAACAAATTGCCAGAAGGAGGAAAACATGTCAAATATCAAATGAGATACAGAGAAGTCAGAGAGAACTCTGATGAATCAGTATGTCATAGAAAGTCACAATTTTTTCCCCAAAAACTGAAATCAAAACAATTTTTTTATCTTAGAAGAACTCTAGTTTCCAGAACTTAAAATATTTCCAAGAAGGAATACCCTAAACTTGCTTTGCACTTCAAGGGAGAAAAAATATTTGGTAATAGGTATCATAAATATTCAGTGATTAGATGGCAGCACACTTCAGCAGTTGCTTATATCAGATCTGTTCTTTTGTCTTTCAAATGTCATGTAACTGCTGCTCAACCCCTTAAAGGTAGGACTCCTCTGCCCAAACAGAGGGACTTCTGCCAGAACTGTTTTTCCTTCGTTTCCTTCAGAAATTAGCCCATCAGCTTCTCCTGAGGTAGTCATCCAGGCATCAAGCACTGCATTAAAGTTTTTGTCTCTACGCTATCAAGAGCGGATTGTAGAGATACATGAAATTAGATACTAATCCTGTTCCTGCTCTGCCATTAACTCATTGACTTGGGGCAAATTAATTTTTTGTATCCGAGTTTGCTATCTTTTCCATTGACAGGTCCATTTCTACCTGTTAGAGAGGAACACTGGAAGGCTTGGACACAGTATTTGTAAAGCAAACAACTATAAATCAACCTTTGTACTACTATAGCAAAGTAGTAATTTTTTTCCCCCACAAGCACTGTACTCAGCATTCTGAAAACACTGCGATTCCTTTTCAACACATTAGGAATCAAAACTACCAATATTCTGCTTCAGCCTGCTTGCTTTATTTCCACCAATCAGTGCATTCCCATATATACTTCACCTTTCAAAAAGGCTCTAATCTTCTGCATCTGAGAGTCAATAACAAAGTGTTAAGAGAAATCAAAGCTAGCCATATGTTCATAGGCTTTCAAAAATCAATGAGTAACTCATGTTTTTAAAAGCATTATCGATACGATTAGAATCCCTTTTCAGAGATTCTAACAGGTTTTTGTTTTCTTCCTTTTCTTATTGCCTGGCAATGTGACCTGTATATTCCCTGGGTGAGTGGCATGAAAATCAGTTTTTCCTGTGAAATAAAGTGCATTTGCTCTCTAGGATGCACACTGAGGGTTGTCAAAAAGTGTTTGAAACTGGTTTTTGGCTCCTTGTTAGTAAAATAGATATAGCACTATCCTTTTCACTTTATGGACTAAATTTAAAGATTGCATCTGCAGTACAGACTGTTATCAATACGCTAAGGATCACCATTAATAGATAAGAAAAGTAACAGCTGATTTTGCCTAAAAAAATTAACCAGAGTTACTCACAATGAAAGAACAACCAGAACTAGAAGTATGACCTCCTTTTTTACTTCCAGTATGTTACAATTACTAAAATAAAGGTTGGGATGGAAGCAAGTATCTTTTTTTAAGTGGTTAAAACATTATTTTATTCTGGTCAGTAAAACTTGACTGTAACAGGAATGCCTCATTTATATTAATGAGCAAACACATGATAAGGCATCAGCACTCCCTTATTTTGAAACAATTCACACCATTGAAAGTTACTGCTTTTTAAAAAACTATAGTTCAAATATGAAAAGAGGAATTGGTCTAGCATTATGCAGAAAACCATGAGTAGCACAATAAATGAAAGGAGTAGTATTTGTCATAAAATCTCTAATCTCAACAACAAGGCTACATCTTATTTAGCCTAAAATACTGCCATTTCCTCCAAGTTGGGCTGGGATTATAACAGGTAAACTCAGTAGATCCATGCTATTAATCTACTTTCTATACTATGATTGAGGACAGATGTTGGTCTTCTCTGTTAAGTTTATCAAATTCCAAATGTAGGACTTTATCTTAAGATAAAAGGACATCTCTTGCTGCAGCCCATGTTAGTTGAAATCTGGCACCACTGGAGACTAGATTTAGTTGCTCCGTCCCCTCAATGAGTTAAAAATCAGCAGGATTTTTGCATTTAAGTGGTACTCAGCTTGTTTTATACAAAGCTAATACAAGAAGAAACAAAAAAATGGAGCCAGAAAGATGAAATGTAGTTTGGTTTAATATAATGCATTTTCATCTCTTAAAAGCTGGCAAAGGACAGCATTGCAACTGGCACAATCCAACCAAAGTAATCTCATGTCAAAACTCAGGCAGGAATAATAACTAATTGAGCAGTTCTCCATTTAAAAATTATAATAATAATATGCATAATAATTATATTCCATGACCTTGTCATAAGCAGAAACCATTTAGTCTCATAGCTAATGGCTTCAATTATAGCTTTGGTTACTGTTCCACTCCCTCAACTTTCTGAGCTTAAGTCGGACATATTGGAGGAGAAAAGAACAGTTATAGCTGGGATCTGCAAGTGGAACTCAACATAAAGCCTTCACTTGTTTTTTAAAGAATGTACAAACATGATCTATGAAAAACAGACCATGTCCTTTCAACCATTTTGCTAGCAGGCATAGATAAGATAGAAGTGTGCATTGAACTGGCTCTTCGTGACTTTCATCAGCTTCTAACAACCCTGAGCAGGGATTCCGACATGACATGCAGTCTCGAGCGGAAAGATTAATCAGCACCACTCCAAAAACTCCAAGCTGTAAAGAACCAAGAAAAACAGCAATTCCTTAACTCTATCAATTAAAGCAAAACATAGCATAGATTAGATTCAAATTAGATTCAAAAGGAGTTAGAACACAGAACAGAATACTAGAGAATGGCAGTGCAGATGCAGAAAGCAACACATTTTTATCTGTAGCCAAGGGTTATCCACATCCTAGAAAGCAACATAAAAACAAAGAGATGACCTGATACCTTTGCACACAGAAAATTAACATGCACATCTTGTAATGGCACGATCGCTGCCTCAGCTATGATTAATTAAGTGACCCAGACAACTAGTAAATTGCATTGACTCCTCACATTTGAGAAAGAGTATCTAAAATAATGCAGTCAAAACCTGTAGCAGCCGTGCATTCCACAGCTGCAGGGCACAGGTGGGCCTCCAATGCCCACTGAACACCATGCTGCCCCCAGGCAGTGACAGGCACTGCCACGTGTCACCAGCAGCTTGCGTGAGAATTTTAGTCTCCTTGGTGCCAGATGCTTGCCTAATGACTTACTCTGAGTTTCCTTCTTATAGATGGGCAGGGAAGCTACATTTGTTAAGGGTACAATTCCAGAGTAACGTGTGGCATTGGGACAAGCTGTAGGCAACAAACACGCTCAAAAAAAACTTCCTTGACAATGTACACCTTGGGCTGGTGCTACTGAATATTCTTGACTTAAAATACTATTGGTATAAACTGCTTTGCCAGATCATTACTGCCCAGCTCGTTCAGTTTTGTATGTAGTATCTTATATGTGTGTGTCAGTATGGTATAATATAAACTAACAGTAATATATTCATAGTGTACCTTGGTACAGTATATAATATATATCACTAAATATACACTGTGCAGTCTATCTATCTATCTATATATGCAGAGAACACACTTCTCTCTCACAGCAATTCTTACAAGCGTCTCCTGTTCACTTTTAAATTAGAGATATAAGATTAGGTGGCTGGCTGTAAAAATGCCCTCAGCTGTTCTGATTATTTCCACTGGGTCACCTCACCATCTGCTTCTGGAACAGATGCATGGCTGTCTGGTGCTCTCATGAATACCAGCTGACTGCCCGACCTTACTTTGGTGTTACACTAGAATAGCAAGTGGATCTGTGTGCTAGACTTTTTGCTAACAGCCAAACAAGACTCATATCAGCTTGAATTCCAATGATTTCCTACAGATTTCCACTGAACTGCTTTCATCATCAACTTTGATGTCATTCTTTTTTAAAAATTGATGCATTAATGCTCTGAGCAAAAAGACTTTGACATGGAATAAAACCAGTTCCAAGGTTCTCTTGTGCTCACTGGCTTCCTTCTAACTATTTTCCATTACTTTGTGATTTTGCTAAGTACAAACCACAGTACTAGATAAGATTACTTTATATCATGCCTTTCCTACTTATAGTATTATAAGTATTATGAAGAACTAAACCACCATGCACAAATTAAGCAATTAAACGTTTTAATTATTTTATATACCAGGGCCAAATACCCCATGAAAAACCCAGATTGTTTAGCAACATGGCTATACAGACCATACAGTTCTTCTGACCAAAAGTGTCCAAATCTCCATTAATCAAACAACTAAAAACTTGCACAAGGTTCATTACGAGGGTTGTGTGCACTGAGTGCAAGAGCAGGACAGTATTCCACAACATAAGCTATCCAGTAAATAACAAGCCTGCATTTAGGAGTATGTAACACTGAGGATTGATGCAATTTGACAATCTTGGCACTTGTAAAATGCTGCTTTGATTTCTCGAACAACAGCTGCCGATATTTCAATATTTTGTCATTTATACTTTTTTCCATCAAAGACAAAAACAGGCCTTAGACTATTGTTCCTGAGAATGAAGTGAACAGACCTGTATTTCAGAGCTATCACATCTGGATAGGTAAACAGAGAATGCTTTCTGACATTCAATGGTACCGGTTCTTTAGAATTGTTTCTTAAAACAACCAACCATCTAACAGTCTTATGTTACACAAAAATCCTACTGTTCCAAAATAACTTAATATAACATAGTATGATTAAGAAGCCTCTGTTCATCTGAAACACTGTTCAGGAGAAGTATAAAGGCAAAATGATAAAAAACAATTCTTCACTTAAGGGCAGCAATGGTAGCATAGGGTTGAAAATTGGCAGATAATTCTCTCAAGAATCTTTGACAAAATTAACTCCTCTGCTGATTCGTCCAATAACATAGAAAATTAAGTAAAAAAAAAAATTATCATAACAATAACAAGTGAATGACTTCCAGCCTTTTCCAAATATTTTCTGTGCTGCACCTGAATAGATACAAATGTTAGAATCTGGTATCAAATAGCCCCAAAATAGCAACAAATAAAGATGCTTAGTAGCTTCAATATCAGGCACACTTTGGTTAAACCCATCCAATATTATGCAGTGCAGATTCACTTGCACACTAGGGATGAGTCAGTCTGTCTTTCTACTGTGTACCAGCACCTACTAACAGCCAGTTATTTGCACAGTGAAATGCAGCACACTAGGAAACAGTTATTTTTGTTGGAATGATTTCCGAACCAAATTATGCTCAGTACCAAGAGCTGCAAAACTCAGAAGTTTTGGAATCATAATGACAAATCATGACGCTAAAACAACAGGATATGAATTCTGCTTAGCCAGAGTAACCCAGGGAAGCTTTCTTTCCACCTGCATGGCCTCTCCTCCTTGCCTTCCCCCCCAAAAAAAAAAGTGCCTGCAGGTGAGACTTCAACTTAGCTTCAGTTTCCAAAGACAAAATTTGTTCTGACTGTCAGCAACCTGGCACCCAGTGTTTTTTTGCTATCTTATTTGAAATGAGAAGCTTATCAAGGTATAGAACAACATTGAGATAATTAGCCCTGTTCCTAATGGCTATTAACTCCATCACAGTGCTCTGAACCTCATGGTTATTAGCACAGCAGATGGTTGAGATTTTTGACACCTGTCCCAGCCATTTTGTTTTCACTAGAGCCTGCAGAAATTCATACACAAAAGCCATTTGTCAAAAACTAATTGACAAAAGCCAAGTTTGGTGAAATCATATTTGCTCAGAATAAATTTATTGCTAATAATAGCTGTGTTTGAGCAAGGAAATATTTCTCTCTGGTATAGATAATCACTTCTCCACAGATACTAAAAGGCAAATGTGAGAAATACGTTCCAAGCCAGCAAAAATTTTAATTTATGCAAAAAAATAAACAAAACAATAGGTGTCTTATAGCACATTACTTTGTGCCAAACCTAGCTATGTAAGTTTTATTTACAGGCAAAGGTCGCTTACAGTACTCTCAGACAAGTGCTTCCATCATAGTTTTGCTTCTCCATTTATACAGCAAACATGCTATTTGATTCAACTTTATTTCTACGTTCAGTACTAAAACCACAAAGATTTTTTCCAATAGCTAGAGCACTGTCCAAGCCATCCAGGTGTACCTCTAGGGTAATACATTCATTTTATCTTGAGAAGTTAGTTATAGTGCACAAACATTCCAAATTACATTAGTTGTATTTATTCTTTCCTGATATTCCTTTTACAGTATCACTTTAATCATCACTCTAATTAGTTCAGGATTAAGTACTCTTAAACATTAAAAGGCTGAGCTACTAAAAATAAATTGGTAATTGGGTAGATGCAAGAGCTAAACATCAAAAAGACAGCAGGAAAATAGTCTAATGGACAGGAAAGGGTTAAAAGGCGGGGGTTAAGGACTTCGCCTATGTTGAGAAGAGGTGGCTTCTTCACTGAAAAACTGATATTTAAAGGAGTTTCCTAATACTTGTATTTCCTCTCTAGAAAGAGTTTTCAGAGTAAAAGATAACACTTGCTGCTCAATAACTATATCTTCCAGCTTCTGTTATGAATAATCAGGCAAATTGTATGAAAAATGTGACATCATTACCTTACAAGCTGACCATCACCTCTTGGGAAGCAAAACCTTGAGATAGCTTCATGCACACTTTAGCTTCATCCTCCTCAGATGTCAAACAACAAACTGCCACAGCTGAATAGAAGCAGAGATGATCATTATGCCATTGTATGAACCCCTGATTTAGCCACTCCTGGAATGCTGGATAGAGTCCCACATCTCTCCTTTCAAAAAGGATACAGTAGAAATGGAAGTGGCTCAGAGAACAGCAATGAGATAAAGGTACACACAGAACAGCATCAGGTAAGGAAGTTCTTTAGGCTAGAAGTCCTGGAGGCCAGAAACATAATAAAATAAAGCTTAAACATACCTGACCTGTCACAAAAGAGGTTAGTGGGTGAGACTAATCCCTAGTCAGATCCACATTCACCATCATTTTCATTAATGAACTAAATCATTATTGATGACTGATCTAGGCATTCTAAATACCATTGCAACTCATCCACAAATATATTAATAAGCTACCCTTTAATGTGTCCAAAAAATTATAGTAACAAGAATGGATGGAAAGATGGAAAGTTCTATTTGACAACTAAAAAAATGAATTACATTAAAACATGCAACAAACAGAAAACCCCCAAGGAAGGATATTTTTACTCTTAGTCAAGCCATGCAGAAAAAAAGCTCAATTTCCCCACTAAACATTTTTAAACATCTACAAAGCATCCTGGCAGACATCTGAAGCTAAATAAGTATGGTATTTGCCACTACCAGAAGGCCACAGGCTCTGTGCTGACCCCAGAAGACAGGGTCTTGGTTAAGCTGGTTTCAGCTTTTAATGATAAATACCTAGAAGGGAAGGGAGAACTTCTTCCAGTTCCAGTGCTTAGGTCTGATGGTGCTGTGGGTGTGAAAAGCCTGGCATCTCTAGGTCATCCCTTGTAATGAATAACTGCCCTTTAGGTGCCCTGAGGCCAAGAAGGATAGTGGGTTGGGGTCTGCCTTCAACTGGTGCCCACTGAGAAGGAAGCAAACTGATAAGAAAAGGCACAGAAGTAAGAGAAGGTGGACCTAAGACAGAATGGGACAGGCTTTTATCATGATTGCAATACTCCTGGAAGGCCCCAGAATGCTGGCAACACATTGTAAAATCCAGGTCTTTTGAAGAAGATCAAAACTGTCAACCCTCAGGTCTAGAAAGGCATTGGAAGGGTGAGAATAACTGCAAAAAAAAACAACTAAGGCAGAAATCAAAGGTATTTTTTCCCATAATACCATTTTACAGTACTTTCCCATAAAAGCTTTTTAGTGCAATACATTTAATAAGGAAAAGATCATCTGGGCAATAGTAAAGTAAGAGCAAAAAAATTTTTTTACAGTTCTACCATGATGCCCTATGGGAGTCAGTGCAGGAGTCTACCAGTGTCCACTCCCTTCTCACTGCAAATCAGAGAAGGTACTGCACCAGGCAACTAGAGACACAGTGGTGCATCAAAAGAGGCAGATCCTGCTGAGGCTGAACACCTGAGGCACCAGATGTGGATCTAGTTTTCCAACCTTAAAAATTCACTAAAAAGAAAACCCCTCAAAACTAACCCCCAAAGTCCTCCCATCCCCAACACCACTATTATAATTTTTCAAAACTAAAAACAAAAGCAAAAGAAAACCCAACCAAATCCCAGTTCAACAACCATAGTCTGCAGAAAACATTAAGCAAGCCAGTCTTCAGGTATCAAGCAGATATATGGTGTTCTCTGTTATTCACAAGCATACTTATAAACATTCACTATAAGGATACATTCTTTGCTCGTGCTATATTTCAATCTCACACATAAAGGATCCATAGAAAGGAGATGACAAAGTCTACTACAGACACACAGTGTCATCTGGTTAACATATAATGCCTAGAACCTTATTCAGAAAGTTCATTTGCTTCTTCTAAGGGTCTTCAATTGACCAATGGACCACAGATGGAAATTACTGGCTTCTTGCACCCACTCACTGAATCTCTAGTTGTTGTAAGGGCAGCTAGAGCTACTTTTCACTTGAATATATAGACTTTCCACCTTTGTGGTTGTTTGATGACTTTTTAAGGCACCAAGTTGTCCTCAGCATGCTTACCTGCGCCTGAAACTGCACTGTGAAGTTTCCTAAAGGTGTAATGTTTTAAAGAACAGTAAGATTATGGGAATATTCCTATTTATCATAAAGTGACATATTTTTTGCTTGCGTATTGTACCCTGATTACTATTGTGCTCTCTCTTAGAGACACCTTCCTGTTGTTTGGAAGTTTTCTTCACTTTTATTAAAACTAACTCCCCTGCTACATTTTCAGTCTGGCTGGAATGGAATATCTAATTTCCCTAAGACATTGTCCTGAAAAAAAGAATGGGAAAACACATCTTTATATCTCTCAAGGTTCATCTCTAATAGGAATTTGATAGGCCAGTGTAAACCATCCTGAAACAAACTGACTCTGCCTCATCCACTGCTTATTGGAAAAGAACAGTTTTATCAATTACTTTAATCTAAATCCTATACTTGAAAGAGCAACTGTTTAAGAAAAAGATAATGTGACCTTTCCCTTGCTACCTCTGTGCTGCCCTCTGTATGTTCATGGTTATCAAACTTTCACAGCTGTTCCAGATGTTTACATAGACATATTGTCATCATCACATCTGCAGAAGTGTAACACGGACTGTGAAATATAATCGACTGTAAATTCTTCTGCACAACAAATTCTCCTGATTATATCAAGTGCAATTGGGAGGCAGGAGCAGTAAAACTTTCTTTCTCTTGGCTTCACAACGCAGATACAGCTACTACAGCATTCTTCCACAGAGAATAATGAGGTGCTCAGCTAGGAGCCTATCGCCATGAGGAGACCGTAAAAAGTAAACTCTCAAATATTTGAGTAAAGGTATTGTGAAGGAGAGAAAGGGAGCTATGTTAATTTCTATCAGCTGCTAACACCAATCCCCAACCAATCTGCTTCTGTTCCACAGAAAAACACTGCAATTTACTTCAAGCTTTAAAAGGGACAGTTTCGCTATAGACACACTGAACACAATTTGGGCAGATTTGTACAGTAAGAAAATGCAGACCCCTACTTCAGAAAAAAAGCATTTCTCTAAATTACATAAATGCACAGACAATATATATTTAATAGAAATATACTTGAAGTCAGAGTTTGTCCTCTCTCTTAAAGTCAGGCCTCTGACATATTATGCTGCCAGTATATTATGCTATATATCACTGTCTCATAACTCTCATCACCTCAAACCAATTTCATGCCCACTCTATTATTGCAGCTACAAAGAACGATTTTAAGAAAATGATATAAAATGATCTCACTCAGTAGTGTTCTCTCTAGTTGAGAACTTTTAAGTCATTTTACTGTAATGCACAGATTATACTCTCCTGTAATTGCTAGGCTATTCATTTTAGACCCCTGGTGGCATTTACTGAAATACCATCAATTTAAATTTGTTTTCATAAACTCCACAGTCTGGGACTTTGAAACAGCATCCCCTCCCCAGTATTCTTTTTCTAATAAATGCCAAATTACCTAACTTACATCTATTAAACGTAGGAAAATTAAAATAAATGTAATTTATCTGTTTGTTCTGGGGTAGATATTTGTCCCTATTAACTTTTGCAAATATACATCAACCTGATACAAAGTAGTGTACTTGCCTAAACCATCCATACAATCACAATGGTGCAAAAACATACAGATCAGTTTACAAACATTGTCTATCAAACAACCTCATTCTGGGGAAACACACCCTCTTTTATCCTTACAAAAAACAAACAAACAAAAAACTAAAAAACAACAACAACAAAAAAACCCAAAAAAACCCACAAAACCAAAACCCAAAAACCCCAACAACACAAAATATCTCACACCAGAAACCACCCCCAAACTTCTTCTTCCCCCTTTTTAATCTGAGTAAAACAAAAAAACCAAATGCCAGATATTTATTCCCATCAGGAAACAGTAAAATCAATGGTAATTGCTGTAAAAATTTTAACCTCCTGAATGTGAGTCTAACACTATCGCTTTGTTTTCTATTTTACTATTGACACTTGAATTTAAACAGCAGAGAAGTTTGGTTCACACTAACTTCTTATTTCTCATCTGTTTCATATCACAATAAATTCTGGGTTTATGTGCCTACATTAGTGAAACAAGAGCCAACTGGCTTGATTTTAAGAACAAGAGACTGCAAAACACAAGGAAGGGCACATAAGACCATGCAGCATTTACTTCTGACATGAAGAATGACTTTAACGTCCCTATGCCACCCTCCTCACAAATTTCTTTCTACCAAGGACATTAATCAATGAGTGTCACTGACACAGCAGCAGTTGTCAGCCCTCTTGGTTGTTATATTGCTTTAGAAAGCATCTAGCATGGCTTCACCCAGACCTGACAACCTGAGCTTAACTCTGAGATCACTCTCTGTATGGGTTTGTCAGATGGTTGAGACCTACCTGCTTTGCTGCAACACCTTCCCTTTTAGGCTGGGTAAACCACTTCTAGTGATCCAATACAAATATAGATTATTTTTGTAATGATTTTTCAATTTCAAGGAGGGACACTTTTATTCCATTACAAGAAAACATTTTTTTATTTTTTTGTAAAGAATGATTTGTTGACTCAGAAAAGATACCTGAAGATCACTCAACCTATTTGTTGTGATTATTTCTTAGAGCATTTGTGTTGTGGTTTCAGCAACCAGACCCACAGACGGTTCTCAAACCACATGTCCTGAAACTTTGATTTACACATGGGCAGGTGGGCCAAAACCACCAAAGGTGGAGACAGTGCATCTACGGAGCATAATTAGCAGGGTTTAAAACTGCAGAACAGACTATGCATTCAAACCTAATTTACAGAGAAGACAGAGATAAAATAGCAGTAGGAAGCTTTAGAAACATGTAATACCTAAAGATTCTTTAATAAAATAAGGAAATTCAAGAATAAGAAGAAATTAACTTCAACTACAATAAAACTTGCCAGCTCAGCCTCTCTTTCTTTCTTCACTTTTAGGATAACACATTCCACTTTTGATGTATTATTTTCCTTACTATCACTATCATCCCTGATTTCAGACGGAGCATTTCAGAACTTGTAAATTATTCTATCTTCCTGTTTTCTTTGAGCAAACAAAATGCATTTTATATATGCATAGGGAAATATTTTGGTACCACAATTAGCAGAACTGTAATCTCCCTCTAGCTGAATACTTTAAACATTTTGAGACTTTCAAAGTGAGTCAATAGACATCATGGGATTACTTGCATATTGCCCATAGGGGCACTGCTTAATCAGGACGCACAAACTGCTGGTAAATGCAATACTTGAGCCTCTGGATTATCCTGCTCTAAGGGCTCAGGCAGGAAGCACACTCATTTCTCACAGAAAGGTGACTTTTACCAAGCAACCCCTGCTGGTGGTATTGATGAGATCTAGAGGTTGCTGTCTGAAGCAGAAAAGAGAAATTGGTTCAACTGGTAGGCATTAAATGGACCACTTCGCTGTAACAAAAAAAATTCAAAGCCAAGTGAAAAAAACTTCAAGAAGAGTTAAACTTTTCTGATATGTTGGAAACAATTGGGTTTTTAAACTTGGAAAAAATATTATTTCCTTTTAAAACAAAACATGCAGTACATAGAGGATCAGGAATTGCAATACTAAATTACCACATGCATAACTTCTACAATCCAATTCCGCGTTCCTGGATGTAAATATAGTCCCCATCTCAAATTATCCACAGCAGTCTATAGAGTTAATGCTTTGAAACAATTTAATTCCAGAACAGGGTGGGGTCCACACCCCCCAACCTTCTACAGTAAAATCCAATGGCATTCCAGTCCTTTCTCCCCCTCATAGTGCATCAAGACAGCCAAGTAAGAAAGCTTCAACAGTAAAGAACATCAGCAGTATATAAATGTCCCTTCAAACCAAAAAAAAAAAAAGTATACATTACAACATAAGCTTTTCAACAAGAAGTGAGCTGTAAGCTATAGAGGGAAAGACGAATAGACGATAGCAACAGATGGTTTATGAAGACAGCTCCTTGTAAGCTTGTCATCCATGATCAGCTTTATTAAAGTTTCTTTAGTAAGTTTTAAACTTTTTCAGTACTCCCCAGCACTCTGTCTTGCACCTCTCTTCTTGCAAAATGCACCTGTTAACACTTAGAAAACACAGAGCCTTCCACCAATTTAGGTGTCCAGAAACCACACAGCACTGCAGGTAGACAACTTTATCCTGCTTCTTTTTCCCTTGCTCCTCCTGAGAGAGGAGCAACTTACAAGTAACTAGAGTATTTTCTCTGATGTACAATAAACACCAAATGCTAACAGTCCCATTGCAAGCATTATTCAAAATGATACTATAAGCACAAGAATTCACAGGTCATGGAGGGGAGTGACAAATGATAGCCCTTCACATTCATTACTCTAATCCCTTCATCTGTTTGCTGCTTAAATGTGGCAAAACGCAGAACTATTCACTGGGAGCAGGTCTGGAAAAATACATCCGAATAACTGAGCATCAGGTAGGTTCAAATTAAGAAAAACTTAGAGAAACACCATTCAAGTAAATAATACTACAGTGATGCAAAGCAAGTCTTAGTTCAATTTAACAGCACAAAGCATTAGAAACACAGAGAAGCCTGGTCAAGTTATGATCAACAAAATTTCTTCTGACAGTTGAAGAACTTGAATTTCAGAGTAGAAATGTGTGTTTGCATTTTGTTAATTGACTGGCACTATGAAAGTTCTTACACATTGCTGCAGTGTGAAATGACACGTAAGAGGAAAGGTTGATGATTAGAGCCACAAGGTCCGTAAAGCAAAAAGCTTAGTGGTAATATGTAATTAAAACATGCACAAGACAGGATTTTCCTGTCCATCAATGAAGAACAAAACCAGAATGCTACTGCTGAGGTGGCCACACAAGTAGTCCTACAACCATCCTTCTGGAGGACAAAACAAAAAAATAAATACAGGCAGTTTTTTCCCTTTGATCCATAACTAGCTGGACCATTTTAAGCCCAGACATTACTGTACATATTCCAGCCCTAAGATGCTGCATTTTATTATTTGACATAATTCCTAAGAGTAAAAAACCCACAGGTAAATATTTATGACGCTTGTGAAAAATTATGTAAACTCTGTTAATTTATAAATTTCAACTATTTGTTAACACCAAAACACCCAAAGGGGTTTGCTATTTTGCTTTCAGTAAGGGTATTATTTCCATTGCCTGCTCATAATTGCATTAAACTGTAAAACATCTGGCAAGAGTAAAGCAAGAAGACAGGTCTGAAATTCAAGTAACTAGAGGTTTCAATAGACTAGAGGCTTAAATAGAGGAAAAGATGCAGACATGGGAGTATTTTCCCTACACTATTCTCCAGTGCTTTTCTTATTACACCGTTACCATTTCCCTCCCTGCCTCAGCCTACTCATGAACATCGACCAGGTGCTTGCTCCTT
>JAOXNG010000026.1:4740141-4757295 GCA_028566535.1 Scolopax minor | reverse complement strand
TCTGCATGGAGCCAAATCCTCATCCAGGAATAAATTTCCATAGCTCAGATGAAGTTATTGAAGACCTACCGTATTTATACCTGTTGAGCGTTTCCACCCCACCTCCTGTAGCTGAGCCACAGCATCAGCTCTCAGCAGATCTCAGCTCAGTGATGGCCTGGGAGGACGTGAGTGCCTTCAGCTTTGAGCAGCTGATAGTGCTGGAGTCCAGAAGCGATCGCGTTTCTTCACATGGATTTTAGAAACAAAAAGGGCAGCAAAATTGCCTTGAATGTCTTGGCTTACAGTGCTTCTCGTGACATGCAGATGTGCTTGGTTGTCTACACTTCAGTTCCAAGAGGAATACAGTTGTAACAGAGTTATTTTATAAGAGAGCCCCGGGGGAATACAAGGGATATAGCAATTTTTATAACGTACTAAAAACTTCTATAAAACTAATTATATGTGTTATCAAAATGATTCATGCTAGCCACAGGAAACCCCATTCACTACAAACGAGAGTTGAAATTGCAGTTTGGTGCCTCGGCGTTTGGACAAACAGCACACTTCCCTGAGAACCAGAGAGGTCACTGCAGGCTGCAAAGAAGAGGCAGCGCTACTGGGATCGGTAACCCAACTGGGGTAACCCAACTGGGCTGTCAGAGAGCAGGTCAGTTTAGATCCCACCCGATTCCTCGCTTTCCTGGCAAATTTTCTTCTGATTTTCCCCTAAACTTAATTTGCTGTCTTGCCCCGACACCTGCCCAACAAACGTGTCCTTCTTGCTTTGAGAGGTGCTCTGTGTCTGTGGGTATTGCCCTTGTTGAAACTATTCAACGCTGAAGGCCTTTTGCAAAACAGTGCTGAATCGCTGGCGGTGTTTTCCCTAAATAGGGATTTAGATAAGTTGTTCTACTTAATCAAATTAGTTATCTTTGATTCAATCTGGTGTTTAAGCCAAATTCCCAAGACGAGGTGGTTTTGGTAGTTTGTTCAGTTTGTAATCTCTGCTTTCCAACAAAATATGCTTTTGTTTTTTTCTTTCTTTGGTTTCTGATAGTTCCAATGAAAAACTGATGTAGACTGGCTGAGTACAGGGAAACAGCTAATTTGACATTCAGTTTCTTCCTTTGTGAGCTATTCTGTTTTCCACGCCGTTGCCAAGGTCTGTCAAGGGGTATCTGTTCAGCTGCTCTGAAGACTGTGCCTCACTGGCTTTTCTCTGATTTTTTTCCTTCTTCTCTGCTTCATGTTTATTTTTCATTCCATCTCGTGTCTCCAGCTTTATCTGTTTCTTTTGCCAAAAAGGACATTTCACAAGCTAAAATGGTCATTTAAAGCTAAACTCTTTATAACTCATTCTCTGTGTGTCAGGACCCTTTGAGCCAGCAAATCCCAGCCCCTGCACCCTATGTAGCAGATCACTTTGCTGTAACCTCTTCAGAAGTGCAGGGCTTCTTTGAATAAACTGAGCCCTTGAGCTTTTCTCTTACTTTTTAATTATTTGCCTAGATTTTTAGGCTGGAGAGAAGAGGCTGTATCATATTGACATTGAGAGTGGGGAAAGTCAGTGTCTGAGCTCACATTAATCCTCTGCCAAAGGCCCTTTTGGTGTTCCAGCTCTGGGTAGAAGACTCATCAGTGCTCTCAGCCAACCAAGTCAGACATGTAGGTTCTATTAGCCCTGATACTCTAAAAAGTGTTTAAAGGCCAAAGTTCATGTGGTACTGATTTCTTCACAGGCTTTGTTAAAAGTGAGAGCTGCCAGATCGTTATTTATTTATCAAGACCTGAAAGAACAGTCGCAATACATATGTGGAAATTGGAATGTACAAAGTTGGTGCTGCTGGTTCAGCTGACATCCTTGAATTTTGTTTTATCTCCCCCTAAATGTTGGGGCAAACAATAGGGTAGGTGAAAAGTTTTGATTTTCTGCATATTGGAGAAGAGTCCTCATTGCTTCTGCATGAAAATGCTACCCGAGGTGATGAGGTCTTTAGAAGTCAAAGTATATATCTCTTTGCTCCTTCGGACAGAACCCCTGTAGATACAGCTGCTTTCACACCCTCATTGTTTTAGCTGCTTCCATCACACCTCCCTGGGACTTGTTGACAATCCCAAGGGATTCCTGAACTCAAAACTTGTCTTGATGTTTGCCTGCCCTTCCCACACTTTGCCTGGCTGTTGTGTACAGGCGAATCTCCTAAATATAGAAAAGAATGTGAAGGATAAGGAGTTGTAGACGTGCTTTGTGGATGCAGGCTGGGTGAGCAGCTCGCTGGCTGCAGCACACTGCAACCACCCTATGGCTCATGTTAGACCATCCCAGAACAGACTGGGAGTGGGGCACGTCAAGTCACAGGCAATAGAACAAGAGGAAATGGCCTCAAGTTGCAACAGGGGACATTCAGGCTGGATATTTTTTACACTGAAAGGGTTATTAAGCATTGGAATGGGCTGCTCAGGGAAGTGGTTGAGGCACCATTCCTAGAAGTATTTAAAAGACAGGTACACATAGGGCTTAGAGACATGGTTTAATGACAGGTTTTGTCAGAGGTAGGTTGATGGTTTCACTAGGTGACCTGAAAGGTCCCTTCCAACCTAGACAATTCTATGATTCTCTCCAAAGGTCCTTTCCAACCCCTACAATTGTGTGATTATTACACTAACTGTCCAGAAACTCCAATTTTCTTTTCCCTTTTCCAAGTTTCTCTAACTGCCCTGCATGTTTACATTAAAACATCTAACAATGTTTCAAGCTTATTTACAATAGGGACACATAGCCATTATCTAGTTAAGTCTTGTGTCTGTCTCCTAAGATCTACTTTGTCTTCTAATTGCATTGTAACTGTGAAAACCTCATAAAAAAAAATCAACTCTAAAATACTTTTAAATGTTCTTATTTAAAGGAAGATAAATAAACACTCCATTTTCTATTCCATCTTCCTGGATGATGTGTTCTATTCCTTGGACTTGGTTTACAAGATAAGTTTTTTTATGGACTGCTACATACAAACAATCTATTTCTACTTTACCTAAAAGGGAGAGTGCTGCACTTAGGTTTGGGAGAAGGAGTGAGGCTCTCACCTCCCCCAAACACAGTATGCTTTAATGAAGATCCAGTTTTAACACAGTTTTATACCTTTAAGATACAGTGCTGCACTTACAGGATCCTACACAGAACACATCAAATACCAAAAAAAAAAAAAAAAAGGCAGAGGGGCCGAACTTATCCTAGCATCTCTCCCTCTAAAACATTCTATGGTTGCTATTGGAAGAAAGCTGTAGCAAAACTATTTGAGGATTTAAGTCTGTGCCTTGAAGCCATTTTAATCAGTTAAAGAACACTGCCCATTTCTCCTCTAAGCACAGCAGAAAAATATGGGATTCTTTCCTAAATCCAAAACCCACCATTAAAATTATTAAAATTCTTTCCCAAAAGGTCTTTACCTGAACAAGGCTCCCACCCAGTTCCATTTGTGTGTGCTTGTGATCAAACCTTACCAAAGCTACATTAGAGGAAGACATTTACCTGTACACACAGGGGCACACAAAACACCATTTAACTTGCTTTGAAAGCACATAAATAGATGTGCTTAAATGTCCATAAATGGACAACTTATACCAAACACCTCCACTTTTATTTATTTTTTTATTTATTATTTGTTATTTATTTATTTCATAAAAATAAATAATATAATATTCTGTCCTAAAAATGAGTATTTGCGGAAACAAGTTAAGTTCTAACAAGAATTTTGTCACTAGTTTTACAAGTGATATACCTCTTAGTTTACTACTATACCTTACTCCCTGTAAGGGAGCCTATCCATACTTATCTAAAAGTACAGTACCCCGTTCCTACTACGCCAATAAGCCCTGTTCAAGGGCCCCCATTAGGTTATCTGAGCCCTTTTTTGTTATCCATAAACTTGAAATATGCATTACATTTTTACTTTTCCACTCCTAAGAGTGTAATAATAGAGTTGGACTGAAAATAACAATATGAAAAGCTGATACACAAAATGGCATGTCAAGTTTTCATTTAAAGCATGTGCTTGAATTCCACAGCTAAACAGACAATCCAAACACTATTCAATAATTTTTAATTTTTTCTTTTTTTAAACATGCAAAGAAAATGCTTTAATTTCAGGGGTATCTTTCCCCCTTCCCCAACCTTCTTGCCCTCCAAGTCGAACTCAGATTTTGCAATATTTCTAATAAACCTGAGAAGAAAAAAAAAAAAGTAATCAAATGTAAGAAAAGAAAGCAAAATCAAGGTATCTAAGACAACAGCATCATAGAGAGGATTTGGCTCAGTATATAAACGCTCCTTTAAACAGGAGTTCTTCTCTTTTGGTTCTTTTAAGACTGATTCAGAGTAGCCCAGACAATACCACCCACTGCTCTCGAAATCTCTCCTTCCCTTTTTCTCAAGCCCCAGGCCCCTTTGTGCCCCCCTTAGCAAGGCAAGCAACCAATCATAAAAGGATAGTTCATGATTTTGAAGGCTGGGTAATTCCAAGTTTAGATCAAACTTTCCAGAACTCTTAAAATAAGTTTCCAGACTGCTGACATGCTGCTGCAAAAGCATTTCTACATAGAATAACACAGAAGATAAGGCAGGAACAGCTCCAAAATGAGGGTCTTATTAAGTTTTGATTGATGGATTTTAAAAAAGGTATGCAAGTCTACACCAAGCTTACTGTTCTCAAGCATTTGAGCCAGTTCGGTTTCCAACATAAAATTTATATACTACTCAAGGTTTCTTCACAAAACATCTTACTCACTCCGTCTCTAGCATTACCACGTATAGATTTGATGTGGTGGGGCTTGAGGGATTTTCCACCTTTCATTTGAATTAAGTGCAGATATGAATAAACACCAGATCTCCTCTAGCTTTGTTTGAGATACCACTTTAGTTTTGCATGCTTTGTAATCCCTGATAATTATATGTTTACATAGCTGTCCTTTTATTAAAGGCAAAACTATTACAGACCATATATACACAAAGTTAAAGGCAAAATTACAAATAAAGCAATGCAATGAGAACTGAAGAAACCAGGTACCTTTGAGAAACTTCACCCTGCAATACATTTCACTTACTTCTCTAATAAAATGGTAGGCTGCTGATACAGCTTTCCACTCATCTACAACAGCAGCAGCAGATTTTCTGTCCGAGAAACAGCAAGTCTTTAGGAAAAAACCAACCCAAACCACACAGAAACAAAAGTCAGAGACGGGCTCCACAATAGATGCAGACTTTTGAAAAAGATCTTACATATAAAGAGCACTGGGATAAACCACACACAACGAGTTACTTTTGTAGAAGTCTCACTTTTTCAAAACTAAGGAGATGAACTCTAAGCAATGTCTTATTACATATATTCCTCCAATAGTAGCTGAAGAATGTGTCTTGCTCAAACTTGCAATGTGAAAATTTATGAACATGAAACAAAGAAACTCCACAATCTGTGCTCAATTTAAACAGTCAGAGAACATATTTTTTGGGCACACTGACAGACATAAATCATAATGAATATGTTAACAACGGATGAAAAAAGTTATAGACAGCATTTGATGCTTACAAAAAGTAAAATCCTGTATCTGAAAACTTGGCCATTTCTGTGTCAGGTACCCATAACATTCCAGGTGTCAGAAACGTATAAACAGAGTACTTTAACCATGAAAAGCCTGAGTGAAGTGTTCTTATGATCCACTTACCATCCATATGTCAACAAACCTTTACCCTTTGATAGGAAAAGAAAATACTTCCTAGAAGACCAGTCAAAAGATACAAAGGGTCATTCTTTACTTACAGCTCCAGAAACGTGAAAGTTATGGAGGGGAAGAATCTGAAGCAGTTAGAAGAACCTGCTTTCACAGTTCAACAGAAAAGCCTTAAGTGTAACCTTAAAGTTTCATGGAATCCCACTGATTTCAAGAGGGCTGTGTTTATTTAACCTTCTGTATTGAAAAATGGAAGGAAGATGATTCACAGGGCTAATGTGAATCATTAGCAGCCTAATGGCTGCAGCTGGACCAACTGAAATTGTAGAATGCATCAGTAAACCTCAAAAGTGTCTGTAGAGTTAGCTCCTATATTTTAAAAACCAACAGCAAACAGCAGGTTTTAAGGTGAACATCACTGGATATCATGAAGGAGAAAACACAGGAAGGATGACCAGTTGATTATATTTAATAGGCTTCTTTATAATTAATCTGGTAGTCTATAATATGGGATGAGAAAGTAAGGCCCATCTTAAAGTTAATAAGCAATGTAACATATTTGGGCACATTTTACTGATTAAAATGACAAAAGGAATGCAAATTATTATTTTTTTTAATGAACTTGCACAAATCCTCCAGATCCAGATTACGATAATTTCTAAAATTCCACAGAGGGACTTTGATACACATCAATCAGCTGCATCAGGATCTTGTGAAACACTTCTGGGTTGAGCTGGCACCTGAAACACTGACTGCCAGAGATACCTGGTGGGGATCCTGTCCTCAGACTGAGGACACTGCAAGGTCAGCAGGCCATCTGGCAGCCCCTCATATACTCAGAGGAGAGATATCAAGCATTTTATGTTGTGAAGTGTGCATTGAGGGGGGTGGAAACAGGAAAAAAAAATATTGACAAAAATTAAAGCGTGATAGGCTCAGAAATAGTATTCACCTCATGGCTAATGGAACTAATCAATAAATGGTTGCCCATGGATAAAATGCTGAACAGATGTAACAAATGTAAAGATGCTTTGGGCAAATACTTCCGAAAGATCAAATAATAAGTAATCTAGCCAGAGGAGATTTTGACAGAAGCAGCACTGAAATACCATTAGAAACCACTGAAGATACTGAAAATCTCTGGGCTAAATGCTCCACGCTTGCAGGGGTGAACACAGCACGACTGCCACTCCCCTCATAGGCACAGCCAGTGCATAAATCAGTGACATCTTTCTTCCCTGCAGAATCTGTCCAGTTGAAAGGCAGCCAGCACAAGGCAAAAATAGCTTCCATACGAATACTCTGCTCAATTCTGCAGGGATTCAAAGGCATGGATTTTCAGACTGCGCAGTGGCCCACATAACCACTAAAGAAATTGGTTATGAGAGAAGGAAATCTGGTAACATTGTTTCGGCCTGTTCCTATTATGACATAATGCAATCATGGAAAAAGATACAGTTTCATCGGTTGTGTTTTCTCCTTGACAACACTGCAACTGTTGTATGATCATTTGTTTTGATTTCCTGGAGACCTAACCTGGCATAATTGGCCCATCCCCAAAACACAGTGCTTGTTCACTAAGGCAGCAAAAAACTCTGGAGAGAGCTCTGAAAAATATCTGTGCTTTATATGATTAATCTTTTAACCAACATACTCTCTTCAATATAGTAATACTGTCTAAATAAGTTTCAAGTGAAAAAATTAGTGTTTAAATGACTGAGGCTCCTGCTGTAACTGCCCTGACTTTCTAGTAATTTTCCTCTGAAAACAAACAAAAGAACTAAAAGTTTGTCTTTTTCTTTCTTTATCATCTACATTCATTCTACATTACGCAGAAACATTTTGATGGACAAATAATATGAAAAATAAAAAGTATTTCAAAGCTGTGTTTGATGTTAACTTCCTTCTAAAGTTTCAAACAAAATTAACTAATCAAAGGATTATTTCTTGTGTATGTATACAAATTCCTTTTGGATAAAGAGTTATATATTTCTAAATAAAAGAAGCTATAAATGAAGATGGACCATTACCATCAAATTTACTGAGGAACTGGAGCACATTGTGGTTTAGGGTTAGAACCATCTCAACCAGATACTTAAGTTATCCTTTTCCAGGACTTCAAATCAGACTAAATAAATCTACAATTATTCTTGCATTTTTTTTCATTTCATAACATATTTTGTTCATGTTTTAAGGATTTTTACCAGCTAATGGAATAATGAAGGCCCAAAACCTACCCCAGCAGCTTTTCAAGCAATATAAATCATACGTTCACGGGTCAGCTCCCTAGAGCATCAAGCCTTTTGACCCTCATCCTGCAACGTACTTCAGTACATTGTGCTCATTTCTGAATGGGATTTCTTACCTCTTCAACCAAGATGATTCATGTTCCAAAGAACTGACAGCAGACTGTAGAACTACAGATTCTGTAACATTCATATTTAATTCTGCTGCTACTTGTGCCCTAGAGAGCCTGAAGATCTGATCTTGTACAGCGAAGCTGCATGCCTTCAACAGTAGCTACAGCAAATACCTTTGTCCAACCAACCTGGATTCCTGGATTAAGGTTTGTTTTGGTCACCCTGATTTACTGATGAACCCCTGTTTTAATGCAAAGCAACGCTAGTGCCTATAAATACATTTGATTGCAACTCCCTTCAGATAATTTGTCACTCAATCATGGACTGTAGAGGTAAGAGGCAGGTGCCCTGTCTCTGAGATAAGCACCCTTTTAGGACATACCAGATACACCACCCCCCCCCATCCGCCTACCATCAGCCAAGCTGATGCACACAACTGGTAGAAGCCTGCTCCCTGCTGATCAGTTCTCTCCATTTTGTGACACCTATCATGCAGATAGAAAAGGCATAAAATCCCAAAGTAGATTTTATTTCTCACCTGAGTGGCATGCACACAAGACTCAGAACAAACTGGTATGCAGGCTTGAGCATGGGTACATTTGGAGTATGTGCTTCTGAAGCTGCTTTTGACAATAATCTATCACGTAACAGGTGCATCAGCATAAATCAAGAATGGATTTATTATGGAAAACAAATGGTCCTTCCATAACAACATTCTCAATTTATCATATTATAATTGAAGTGTGGCCTCTCTATAGCCAACCAATATGCCAACCAGATGGCATATGAGCTCAGAAATACACAGCTCAAACCTTTGAAGCTAACAGATTTCTTAGCCATACCAGACAGAGTACGCATGCTTTTACAAACCCAGAGAACGTAACTGAACTTCAGCTACAATCAGCTAGGCTTAACCAGGCATGCCAGACATACTTGTGATTTACTGGCAGTGAGAAATTACTAGATTTTAAAAACTGGTTTTGCATTCACTTGAACTTTGTGGTGTTTAACCCATCTTAGTTTAACATTCATTCAGTCTATTTAGTCCTGCACAGTTATGTGTTAGCCACAGTATCATGCATTTTCCTCTCATTGAATTGATGTCAAAAATACAGCTACAAATACAAGTCACAATATTTAAAAACAGACAGACATGCCTAACTCCAGGCAGCATTACAGTCCCTCCCCCCACCCCCAGGTTTTGAATCATTGTCCATCTGTACTTTAACCTGCAGTTCTATTTTCAGCCACTCCATCACTCCTCCATATGGGAGAAATGAGAAGTGTGAAGAGCCACTGAACCCAGAATTTCCACAGTTGATCAGCACATCACTACTCAAGACAGATGTTCTGGCAATCAAGGTGCACTGGGAGAACATCAGTACATTCAGTAGAAGCTCTCTCTTACTTTTATGCTTTTCTCATGTTAGTCATAGCTCTTTTGTATGGGAAATCTGGGGGGGTTGATTTCTTAGAAGAAATGCATCAGGTAAAACACAGCATTTCCAAAGAAAACCACACCTTTACAAAGTTTCCACTGTCGATGAGTTAGATAACCTCGTAATTTAGATTATTTATGAAAATTAAGATGTAGGACCAAGAAAAGACTTCTTAAAAAAACCCATACAGATCACATCTACTCTAAAAGTTCCAAAAGCATCAGGCTATTACATCTATCAGTCTTCATGGCTCACTACTTGTATAATAATTATATCATATATATATATATGTTGAATATATGTTGATACTATTAGAAGCAAGAACATTTCCATTTTGGTATGTACCTAGAATGCAAGAAATACCATTGTGTGTGGGGAAAATCCAGTATACTGAAGGCAGGGAGGAAGTATGACCTCTAAACTCTACTCAAAGATCTTCAGGGTGATTCAGTCCCAGATAAAATTCCAATCACAATTAAGCGGGAAATATTGAAAACAAGTACTAAGAGTATTCAAATGCAGAGCAACATTACTGATGTAAATATGTCTTATTGACATCTACTAAAAGCTTCCTTTCCAATCACTGTTATGTATCTTTCAACACATACTAGTGAAGAAATTATTATGAAATTCTTTAAAACAAGAATATTAGAAGATGTCTATGAACTCCAACAAATGTTTACCTCAGCAGTGACAGAAAGCAGAATGACCTCTCTATACTTTAAGCAACTAAAACACCCTACAGATATTTCATAACACAACTTGATTATCTATTAAATCTCTAACTAACCAAAAGGTTATTCAAGACAGAAAAAACTTTCAGGAGGAGTTAAAACATCATTTCACAACACACGATATCTTCACATACCAAGGCCCTTAAGAGGCTCTGAAAGAAAAGTCAGATGATTTCTAGCTGCTAAGACACTACTGCTTCACCATGACTGCTAAGACACATCAGCTTCATTGTCTGGTTACAAAGCTTCTCCTAAATAATGTCAAAAAACAGCATTCAAGATGTCGTTATTTTTTACAACGTAGTCTTATTAACAGACTTTTGTTCAGCTATTTCTCTAAAAGAGAAAAAAAGAATTTAAAATAACTTAAAAAGCATCTCCAAATAATCTTAAATCCTTCCAGCACTGCAGACACTATCTAAGTGATTGCAGGTCAGGTTAAAAAAAAAAAAAAAAAAAAACAGAAACAAAAAACCTAACTAGGAATTCCCCCCTCCCTAGGAAGGCAATACCAGCTGTAGGATGGTCTCTGATGCACACGTTGATAGCAGCTGTGCAGTCCAGAACACACCTGAGGCTGATGATCAACTTGTCTTCTACTTCCACAGGGTGACACCTGCCAAACTGGCCATCTCTGGTGCTCTATTCCCCTACAGAAGCTCCTGTGAGAGCATATGCTATGAGCTCATTTGGGGTGTACTGGTCACAAAAGGTACCAGATGTTTCAAAGAGGAGAAAGAATGATTTAGAGAGAACGTATTTAAGCAAGGACAGTGTTTGAGGCAGTGAGCATTAAGCGGATACCAAAATATTGGTTTAGTCTCAGCTGGTGAGAGGAGGAGGTATGACATTTAATCATGCTGCAAGGATAGTGCTACAGACAGCAGCTGGGCAGTACATCCTCTATAAGAGCAGCCTGCCAGTCCTTCATTTAAAGGCTCCCTTACGCTCCAGTATCAGTCACAGAAATCAAACAGCAGGCGAGTACATTTCTATTTTGCGCTCTGCTCCGTGCACTGGTGTCAGTGCTGACATTTTGTGGGTTGGCTTTTCTGGATGAGCAGTTGATGGGAATACCATTAGTAGCCTCGCAGTTCAGTGGAGGGGGAACCACCAGGATTTTAGGAAACAAGACACGAGGCAGTATCTTAAGCAATTATTCTAGGTTTCAATTGACAAGTTATGATGGTCAGAGGACACAATGCAGTGCCAGCTGAAGGATGATCAACGGCCGCAAGTGAACCAGGGTAGTCACTACAGTGGCCACAGGCAGCAGCAGGGATGCCACTAATAAAAGACAGGGAAGGAAAGTATTCACTGCTCACTGCTTTGAAAATATGCCAGAATATAACATACTATTTGGCTGCCAGATTGAGGTTAGTATTCCTTCTAGCCACAGCAACACTGTATTAATTTAGAAGTATAATGTTTCTTATAATATTTCAAATATTGGAATAAAATTTCTGTGTCCTCTTATCCTAGAAAGCAGCAAAAAGGCTCTTGACTGACAGATCTGGCCCAGCCTCCCAAACTTCAGCAACAGTGACAGCTCTACAGCGTTGAAAAAAAGAAAACATGCAGATTTGATAACAGACAACAGTTGCACACGCTGTTCCAGCTCCACTGCAAGAATTTTGAGAAGCTTTGCTTTTATTTAACCAAAATAAACCAGAAGGCCCAACACTGCATTTCGTGTATTTTGTAGTATCTTCCCAATCTCTTTTAAAGCTTTCAACCTCTGTGTGTCTCAAGAATCCCACAGGCTGATGGTACCGAGCATTCACTCAACATTCACTGTTCTATGACAGAAAAGAAAATAATCTGGTTGGTCTGCATGGTTTCTGAGTATCCACGAGTTCAGTTCTAATACTGTGTTTCACCCGTTCTGTAGGATTTGATTTATTCTATAATAAACCCCAGTAGTATAACAAGAACCTCAATATTATCCATAATTTCTCTTTCAGTATTTAAAAGCTAAACTTTTCAATTCAGATTAAAATTAGAAACCTATAAAATTAAATGAAAAAAATTTGTAGATATTAATATTACCCCAAATACTGTAAAACATGGGAAAATAAAGTGGAGAAAAAGAAATCAGCTTCCAGACATCACTGATGGAAGGCAAGTGTTATTGCCTGCTGTTTCCATGCCTCTCAACTGTTTCCCAACTTCCTTCACTAGAAAAAAATCTTTGCAGAAAAATAAGCATTTATATTATATTTTTTCAGAAGATAACAGTGATTTGTCTTTACTTGTGTAGTTAGAAGACCTCAAAACAGTCGAGATTTTGAATTTCTGTTGTAGTCTGGTAGTTGGTATTCATTTATAGAAATGGATTTACTGATTTGTTCTCAACACCGTTCCCAGATTTGCTTCTCTTTGCACATTGTGCATGATTTAAAGAGGACCCAGGTTCTGGATGACATATTAGACATCCATCTTGTTATCTTTCCATTGTTCACTAACTAGAAGAAGCAGTGCCATTAAAAATTATTAGTTTATTAGGGGAGGATATGCGTGTGTAGTTTGGATTGTGGGGGTTCTGGCTTGGTTTTTTGTTTGTTTGTGGAGGATTTGGTTTTGTGGTGGGTTTTTTGTTTGTTTGCTTGGTTTTTGGGTTTTTCTTTCGGGGGGGGGGCAGTGTGCACATTTAGGTTATTCCTGTTTCAATTTAGTCACTACAGATTCTACCCGAGAAAAAAAATAATTGTGATTAACTCCGACTGAGTTGGTGACGAACTGAAAAGAATTAAAGAACTAATCAAAATATTTCCAAGATGCATTTCTACAAGTTCTCTGAGCTCACACTACTCACTGAAAGAATACGCATATCTGTATCAGCAGTTACCAAAACCACTTAAAACATTCATAAAATTGTTAATAATTGTTGGTATTCACAAGGGACATTTGTTCATCCATCTAATTAGCATTTCATTCTTTTAACTACCCGAAAAGCAGAAACAAAATTCTCTCCTGCACACATTTTAGTGCAAGTTCCAAAACCTACTGAATTTAGGATAAACTTTACTGATATGCGTCAACTTGATCAGTCACCTTGACTCAGCCTTCTTTAGCAATGTCTACAAGATAAAGTGAGAAAGACCTCAATATTCCTCATATCCAGCCAGACACGTAGATTACTGATATAAATATTCAACTAAAAAGAAACTATATAATCTGATACTTGCATCTACTATGACATGCCCCAAGAAGCTCCTGGTCCAAATTTAGTGGACTGAACTTGCATTAAGATTTCCTGGCCCCTCATTGGAGGGTTAGGGAAATATTGGGAAATATCACTCAGTATTTGTGAAGTTCTTGAACTCTTTTCCCAGACTTCCAGTGGCATTGCTCCCATTTGTCTTAAGGCCTTCTGTTCACCGCTGCTGTAGGTAATGCTTTACCTGGATCCAGAACAGTTGTTTCCATGTCCTGATACAGGATTTGTCTCACAGCAGCTATAAGTGCAAAACCTACAGCCTATTATGACAATTTTTCTATCATTCTTTACAGCCCAGAGCATCAAGTTTCTGAAACACTGTTTAGGATTCTTGACATGCATGTCTTTATTACCCAACTTTACACTTAAAAACCTTGGCAGAGAAGACCAATTATTCTGAAAGGTTACAGCTGTTTGAAGAAAGCTGATGACCTGAGGTTCTCCTACCTGAAGTATGACCTTCGTGCCCCCATGCCTTTGTACGTTCTCAGGCTTCACATGATTTAATGAAACTATTTTAGAGACACAGATCATTTCCCTGTTTTTAAAATCTTTTAACTAGTCGCTCTTATCTTTATTCTTCCCATCTGCTGACACAATCCATACGACTAATCTAATTCCACATTCTATTCATTAAATACAAATCTTGATCCTAAGAAGAATACCTCTTATTTTGTACTTACATGAAAGCAGGCTCATTAACAGTCAGCTTTATGCAATCTACATTAGGAACTCACTAACTTCTGAGAACTTCATGAACCCATTCGATTTTATTTATGGTGCAGTACCAGTGGGTAGTTACATACTCCAGGAATTAAGCTTACCAAATTCTTACAATGGAGCTGTAAAGAGACAGCCAATAACATTCTTTTTAAATGCTTTACCAGTTTGCATCCTAACCTATAGTAAGATTGCTTACATGACATCAAAAAAAAAAAAAAAAAGGTAAAAAGATGAGACTTGCACAGTTAACATAGAGCTAGGGTAACTTATCTTAGACAAAACACCTATTTCAAAAAAAAGCAACTAGAATCTACCTTTGTAACACTGGTTAAAAAAAAAAAAAAAAAGGAAAGAAGAAAATCCAAAGTACAAACACTGAGAACAGACAGATGCTTAAGCCTCTCCTTCCAACAATACAAACAGCTATTCAACACATTCTACCAATCATTTGGCTGACGTATTTTATACCTTACAATACAATCCCAGAAAATATCAGCCACTGGGTTCAGTACAAAAACACCAGATAAATTTCATTTTCTGTGAAACTAGAAGTCTAAGAAATTAACTGGGATGTAATGGACAGTATCTGAATTTCTGGAAAATATTATAATTGTTACAAGAAATTAAAAGTCTTCCAGGTTGTTATGAAGTATTTCATTTCAACATGAACAGTGACAGCAAATCTCATGCTTCTATCAATAAAAATAATAATAAAAAATATCTTTTCTATCTATAACCTTTCAAAGCAAACAACAAATAAATAATTCTAGAAATGAAAAGATGGTAGCCTTAGCTCCATGAGAACAGAAGAAAGGAAGGAAATAACTCAGCCTGCCTGTGCAACCCACAAATGACAGACTATATGTTTGGTTAAATCTCTCCTGAATTCCCCCACAGCCCCTCACTGAAATACACTTGACGATTTCTCTAATAGCTGCAATCTCTTTTCTTGATGTTTCATCTGCCATGATGAAATCCTTTGTTCCTTCCATTAAAAAGTGTTCTTCTTGCTACCCTAAGCGTGTTACAGCACAGTGAGTGAGACAAACTCTGCTGTCTAAGCAGCGCTCGGGGCTTGTGGGTTGAAGGACAACCAATTCATGTGTGACTGCTCCCTAAAAATCACAACAGGTGGCAAGAACACGGTCAGAAAGGGTAAAGGGAGCACCTCATTTAAAATCATAATCATAGTGCACAACTTGCCAAACTTTACAAATTGCAAAAAATAATACCAAGTTTTTAGATTGAATCTAGGTAAAAGCTTTTTCCACTCATTTCCTCTCTTGGAACCTACAGCTTTGACAAACTGACATGAATTTTCTCAAGAAATAAATAAAAGTGCTTTCAAATGAATACTTGTGTGACAAAAATGGATTTTTAAACCGTCCTCTAACTCATTCTGCTTGACCAATAATTACATAAATACAAAAAAAGAGACATTAAAGATTCATGCTACCCACTTTAACAAATACTAGCCTGTCAGAGACACTGGACACATACATACCAAGGAATTGGGCAGTAAACACAGGAATACTGCATAACAGCCATCTTCACATTCCATGGTGAAACCCTCTTTAAATTACCACAAATGACACTATTAATGCAGACTCTAGTCTCCAAAAAAAGCAAGTCTGAACCTTAGTAACATCTATCCCTCTTTGCTTATAAAAGATACAGCTTGACTTTTACACAACGAGAAATACTTTTTCTTCATTTTTCTGGAATTCAAATACTCTGCTCCCATGCTGTCACATGGAAACAGTAGTTTATAAACACATTTCAAGGGAACTGGAAGTCTGATTGTTCAGACTTTTTGCAGTGGAAGAGAAAATTTGTAATTTTTTTTAAACTAATTACGTTTATAAATGCAATACCAAATTATAAGTCATGACAGATGCAGTAAATATTTAAATAATAGCCCTGTAATTCAGAAAGGTCTTGAGCTGTTGCTGCTTTAGGCATCATAAGGACAACAGTCAGAGTCAGAGCATATGCTAAACACCTTCCAACTGAACTTTGCTGATACTTGCAGGTTTCACAGATAACCTCTGAGATGTAGCTTGCTGCAGCATTACCAAGCACAGCAGAACTTACACATGCATGACTCAACATGGAAGCCACAGGAATAGCTTTCTTCCCAAAGTTGGGAAAATAAATTAAAAAAAGTCAGGGTTGAACCTTTTTTCTCTACGTTTAAATGGAAGGAATCCTGAATTGCTGAAAGGCTTTCCATTCTCAAGCACATTGTACTTTTGATCCTCCCACCCTCTAAGAAAAGAGCTTTGACACTAAAATTTAAGAGATTAGTGCCCAGCAGGTGATGACTGCAGTGGCACAAAATCTAAAAACCACAATATTAAGTTGTGAGCAGCACTGGATCAAACTGAAAACAAAAAAGTGAAAAAAAAAATCAAACACAAACTACATAAATGGAACAGACATATTCAAGTTTTTGTTTGGGCAGCAGAAACATTCTCAATACAAAGTTCTTTCCAAATAAACGTCTAACTGCCTGCTCCTACTCCCTGACAGTGCAATTCAGAGGTCAGCTGTGCCTGACAATCATCTAGTGATGATCATTTTTGTTTAAAAAAAATAAACACACAGGAAAAAAACAAACACACACCACCATCTGGATAAACATAAAGTTTGATAGAGACAGTCAGGACCTTGCTAGTAAGAGATCTAAACTCCCATACTCTGCTCCCTACTCTCCTCACCTGATACTTACTAGCCCCAGCACTAACCACTACAGAAATAAGTGAGTTTTATTTTGTAAAATAATACTACCCAGTATAATGAAGGATTTTCTAATCTCAGCTGCAACAAATACAAGTATTTCCCAACCTCTACGAAACATTATATGAAACCATGAAACACAGGTTGTGGAATCTCCTTCTCTGGAGATATTCAAAACCCACCTGGATGCGTTCCTGTCCAGCCTGCTGTAGATGAACCTCCTTTGGCAGGGG
>JAOXNG010000026.1:4696169-4713840 GCA_028566535.1 Scolopax minor | reverse complement strand
TAGTCCCCTCTGGCTAGGTGTAATAGTGTCTCTGCCTTCTGGCTAAGTGATAATTAAATCCACTAAATAAGTGGCAAGTAGGTGGGAAAGAAACTATTTATGCTTATTCAAAAGGGAGTGGCTCAATTAACACTTTGGAACTTTTTGCTTTTAAAATTTTATCATACTTTGAAAGTAATTCTGAACTCTCAGTTCCCCCATCCATACCCTAGTTGGTTCAGTTCTTCCTTTCAGGTCATACATCTCAAACAGGAACCTATACTCAAAGTCAAACAGGCAGAAGCTCAAAGCAAAGATCTGAATTAAGGTCAATTAGCACCCAAAGAAGAGGACTGATTTAATGGCTTAAAAAAAAGAAAAAAGTAAATAGTGGTGGGAGTTCAGTTCTGAGGCTACATCTGGCTGAATGGGAGATCTTGGTCAAATCAAGGCATCTGCCTTTGTTTACACATTCCTGAATTAAGAATAGTTGTCTTATCCTTGGATGAAAATACCCACGGTTTGATTCAAAGCTCAGCATCTTTTGATTGATCTGATTTGATTCAGACCTAAAAAAATAAATCTCCCAATATCTTGGGTAAAAAGAGATGCAAACACCTGCAAAGGCTCCCAGTCACCACTGTCTGTATCCAAGTACGTGGGAGCATTAATAGGGATGGAAATACAAATTCTATTGACATGACCCTAGTACGATGCACCATAAGCATCTGAGATTGCTCTGCAATACAGTAAAAATTTTATGGGAAAAATAGCTCTGAATCTTATACAGACTGCAATCCATTCATTGTTTACTCTTCCTGGGTTTTCCACCAGTAGCCTGAAAGCTGCGTTCAGAGTTGCTCAATTGTTTTACAGACCTCAGTGGTTAAGAGAAGGCAGAGAGGAACACAGGATACATGCTGTGGGTAAAACATCTTCAGTGTTCTTGTAAATCAAGGACAGAGAACACCACAGCAAAATCATAGAGTCATGGAATGGGTCAGGTTGAAAGGGACCTGAAAGAGCATCTAGTTCCAATCCCTTTGCCATGAGCAGGGACTCCTCCCACTACACCAGGCTGCTCAAAGCCCCATCCAGCCTGGCCTTGAGCACCTCCAGGGATGAGGCATCCACAGCTTCTGTGGGCAAGTGTCTCACCACCCTCACAATAAAGAATTTGTTCCTAATATCTAATCTAGATCTTTCTTCTTTCAGTTTAAAATCATTACTCCTCATGCTATGAACACTGTCTGCGATTGTTCTTTACAAACTTAGTGGTAGGCTCAAGTTTGGTGCAAAGTTACACTGATTTGGCCCACCCACAATAGAAATAAACTGATTAAATAGGATTTTGTGATTAAGATTGTTCTTGCTGATATTGAAACCTCTATGTTTATAACTTTGTAAATCATTTGGGTAAATGATTCTTGACAAGACAGTGGGATAAAAGGAACAACTGGACCTAAAACCAAGTAGCAGAAACTTCAGTGGGCTGATTGCCCAAGAAACTTAGGTATACCACATGAAATGTGCCCTTAAGGTGAACTTGAGTAATTATAATATGAAAACTATTCCTCGAGAAGTTAGTTAGTCTCCACTTGAAGACCCTCACCCCCTGAGTCTGTGCAGTAAAATTAAGAGACACTGTGTGCTTAATAGAAGATGTGGACATTTTACACCAATCAGCTTCAAGTGAAGGAATTATGAGCACCAGTAAAAAGTCGATAAACAATGAATATATTAATTATGCTAATTTACAATGAATAAATAGATGACTGTTTCAGTGCTGGGTGTGCTAGCTTTGTGGAGATATCCCCTACCACTCTTTTCTGCGCAGAAATGCTAATAAATAGCTAATACCTTGGCTGTGTGTTATTGGCTTGCACACCAGGTAAACTATCCCACAAACTTTGGGACATCATTACTGGTCTCTCCTACTATTTAAATAATTTCAGAAAATTCTGTGGGCACTGTCTTTCGTGAGCACTGTATTCTTTTTTGCAGTTTTCACTTGGCTTGCGCTATTCTCATCTCTCTACTTTATAAAATTAATGTGGCTTGAGAGGATGACTAGACTCTTATGATGACAGAATATGATATAATAACTTAATGAGACAGTAATGCACAACTGCATCTAGCTATGTAAGTTATGTACAAAACCCATGGAAAAGGAAGTCTGTATTGTATGCATATTATATACATAATTTTCCACAAAATTTATATGCAAGTGTGTTTCATCAGAGATGCAACATTACAGATTTTGAGATTATATTGCCAGACAAGGCTAAACGCTTTATTAATAAGGTACCATCACTATTTTGCTATTAGTAGACTCTTGTTTGGATCTAAACTGAATTTTCACACATCTACCGGGATTACCAGGGCATAAAGGTACACAAGAAGATTTGAGACCAGGCTTAAGACTTAGTCATTTTGTTTTCATGTGTGGTCTTCTTCCTCTCAAAAGTACGTCTTTCTGAAAAAGACAAAGGCCCTAATTTTGTTAAGAAGATAAATGCAAATTTCACTTTAAAGTGCATAAGAAACACCACTGAATTAAATATTCTGTATACAAGAGGGGTTAAAAAAAAGCCAGGTTTCTGCAGAAAAGATAAAGTAATTAATTTTTTTAAAAAAAAAATTAGTTTCCAGGAGCATCATCAGGGATTTGCATGCATTACCTCTGAATAAGTATAGAAACACAAAGGCAGAAATGGAGGTTTATTGGTCTAGTCTGTTCTGGACTCATCTGAGCAACAAGAAATTACTCTGCTACTGATAAAAAGCCATTAGCTTAACAAAAAGTTATTAACTAAACATCAATACAGTTCTTTAGACCCTTAAATTATTCTGACCTTCAAAAAATTCACAAACATGAAGGAATAATTATTTAAATCTTAGTCATTAGAATTTACAGGGAACAGCCCAATATTTCTATCAAAAATATTAAAAATATGGATAACATGCAATTTTTAATCTCCTTAGGTTCATTTCTTCTACTGAAGTTGTTGAATGACAGACAACACATGAGTGGATAAAATCTTTTCAAGAACGTACCTAATCTAAGTTGGAATGGTCGTAGCTAATCCTCCCGTGAGATCCAAGACTGTTAACACATACATAAAATTTTTCATAAGGGAGCTTTTCTAGTCAGCAAGTTTTTAAAATTTCTTTTTTCCCCCTGCTTTCCTCAGTCAGAGAGTTTTCCAGATGTGGTGGGGGAAAAAAAAAGAATTAAAAAAAAATAATAATGATGTGGGAGAGAGAGAGAGTGAAAGACAGAGAGGAAGAGAGAAAAAGCAAGAGATTTTTCTGCTCTTTGCTTGCTATTCAGAAACCAAAGTCTCTAGCTGAAATCCAGTTGTTTGGAAAACTTAATTGAACGTCAGTAGGAATTGCCCTTTCCCAAAAGACTGCTGAAATTCTATCAATCTTAATAGCATAAAGTTTTCCCTTTGTTTTTGTGTGATGCCCAGACTTGATGCCACCTCTATGAAAATAAACCTGCGTTCTGCAATCCAGCACAAAACAGGATTGAGAAACAGTAGGAAAAATATTGTTCTCAGTCAATCATCCTCAAGAAAAGTTGTTAACAAACACAGAAAATGTGATGCTGGCTTCTTCAAAGCTGTAAACTATTTACTTCATCTAGCTATCTAACATCTTTATGCATGGAAATAGTTATGGTCAACAGCCATAAGACATTTTCAGATCAGAGATGAAACTCAATTTTCAACATCCTGTTATTAAAGAACTTAAGCAATTCCAAAATGCATGTAGACAACCCAGTATTTTATATATAAGCCAAGATTTTGATAAAATTTTAAAAAAACCTTTAAGTTGATGTTTAAATTAATGCCATTGGAAAAAGTGAAAACAGTGTGTGATTGGTATAATTTTTTGCAGCATGTTAAAAACATTAGTCCTATCTGAATTGAGAAATTAAGGAGTCCTACAGTTGGAAAGACTTAGAATGAATTGTTAGTGGTGATTAAACAAGAAAATACTTCTAGAACTTCCCTTATGAGAGTAGACTCTTAGCTCCCTTTACAAAGGAAAGTTCAAAGAAATTTTACAGAATATGTAGTTACACATAAATCTGCAGGGTGAAACTAGACTGAGGATAAACTTTGTAAATCGCTGAAGATGACTTCCAAATACCAATACATACTTAAAGCAAAGCATTGCAACATTTTTTCCTGCTTTGTTCAAATTGCTTAAATTTGAAAAATATAAAATATAAATAATAAAACTCTTTATTCTTCTCCTTTAATGAAACTAGCCAATATTAATGAATTCACACATAATAATTCTCAAAAAAAATTTGATTTATTTCCATTTTTAGAAAATGAAATAGTGTTATATGATGTAAAGTCTGGTTTATTAATAGAATAAAATAATGTTTTATAACTCATTGAATTGAAAGTAATCTAATTCGGTATTTTCATTAAGTATTTGAAGAGTGTAAAAGTAAATTCCCTATTAGGTACAAATCTATAGATTTTTCTCTCTCAACTAGTGGACTGGTGTTTTTATTTCTGATGGTTCTGTTAAGAATAACCTTTGGGAACATCTTCTTATTGAAGAAGAATTAAATGAAAATATTTACATGTATTTGCATGCTCTGCTTTTTTGGTTAAGTTTTGGTTATCTTTGTTAGCCAGGCTACAAAGAGTGCTGAAGTACATAGTTCTGCTCCCTTTTTCTACTAATCTTTTCCCAGTAATCTCTCAAAGAATTTTATTTATCCTGGTTTTAGTACCCAGACTCCAAGCAGGATAATTACGCAAATACCACTGACATACTATGAAGGGTGAAACTGCATTTTCTTTATCTACTTTTTATCATTTGTCATACTGGAAGCATTTCCTTTGTCTCTGTAGTGGGCACTGGTTCCAGCTAAGATCCAGTACTACAGCACTACTGCAGTCAAAGGAACGCTGTAGGCAATGAGATACAAACATTGCTGAGAGGAGTTACAGATACAGGTGACATTTTGTTAGGTAAACAGGGTACTAGATATAAGAACGTATATGAACGTTAGTATTCCCTGTACAGATAAGAATATATATTAGAATGTATAGAAAGACCGTACCCTTTAAATTGAACTGTTAGAAAGCGTTAACGTGTGATGAGCCCAGACTCACACTACACTGGGTATGACATAGAACACAGAAACTTATTTCCTCAATGCACTTACCATATACATTTTCATCACAATTTCCTTTTAAAAGATATTAGTTGAAGCCATTTCCTTAAAATCAGGAGTCAAATACTAGTCATTTAAAAGTTGAATGGAGTAGTGAGAGGTCTTTAAAAACCACCCAGTTAAAATATACATCAGACACAGCTGAACAGGTACGTGCCGTATATGGCCCAGGGCTGAAATAGCTTTCAGCAAGAAACAAATCAGATCACAGTATTTTTGAGGCTGGGAACGTGAAATAGTGTTGGCATTCATGCTCATTTGTATTTTAGAATGGGATTACTGTGACTAGGAGTCACCACACACATCTGACACTCATAGAAATGGTCCTAAATGCCTCCAACATGTATGTTTGCATATTGGAAAACAGTACCAAATAAATATAGACATTTTTAAAGAAGCACTGAGAAAGAGAAACAATCTTTACAACATTTTGTCTCATAAAAGGCTTCTTCAGCTGTTTCACAAAGCTCCTTTCTTAGTTACTCTTCCCTGCCCTCCCTAGAGTTAGCCCCTCCCTACCCTCCCCATAAAACCAGTAATCATCAATTCGAAGAGATTAGGAATACTTTTCTAAAACTCATATTCCGGAAACTAATTTTTTTCTTTCACACTCTGCTAACCTCATCCAGTAACAAATGGAAACATCTCAACCTGCAATATTCTCACCCAACAGAAGGTTTTAAAAGCAGCAAATACTATACAAAAGAATTGAAAGGAGGAAATAGACAAGCACTAAACAAACAATTCCAGCGTTGGGCCACCTTTATATTATGCAGAGTATATAATTGAGAGCAGAGTCTGGCTGTTAAGATAAGCTCTTTTTCAAAGCTACATTCTGATTATCCAATTGGACCTTTTTAGATTATGTCAGAGTTGCATACCAATTTCCAAAAATGAATGGCTGAGTTGCAGTCCTTTTATTAAACACATAAAAATCCTCCTTTGCCTACTGCATTGGATAAGGGGAGAAATGCTTTTGTCTGGATGATAATAATAACAAGAAAATGAAGGGAAAGTTTTGTGGGAAGAATGAAAGGCAAAGATGGAAAGAAAAAGTGACAGTTTGAAACTTGCCTCCTTATAGAGACTCTGCTGTCAGATTCTGGTAACAACTCTTCTAGCACAGCCACAAACAAGATACTTTTCAAGAGTGGAAATAGCTGAAAAAAAAAATCCCAAAACTGTTTTTGAAAATGGCCAGAGATTTTCTGGGTTATTGATGTGGCAGGAAGAGTAGTTTAGTGTTAGTTCATTCTTACAGAAGAATCTACTCTTTCATCAATTTATAATTTCAATGAGAAATACTGTTTCTGATAAGACAGACACAGCATACTAATTACCATATAATTTTACAGCTTTATACATATCATTGACTTTAAATGACACATACATTTATTTAATTTGCCCTTAATCAGAACTTCCCTAGGAGATGTATTTGCATACTAAAGGTATAATTCTCAGCACTTAGAGGCCTCAAATGTTGTGTGTCACCAAGCTGTGTCTCAATTCCTTGGTAACTAGATTGCATAGCTGAAAAGAGATGACACCTCTCTTTAGAAGGTTATAAGACCTCCCATATATCAAATACACTGGCAGAGGAAGAGATAAAATTTTATAATGTAAATAATTTTTTTAAATGCACTAAATAGTAATTTTTCTAGCCATTATTTATTCTAGTATATCAATTTAAGGGATAACACTACCTATAAACATGCTTCAGAGTTGAAGAAAGTCAGTTCTGAATCTCTAAAAATGTGCAACTGAAATTTTTTCTGCTTAATTTCCAGTTCTCAAACAGCAAGTACCATTGCACAAGTCTAAAGCTGCTTCATTTTCACACTGGGATATCTTCTAATGCAATAAAAATAAAGCTTCTGGCAATTCTTGTAATGTTAAACATATCATTCCTTCAGTGTCGTATATTTCAAGTGAAGATTCTGACATGATACTCAGAATATACCATACAATATTGTTTAACAATTGGCCCTCCTAAGCAGTGCTTAAATATCTTAAAAAAAAGTCACATGATAACATGACTATTTTTCCTGTGTCTTAACAGTGAACAAGGCTTGATACCAATATTCACAGACTTTGAAATAAAACCTTTACATTATTGTTCTATTTTCCAAAAGGAACTTTTGAGCATCGTTATATCAGAACAAAGACCAGCAACTTCTACAATGGTAAAAAAAATTATAATAACTTTAGAATTAGAACTGTTAAACTATTATACATTCCTAAATTTCCTTGTGAGGAAGTTTGTTGTACATTCAAATGAAATATTTTAATATGAAATTGTATATTAATATTTCATTGCATTTATATGCATTTTGTGATTAACTAATAAATAACAAAGAATGCCTTACAGAATTTTGTGCTGGAAATTAAAAAGTATGTAATGAATATTGTTTGTAGAAAAAGACCAGTGCAAGAAATGTAATACAATAAATACTGTTAAATAGCATCTCTTTCACAGTTCTCATATTCAAAGCAGTGCCAGGTAATTAAAGGCTGTAAGTTTTTGTCTTCACAAGCAAGTAACTGCACACACAAACTGGGTTCTTAATCAATGTCACTAAGAGTTGATAAACCTTCTGCTGTAGAATTCATACCACTATAAAGTGTAGTGAAATAAAGCTCAGCCTAAATGGCAACCCATATGTTGTTAAAAGCAAGTGTAATTTAAATTGCTCTCATAGGCTTAACTCAAAGCTCAACTTAGACCTAATAAAAGACTTTGGATCAGGAATGTCCTTTTTTGGTTTTGCAGCAGGTATTAACTTCAGCAGACTAGCAGGCTAGTATTAAATTCAGATGATCAAGGACCACATGTCCTTGTGGTCCCCTTCCTGGCCCCCAGGAGCTCCCCTTCCTGGGACAAATAGAGAAGGTGGCTGTCACCAGCTGTTGCTACATGTTCTGTGTCATTATGGAGAAGCAAAAATGGCTCAGGGACACCTTTATTTTGTTCCCGGGCTGTCTGAATCTACCATGAAACATCAGGCTTGTAAGACATGTAAAAAGAGTTCCCCAGTAATTTTAAGGCAACATTATTATAGGTGGTAGTTAGGGTTTATCTTAATTGCTGCATCCATCTCAGCAATTGCCTGAAGCCCTTGCTTCAGCCTCATGGAGAGGAAGACTGTCGGGTTATTTCCAGATGCACTGTTTGAACTGCTGCTTCCCAACATGTGCTTCTCATGTGAATAACGAAAACAGGGAAGTATAATGGAAATGGTAATGTATTTTCATTTTAATCCCAAGATTGTATTTCAGAAAAATCTCTGTTGTAGAAGCTTGTAGCAATGTGACTCAACTGAGTATATCATCTTGTTTCTAAGATCACTCTAAAGTAAGAATATTACTTTTATGAACGAAAGGAGTAAAATGCTTTATTTTGGGTGCTTCTCACTATTAAATTCATTCCTTTTTCCTCTCCATTCCTCTCATTCTTTAGTAATATACTTCATAAATTTGACAGCATCATAAACCTAGGTAATAGTCAAATGAATAACACCCTGAAAGTGTGAGTGACATTTAAAAAAAAAAAAAAAGAAGACAACCACCACACTAGCAGGAAAAACCTTACTTCCAGAGCTAGAGATGTAACTTTGATGGAGAGTAGAAGAAAAATACTTTCATAAAAGAACCAATCTTACAGAAACAGCAATCTCTAAGAATACTGTGACATAGTACATAAATCTTTACAACTCACTTTTTTCTTATATCTTAAAGAAGGAAAATCCCATTACAATCAAAACTCCTGTCTGATGTGCAAGAGCCCAGAGTAATAACTGGAGCTTTTAACATCACAGCTCTTTGTAGCAGACACTTCAAAGTTTTAATCTAAATTCTGATTCAGAATTGCATAAATTACAGTTATGGAAATGTCTCCTTCAATCTGCCTGAAAATACATACAGATATCCAGAGAAAGACTTAACCCTTTGACTTTTTAGCTCAACGTTACTTCCACCTTTGTAATCTGAAGAATATTTGTATAGTTTTTAATTTCATAATGAAATCCTTCTAATTTACAGTCTCTTGAAATCTTTTTCTCCTTCTTCTATCAGTAAAAATCAACAGTGTTTTTAACAGAGTTCAGTCACATATTTATACACTATTCTATAAATGTCACTTCCTTCTTGTGGAAAACTAATGAAAACAATAGAATGACTAGGATTTCCATGCCAGGCATGGGGGAAGAGAGAGAGGGCTGCAGAGGTGTATTAATGTTTGAACTTTGAAGTCAGGAAAGAAATATTTCTTCAGAAAATTACGAATCATAAGCCTGAAAACAGGACAATTCATAAGGAGAGAAGTGTGGTCCAAGCACCTAACCTTTCATTGTCTGAGCATCTGGACACAAAAGAAAATTTCTCTGCCTGGTTTCTCACAGGTTTTAATGTAGTCTGACTACCACACAACGTGCAGGTCTGTTGAATCTGCATATTCACTCAAATAGAAAAAAGGCTGTTCTAATGCCAGCTTTCCAGCTATCAAGTAATTTGCAGCTGTTTTTTGACACTTCTCTTGAACTTTCAGCTCTTCTGGAAGCAAAGTGAGCTCTCACACAATGGGTACCATGTCTGGAACTTTTTGGGAATGCGAGGGGAATGGGAGGAAAAGTGAATGGACATATTTTTCTAGATGGAAGATGTGCCGTGCACATCCCTACACCCCAAACCCGTTTCATTCCCATAGCTATCTTTTGACTAAGAAAATTGCTGTGCCTCCCTTCCTCCCTATCTCACTGTCTTCAAGTCATTCAGAGCAGGTTTTGACAGAAATTTGTCTAATAGAAGAATTTAAAAAACTGTTTAAAGGCAGGTTTGGAAGAAATATCACAAAATAAATCAAGGTATTTTCTAATACTGAAACTTCCATTTCTATATGCTGAAGAAACTTTTTACAGAAGGCTTATTCATGTTGGCAGATCATCTGAGAAACATTAAGTAATGGATGGTGCCAGAAAGATCTGTTGCTTATTCGTATTCTTCCTACTTTCTTGTGCTCAGCTGCAGGCTTATAACTTATGCCTTGCCTGTCCATTTGACTGATTTTTCTTTCAGCAGTGCCACTGATAGGAGAAGAGATAGATACATTTGAATTCCTAAGCTTTCTCACCACTGCAGGAATACACCATCTGGCTTAGCAGCCTAAAATAAATACAAACAAAAATCTCCCAGAAAGAATGATTTTCCTCTCAGTGCTGCTAAAGCCGCTAAGCCTGGAGTTTCTGTTTCTGAGGAGAAAACTGTGACATTCCTGAGCACAGTGAGCTCAGCAAGCAGAGCTACCGAATGGCGGCAGAGTTATCCTCAACTTGCCATGCAGAAGAGGAAGGAGTGGAGGCAGCTTAACAAACTGATTTCTTACTTGTTTTCAAGGGATGTGGAAGGGCTTTGGTGCAGAAGCCTTAGTGAAGGAAGCCCTCTCCAAAGATTACAGAAAACCTGCCTTTTCCTATGAGAAACTGCAAACAGCAATACTCATAAAACAGAACCCTGTGAATATGGTCACTGCCGTTTTATGTGTAAATTATTCTCTGCGACTGAAACCACAGTGCTGTGCCACAACTGCAGGACAAAGCAAGGGGCAGGGTGGTCACCCTGTCTTTTTGACAGTGGTCACTGTCCTGCTGCAAATCAATCTCTTTTCTTAAATCATAAAAGAATCATTCAGGAATCCCCAAATCGTTGAGGTTGGAAGGCATGTCTAGAGACCCTCTAGTGCCAAACCCTGCTCAGAGCCACACAGAGCTGGCGGCTCAGTGCCATGTCTGGTTGTGTTTTGAATATCTGCATACATGAAGACTTGTCAGTCTGTCTGAGCAGCCTATCCCAGTGTTTGACCACCCTCACACAAAACAAAATGTTGCTTATGTTTAAATGTAATTTCCTGTATTACAGTTTGTGCCCGTTGCCTCTTGTCCTGTCCCTGGGCACCACTGAGAAGAGCTAGGCTCCATCTTTATTCATCCACAAGTGTTTACACACCGAATCCCAGCCCTCTCAGTCTCTCCTCACATGACAGATGCTCCAATCCCTAAATTATCTTCATGGCCTCTTGCTGGACTTGCTCCCGTATGTCTACGTCTTGTGCTGAGAGCCCAGAGCTGGACCAAGCACTCCAGATGAGTCTCAGCAGTGCTGAGTGGAGGGGGAGGATCACGTCCTTCCTTGCTCTGCCTAAAGGCATCCCAGGATCCTGTTTGCCCTCTTTGCTGCAAAGCTGCATTGCTGGCTTATGGTCAGCTTGATGTACATAAGGACACCCAGTCTTCTTCTGCAAAACTGATTTCCAGCCCATCAGCCCTGAGCATGTACTACTGCAATGAGGTTATTTCTGCAATGAATGCAGGACTTTACATCTCTCTACACTAAGATCTTCCTTGCTCCAGACTTTCCCACTAGTTCCAGGGTCCTTAAATTTTTAAGACCTTCAGATCTATCAAGGTTTCTTGACAGCATTATCAGTAACCCCCTCTGCTTTATGTTCTCCAACAGGGCACTTGAAGGAGTCTTTTGAAACATCAGTAAGTAAGAAATCTCTAGATCTCTGTTTCAATCATCTATGTGGAGATAAAAACACATCTGTATGACTTTATAGGGCAGAAAAGGAACAGGGATGTATGAAAATTTTTTTTGTACGTTGATAATCCCAGCATATTCTGTTACCAGGTATCTTCTAGGATATGCTATATGGAATGTCTTGGCAATAAGATCTGCCCCGAGCCTTCTCTTCACAAAGCTGAACAATCCCATCTCTGAACAATCTGCCTTGCCTCATCTCCTATCTGCTTCAGCCTTCCTCTTAATGTTCAGTGGCCCTCCACAGCTACTCGGAGAGAAACATAGGAGGGGGTTTCCAGTAAATTTTGTCTCTATGAAAGGCTAAAGGGAAAGAACTCTCCAGTCAGTGAAAGAGCAGCATGCAGACTTGACAGAAGTATCCAAGGAGGCAATGAAGGAGAAATCTAGGACACCTCCTTTCATGTACAGTAGAATGGCATTTTAAGAATTTTATTATGAATGAGAGTAACATGGCAGTGGTCTCCATGCTGCACTGAAATCCAGAGACAAAAAGCCTTTATGAATGGTTGAGTAAGAGAAAGGATTGTCTTTTCTTGAGAACAGGGAAATATTTTGGCATACAAATGAGCCTGCTGAGCAGTGGGCTCCACTTTAAAACAGTAAGGAATGTGACTGACTGCCATTTAGAAAATCCAGAGTATGGACTAACAAACTCTGTGGGATTATGCAGCTCTTAAAGGTTAAATCCTTAATATACATTTTGAAAAACAAAAGGAGAAAAAAAAGAAAAAAGAGTCATGTAAGGAAGACATCATAGATATGCACAACTGTTTTTATACAAATCATAATATAGTGTAAACTAAAATGAGTGCCAGGTTTTAAATAAAATTATTAATGTGTTCCTTGTTATGGAAGTGACAGTATGTAGAATGTTATTATAGCACAAGGATGATGGATTGTAAATAAAAGCTACCACTAGTCCAAAAACTTCACAAGAGAAGGATCTCTTTAGTAAGACACATCTATAAGATATGTTTCAAGATGTGACTACAAAAAAGCCACTATTTAACAGTAATGATAAAATACTTATTCAAAATCCCTTCATGAGGAAAGGAAAAATGCAAATAAAATCTGTCAAAGTTTAACATCAGACAACAGGAATAGTCTAAAAGTAAGGGAGACAATTAAAGTAAATGAAAGGAACAAGCAAAAAGATAAAACAAGACATCATAGAAGAGTCTTGAAATATAACTGCATCAGGCCAATTACCACTTTGTAGAATCTGGGTAAAAACACAGCTTTCAAATGAAGTGATTTCTCCATAATGTTTGCATTTTAGTGAGACAAATTAAAAGCACAGTGTTTTGTCATTTCTAATAACTTGTACCTAGTGTACAACGCTTGACACAAGTAAGTAGTGGTCCACCTCTAAGGTTACATGAAAGTTTAATAATATAATTACAACTAGTTTCAATTAAAATTTCTATTTTTGTTGAGTATATTTACTTAGTATTACAATAAACTTATTTAGCACTTGCAAATAATGACCAAATTATGCCAATCACCAGAACTGTTATCAGTGTGTCTTGTGAGCACCAGAAAACTCCAACAAGGATCTAAATCTCTTTTAGTATTTATTTACTTCAGTGCATCTCAAAGTCCTCATGCATTTGGTATAAAACACAACTCTTCAAAATCTTCTAACAAAATATTATTTATTTTGCTTAAATAAGTATTTTATGCAAGTGCCACAATAATAAATTATAAAATAACCAGGTTCTCCCATAAAGTGGGAGGGGGAAAAAAGTAAGTAGGTTAATTAACAAAGGTGGAACAAAGGCAAAGCAGAGACAAATTAGAAGGAAGCATGGGATTTGGGGATGAAAGAAAAATCACACAGTTTAGTATGATTGGACAGAAAAAAAATAATAAAAGTGATGAGGAAAAATCACCTTACCCAAAGGTTATTGACTAACCAGGAAAAAAACTAGAAAATTGGAAAAGCTCTAGCAATCTCAGTCTTCTTAACAAATCATAGGATGTACCTGTCTGTCTGTCAGATCTCAGCCTCCTGCAAACCTGCTGTCTTGCAAAGTGGCTCAGGTGATGAAAAACATAGCCTAACTTTTGACTGTTTTGTTTTTGTAACCAAGATAAGACAAAATGTACCCATTTCCAGTAACATTAGCATACTTTGTAACACTGTAACAAAAAGCAGTGTACAATTCAAAGTTGCGTATGAAGAATAAGCATTTTTAAAAGATCTAAGAACTTGCTGAACAATCAGTAAGGAGTAAAATTACATTCTCCTATGATACATAGTTGATGACCTGTTAATTTATCACGTTATCAATTAATAACATATATTCTACTGTCTTAAAGTAAAACATTGGCCCCATAAGTTTATATTTGTCCCAAAACTGGAGCGAGAAAATTGTACTAAAGAAGTACTGTTATTTTTAAAGAGGGTATTTGTTCCACTGCATAGAAGTTCCAACTTATCCCTGTAAACACATTTGCGGTAAATGAACTAGTTTTCAAAAATTAAAATTATTTGGCAATTGAACAGCTGTATGCATGAATACTCAGATACAGAACACAATGCCAGATTTGCATTTATCTCAGAAATGTGTTTTAGCTGAAGTCTGACTGCAATGAAAAGCACTATGCTTTGCAGAAAAACTTCCAGCGACTGGCTCAAATCCAGCCTCATAGCCTAACAGAGCTGGCAGAGGTCTTTCCATCTGTTTACAGTCTTTTGCCCATCATGGATGAGATTAAGAAGAAATCTGCAGCGCAAAATGCAATAAAGTGGCTTCTCACATTTACGTAATACATCACTTATCCAGAATATTTTAGTGGCAAAAGCTTTCTTTTCAATTAATGTGACCACTCGGTGTATTAGGTAGCGACAGACAATTTATTTGTTTCTTACAGTGAAAACTCCCATTTCTCTTTTTATGAATGCCTCTGGGCAGAATTAAAATAAGAAGTGCTTGGGTTGCGTGGCTCTCTCCACGAGCAAATTAACTGCCAACCATTATCACATTCTCCCTGTGAGCATGTTAGCTTTGTTTGACAAATCAGTAGACTTCACATTGACTCTTCCCTGTCTCCACTAATGTTTTGTGGATCTACTAACCACAGCATCAACCTGAATCCCTTCTGACTCCAGGTTCTGTGTAAGACAGAGTGGCACGAACACCCCCCCACAGCTCATACAGAAATTAAGTCCCTTTCAGGCAAACACTGAAATGATGCAGATTTAACTCTAAGGGAACCCTAACAGCTGTGATCCTTCCCCAGCCTGCAGGATTTTCTCTACGTGCCTGATGCACATCAATCAATAGCAAAGCTTTTGTTGACTTTAAATGGGTTCTCTGAGCTGTAGATGAGATTTTATCATATTAGCTTAAAATATTATCAGCTTTCTTTATAGCCATAAGCTATAACTTTGATCAAGCTTCTGCTACAGGTTGAGCTACCACAAAAAACAAGGTAGAAATTGGTCCCAAACACTTACTTGCCAAGACTCCTTTTCTATCATTTAAGTTTCCCAGTACCTAAGCGTGTGAACACTGCTTCTAGTGCCAGGACACCAGGCTAACAAAGAACCCAGAACAAATATTAAGTCCATACCTGTGCAGAGGAGATGATGCAAACAGTCAGATTGCTATTCCCTTTGTAGATCAGCCGCAGTGCAATCAGGAAGACCCAAGCAATTGGTTTATGAGAACCTCACAGCCAGCGTTTCCCACATTTGATTTTACTGCTGGAAAAGAAAAGCAGATACGTAGAAAATCAGATGAAAAATGAAATCTACCCTCAGTACAACTTAAAATCACTGTAATTTTTCACTAGAAGAAAAATTCAATGTATGGTGCCTGGCAGGACTTATTGAAGATCAGTTTATATCATTTCTTACATTAAACAAGGTAACTGTCAAGAGAAAATTGAATAATAACATTTATTTTGAAAATACAGTATTATAAAGAATTACCCTTAAGACCTGATGTCTTATAGATACATTTTATGAGACAGAGTTGATTGAAATAAAACATGCAGAGCATGATGTGAAGCAAATCATCACCTGAAAAGCTGAAAGAAACTTAATAAGTTTAATGCCTTCCCACTGTTCTCAAGGTTATATAATATCATTATGAAAAGTTACTAAGAATTAGTATGCCATCACTTTAAAGAGGTATGCAGATAGTTAGTCCTTTATTATTTACAAATTTATTATCTGAAAGATACACCAGCAGTGTAGAGCAAAGAAGGTTACAAATACAGCCACAGCCTGATTGAACACTAGACTGCTTTCTGTGGCCAGGGTGTGAAACACTATAAACAAAGCAAGCTCTAAGTATCTCTCTCAATACTTTAGGAGCCATATTACATCTTCTGTTCTCAAGATATCAGAATCACAGAATGGTTAGAGTTGGAAGGTACCTTAAAGATCATCTAGTTCCAACCCCCTTGCCATGGCCAGGGACACCTCCCACCAGACCAGGTTGCTCAGAGCCCCATCCCTGAACGCCTCTGGGGATGGGGCATCCGCAGCTGTTCTGGGCAACCTCAGAGGTTTCACCACCTCACAGTAAAGAATTTCTTCCCAATATCTAATCTAAATCTCCCCTATTTCAGTTTAAAACCATTCCCCATTGTCCCATTTCTCCACTCCCTAATCAAGAGTCCCTCCCCATCATTTCTGTAGGCCCCTTTAGGTATTGGCAGGCTGCTAAATACATTAATCTCTTTTTCTGAATTTGTTAAAAAAACAGATTTTTCAGAGACACTTCAGCCCAGAGAGCTGTTGCCAGTGTGACAACTTAAGACAATAACAAGCTATTTTAAATCTCATATTCTGTAAGTGAGAACTTTGTAATGGAAACGACTTTCACCTTTAGGTAACCCTCTCGGCAGAACCAGGTTGTGCAGTGAGCAAACACAATCCCACTGCTGCTTCACCAGTCCTAAAGAAACTGATGGCCCCGCTGGAGGGTGGTGAAGTGTTAATTGGCAAATTAAGACAGTTCTCCACTGAAGCGTTGAGGATAAATTGCTGCACTGAATATGCATTTCCTGGGCTTATCGGGAAATTGAGTGGAAGATGTATAAAAGGCAGCTACACATACTTACTGGGGAGATGGGAGTTACCCAATTTATTTTCTGGTGTATCTACAGCAGTCTCTCAGCTCTTAAAAAGTGATTTGTACTTTCAGGGATATTGTTTAATTAAAGAAGAAACTTTATCCATGAAAGGTTATCTCATGGCTCAGCTAGATTTCCCCCATGAAAGTTTTGAGTTTAAAAGGCCAGATCTGGGTAGAACAACCAGGATTAGATACTAAACGCTGCTTAAATTTAAGGCCATTTACATTCCTGACTCTGCTTAGAATACAAATTATGAGAATTAGATTAACAATTAAGACTATTCTGTAAGACAAAAATAAAGACTGACCATTGTGTTTATTGATTGTGCTGCTGTAGCAAGCACATAGTGTTCACTATGGTCCTAGATGGTCTGAGAAATACTTAATTTAAATTTTATTCTGGCATTTGCCATGATTCAAGTGTTCATGACCAGTAATCTACAGGTTCCAGCCACACAAGTCAAACTGTCATCATCACTGTGTAGTATTTTATACTACACTTTATGGTACTGTACTTCTCCTGTAGAAAAACTAGGTTAAAAAACCCCACAGTTCCCTTCTTAATTTTTCAAGTTTTGATACCCACTGCTGCAGAGGGCTCAGGGAAGTTAAGTGGGACAACCCCCCTGACACACTCCATCCCGTGCATATCTCTTTTCCTTCCAGTCCAAAATGCAAAGCCCAACTGCACACCTTCTGAAGCTTTCTCCCTTTGCAGCACTTACATATGGAAGATGACATGACTGTAAGGTGGCTTTTTTTCAATTTAGTAACAGGGTATGCCACCTCACGTGTT
>JAOXNG010000026.1:4657776-4671095 GCA_028566535.1 Scolopax minor | reverse complement strand
GGTGGGAGAGGTACCCTTTTGTCTGCTCAAGGCTGCTTGGAAAAATCCAAGGTTTTAGTCTAAAATACAGCCTGATGAGCTAATCTTTCTACTGAAGTCCTCTGTAGCCTCAGCATCCTATTCTTGTGGCTAGTAAGTATATTTAGCAAGATTGGACGTTGCCTCAAAATGCTCCTACAGCAGATTCCTCCCAGCTTGGCCGAAGCTTGCTGGACATCATTGTTCATGAATGGGAATGGATTTAGGAGTTGGGTCCAGCCCCAGTACATTTGTCAGTGATTTAGAAGGGAGCACAAACGGCGATGTTACTGATTATTATTCTTGATGCCAAAATGCGTAAAGAAATATTCTGAGGGGACCTAGAGGGTATCGGGATAGGGTGCTGTAAAATAAGAACGAGGTTGCAGGTAGGTTTTCTCTATGTCTAGAGAATAATCAGAAACATAGAATCATAGAATTGTCTAAGTTGTAAGGGACCTTTCAGATCATCTAGTCCAACCATCAACCTAATTGATAAAAAATCCCTATCCCTAAACCATGTTGCTAAGAGGAATTTGGAAAAGGGCAAGGTCTGAGATGGTCTTGGAGGTGATAAGAACAAATCAGGAATAAGTTCCAGCATGACATGGCTGTGAAGGGAAGATTTGCCATCTGGCAAATAATCCTGGAGGAATTATCACAGAACAGGGTACACTGGTTGTTTGAACTACCATGGATGGCTCTGTGGGGCTGCATCCCCCCAGGAACTCTCCACAGCAGTGGGGAAAATTCAGGAGAGGGGGTGCTGGATTTTTTTTCCGCAAAAAATGTATAAAAATGCAATTTTAAAATCAATTGAAATTGTTTATTATTTTCTGCCAAATGGGATGACTCATTCTGGCAGTCTGCCCTCCTTGCCCTCCCTCTCAGGCAAACAAAGCGAATAAATTGCAAAAAATAAAATAATCTGAAAAGATAACAATTCAAAATTTTCCTTTTGGTGTATTCAAAACAAAGAGCTTAATGTGTTGGTTTTGCCTTTTTTTTTTTTTAAGACATAATTTCGGAGCTGGATTCAATGACCATAACTTGAAAAAATGAGGTAAAAATAACTCTAAAAATAAAATGCTTCATTTTGAGTTAAAGAAATATTTTGTTCAGCAAGACGCACAAAGCATTCGGGTTTGGGCCAACATGAAATGATTTTATTTTTTTCCCTAGCAATCTCTTGGTTGAGGCAGCGAACCAAGAAGGCAATTATTCACAGAGCTGTAGCAAGATTAAGGTAAGGGTGGAAAGCTGAGCTGAAATGAGAAACTGAGGGAGAGAAAATTTGCCATGTTTCAGTTCAAATCAAAATCAAGACAGCAAATTTATCCTCTCTTGGGATTGTTGAGGGTAACTTTGCTCTGTATTAGATCAGGGCAACTGGTGACTCAGCTTCAGACTCTACCAGGCAGTTGCACCCAAAATACCTTATCCTACTGAGCAGAGCATCCTGATACAGCTGCTTTTAAGATCCAAAGGCAGTGCCTACGTGGCAATATGCTGTCTCATGATGACACAGCACTATGCAGTCACAAACTGAATTTATACAAATAGTTTTTGACTCGTGCCAATATTTACATTACAGGATGTTTATTGTCACTAATTTATTAGTATTTGAAGATTTTTTTACTGCATTTCACGCTATTCCAACAAGCTTCTAGTCCTTCAAACCTGTTACACAAATGCTGCAGGGAACAGATTTATGTCTACTAGAAGAGAGACCCAAGTTAACTCCTAAAACTTTTTGAAGCCTTCTCCTTTCTTCTGCTCTGCTAGTGCCTGGTTTTAACAGTGAATAAAGTATTTGGTGGAGGTTTTGACAACCAGATTAATTTTGTCTGCAGAAAATCCAAATGAATTTTGTGGCTACTTACAAGATGAGTAGGAGGCAGATAACACGAATAACATTTAAATGACATCAGAACTAAAACTTGTCTGAGATTCTCATAAATGTTGGAAGTTATGCTAATTTACATTATTAAATTATAATAAATTAGGCATTCAGCAGTACGTTAGGAAAAAAAATTTAGTAGTCAAGTTCACTGCTCCATGGCAGCTCATGAGCTAATGGCACAAAAACTTTGACAAGAAGGATTCCATAGTGAAAGCAAACTATTAGATCAGGATGACAGATCAAAATTTTGCTACTTAATTGAATATTCATTCAATTTAAACTGCACTTGAATATTCTTTTACAATGTTTTTATTTCTTCTTATGTACTTGTAGAAGATTTTTCTAATGTGCAGAATTTTGTGTTGAGGCTGACACACTGTCTCTATGCAGGCACAACAGAACTCTGTCAGATGCCTTCAATTTTAATTAGTTTAATGCCTGCCATATTCTTATAAATTAAGCTTGACTCCTATTTGCTTGTCATGTCTGATGCTCTGAGACCCGAAGATGTGCCAGCACTGAAACACTTTACTCAGAACAAGTTCCTGATTCAGACATGTCATGCATCCAGAGGACTCGTGAAGAGAAGCCCAGAAAGCTTCAGGTGAATTCTGTCATTTTCATTTGCAAGCTCAAGTGTATATAGAACAATCTTGAAATCAGCACTCCTTATAAAATAGCTTTACAACTCTGGATGGAAGCAGATCACCGCCATGTAATAACTCTACTTAAAACCATCAAGCACAAGAATTTTACAGGTCACTGATTTTCATATACAGATACAGCAAGCTATATAAACAAAACCCCAAATAGCACTTACCTAGAAATATATTGCCTTTGTTGTTCTCCTCACACTCATCAGATTTGAGCCTCTTACTCCCTACAAATTTTTGAGACCTTACACAAACTGTGAAACACAAGCAAGCACATGGTCTTACTGCTATTCGAGTTCTATCGCTTCACAAGGAAAACCACCCTCACTGGTTTGTCAAGGCAGCCAGAAGGAAAAGGGGGAGGGAGAAATCACGTGTGAATCTGAACTGGACACAAACTAAGTTCCCAGACAGTTACCACCCTCTTTCACTGTCTAATGCAGTAGGATAACTTACTTAGGAAGTATTACTGACTTATTACATTACTGCAGATTTTACAGCAAGCAAGAGGTTATTAATCTTTTTAGGAAAAAACATCTGATTCTTTTTTTGCAAAAACTACTGCTACAAATGTAAGAGACACGAAGATGTGACTTTAAAGTAAAATTGACAGAGGGTTTATGAGGCAATGCTATGTAATATTTTAATGTGAACTGGGAAATAGAAGAAACCCAACTGCTATTTTAAATCGTGTGTACATCTACAAATGACTGGTTGAACCAAAACACATTTGTGAAAATAAGAATCTTAGTATTCTGATCAAAAACACTTGCTAAAAATATAGTATAAACTATAATGATCAGACAGCTACTTTGAGCTTTAAAATCTCTAATTTAATGTATTTCTTTAGTGACACTATCTAAACTTTCTAAAAAATTTCAGCCTCTCAATTGGTTTCCTCCATTTCATTCCTCTTTTTGAGGTTCAATTGAACATTCCCGTAATACTGGGACCTGCTACTGTTCTGTTACCCTTATAATAAATATAATACATATCAAAAAGGCAAAAATTATAACTGAATTACATTACTCAACTACATCAACTCATATCAACTCACTGAATCCTGACTTGATACACTCTACAAAACCCTTTCAGTATTGATGGGGATTTTTTCTTCCAAATTTTTGGTGAAGAGGCAACAAAATTTAAGGTGCAAAATGAACCTAATTTCTACTGAGGTCAGATTTAAAATCGTAAAAGGAATTGCTGCTTCAACAGTGCATGTTCACCACCCTCCATTTCATATGCACAGAAAACGTAAGGCTATGATGTGCTTTTAAGGTTTTTTTGAAGCAAATCTTCAATAGTAGAGGTGCATATCTTAGTAGGTACATAAATTATAATATTACTGACAATTACTTATATAAGGTACATATATTATTACTGATAATAAAAAAATTACATTTCGTGTGTATCTTTTTAAATTTTCATTTATTTCTAGTATTCTTAAAAATAAAAAGAGTAGTGCAATCTTTTTTCAGGATGAGCACTCTGTACCCATTCAGAATGTGCCTATAAATATCTACCAGGAAGTGAAAGTAAAATGCCACAGCTAAAAAACTAGTTATCTGGGGAAACATTGAGGTATGTAGCTACAGTTATTGTTCAGATTTTGCTGCATACCATTATGTAAAATAACACTATCATATTCATTTTAAAAATATGAGAATTAGAAAGAGATTGCAATTAAGCAATGTTATGACCTCACAGTTTCTCATGATCCAAATAAATCAGGACAAAGATTTCCACAGGTATTATAGTAGTTTCATTCATGGATCAGCAGAAAGAAACCCAAGACCAAAGTCAGTAGCTTTTCTTGAGCTAATAAAACTTTTGTGTGTACTAGAAGAAGGTCCCAGGCTCTTGACTGGCCTGACAGGGCAGGATCTCAAGAACTTGCCTGGCCTTGTTGTGGTCTAAGCCATGTTGTCACACGCATTGCTCTTTGCTTGCACGTTTGGACATCGCTCTGGGAAGATGCGAGGTGCCCCCAGCTGCAGCTCCTGGGACCATGGGGCTAGGGAAGGGTCTCCCCAGTTCGACAGGGCATGCCTGGGTGGGGAGCAAACTGTGACAGCAGACTATATAAAATGTAAGTAGAGCTTGTGCCTGAGGGAATTGGTGGGTTATTTTTTGTACTGTGTGCTCCTGGGGAAGGCTTTACACCATCGATAGCCTGCTGGGAATGTGTGCTCCCTCTGGAGCCTGAGGGATGCTGGAAGGGTGAGGGGAACAACAGAGACAAGGTCACTAGAAAGCAGGCACCAGGAGGTTTTCTTCTGTAATAATTTAAAGGGTACCGTTAATGAGGCTTTCTGATATTAATTTGGATTGTGAGTGTTCATATTATTGTTAAATTAGTAATATTTTGCTCTTGGATTTTTATTAGATCGTAAAGATTTTAATTGGGCTAATTACAAACTCTTGGCTCTACATATGCCGTGATCCCTTTTGGCCACTGGACTTTGAGTGTAATGCTTCCTTATGATGGAAAACGGAAAATAGAGAATAGAAAGAGCTTTTACAAGTTCATATTTAGTATTCTTCTTTCACATCTCTTATTTATTCCTTCCAGTTCTGCAATACATGGAGACTGACCTTTTTTAGTAGAAAAATATTGTCTATCAGTATGAGTTGTAAATAAGTCACAAGAAAACAACACATGTTATTCTACAGGATGAAACCTTTACTCCCCCAAAGGGGTCAAAGCCGAGTCCTGTGTTTATTTGGCTTTAGGTCTGCATTAATGAATACGATCCATAGAACGAAGCGATCGTACAATGGCAATGCCTTGGCAACCACTAAAATTACTGAAGTGTGTAGTTATCCAAAATAGCTAGGGCAGTTTCCTTTGAACTTTCAAGTAGGACCTTGGAGTGCGAATCACTCGCATTCATTTAAACAAGGAATTGAAACTTGATTATTACTGGTCACAAATGGTTGTTCACTTATCCTGGAGGAAATGATCTCCTGTTGGCAGTTAAGAGGTAATTAGCAGTTTCCTGACTGGAATAAACACATCCAGCCAGTAATTTTCCATTTCCAACCTTAGGGCAAGTGAACTATTACCATTTGCAGGTGTTTTAATGCCTTCCACCCTCACAAAAGTCTCAACCCACAATTTAAGAAATGCTGCTTTAAGCATGTTAAGTAAGGGAATGTGAAGTTTTACATAATACATTCATTTGCTAAAGGAGAGCTTATATTTTCTGTAAGTTCTGATTTCATATCCCACAGCAGATACAGGCATTGAGATCAGCATTCAAGTATGCCTGTGGATGAAGCACCACACTCCAGCTGCAGTAGACAAAGGCTCATATGGATAATTAGTATTTCTATTTGTTAGTATGGAAACACACAACCTGTTCCCAAAGAGAGAAGCAAAATGATTAATAAAGGGCAGACGTATCACTGCCTGCATCTGGGAATTTCCACTCTCCTGGAACAGGACATTGTCTATTTCTATGGTACACCATTAACGTAGAAGTCATTCTTCTAATACTTTTCCAACCATCATTAAAGTAACAGGATATGGCTGAAAATCTCACCTATGATTTCTATTTTCTTCCACTCATATTTGAGTGATTCACTTATTTAGGGAGCCTCAGCATCAAGGCTGAGAGCACAAGCACCTGTCAAAAAATAAACAGCTTCTGAGCTCCTCAAAGTATGCCTCAAAAATTATTTTGTTAAGATATGTGATCTGAAAAAAAACACCTTCCACACATTAGAATGTTTCCAAGAAAGATATTAGCATTAATATTAAAGTGCACAGAACAATAACAAAGAAAACATATGATCTCCATGAGACATTGCTTGAGAAATATACAAAACAGTGAAAATACTGGTTTTCCTAAAGTTTGTGGTAAACTTCTAATCAGTGTACAAGAACTGGTTTCATAGACTCTCCCTGTACTATTTCCAACTGGCTGTCTGTACAGAACAACTGCATCCAAAGGCAAACTAATTTTTCACCTCAAAGATGAAGGCAGTTTGTTTCATATTTCCATATATTTAGCATGCAGACTAACTTTCTATTATAATAGTGTCCTGAAATAACTCAAAAAAATAGGAAAATGTGGCAACAATTTGGTTGTTGACAAATGTCATTAATCCCTTGAATAACTAAAGTTAATCAAAGAAGCAGAGGTCATGCACTGTACTGAGGGACAGAGCAAAGATGTCAAAGAAGTCATGTGATACAAATAACAAAAATCAAAATCTGTATTAAATTAGTGCTCTACATGTAAAATATAGCTAGTGTGCATTTGATATTAGAAGTTTGTTTCTAAGTTCTCCTCATGCAGTAGATGCACAGGTGTGTATCTGTGGGATCATTCCTAAGAACATTTCCCCTAGACATGAGCTGGGTACTGCAGGGATGGGCCATTTTGCTGGTGCTCATTGTTCCCACTTTTTCCACTGGAGCTTCAATAAAACGCCGAGGTGACTAAATGATAGACAGTGCAACTACCCATAGAAAAAGGCATCTCAGTGGAAAAAAGTTATTGCAGTAATAATTTCTGGATAAGTTATACTTGCTCATACTGGATAGTAAAGTTCTGAAGAAACATAAATTAGTTGAAAAAGAAAGTATGGAGGAGTGCATTCTCAGTATAGTCCTTTTTCTACTGTTACTCCCATTGGAACCAATGGGATGTGGATATAAACAAGGCCATTTGATGCTGGTGAAGATGCACATGGTCTGCTCCAAGTGCTTCAGCTCCCAGAGGAAAGAACACCCTCTCCTTCTGGAAGAGCCACTCAGGGATCTGCTCTTGCACCACAGCCCTGCTAAAGCACGGGCTGGTCAGGACCTCTGAACCTCTGCCTGGAGCACAAAGGGATTGCAGTGGGAATCTATTCAAATGGAAATAATTTCCCAGTTTTGGAAATTGGAATTTTAGATGTGTAATTCAGACAATATTACTTAATGAAAAGAGACCTGTATATTTAAATGAAAGTGTGGAGGAAAATGCAGAGGGTTAAACAGCTACTCTGAAGACAAAGGGAAAATCTTGAATGACAACAGATGCAGAATGTACTTGTGAGTAATTTTTAACTTTTCATAGTCTTTTGGCATAGGGATTTATTCCCTGTTTCCCTCCTGTCACATTTAAACAAAGCAATAGAGGGTTCACGTGTACTTTTGATCCCACAAGAGTGGTCTGAGTGTAAGAGGAACAAAACTTTATAGGCTCCTAAGAAATGTAAATGTACTGAGGCAGATAGTAATATTTTTTTAAAAAAAACCCACACCTTAAATCAGAAATATCTTCATGACAGAAGAAACAAATCCTTATAGTTAAGGCTCCCTTTTCTTCTGAGCAGTTCTGTTCAACTTAGCGAAGCATTCACAGCCCATTTATTTTATTGTTCTGTTAAGCTTATAGCATTTTTTTTAAAGCAGTGATTCAAACAGCCTTTAAACTTCCCGAAATTGTGCATCAAGAACGTTTTGTAAGATTATCAACCAGTCTCTGACATCAATCAGGTAGTTCTGAAAGTTTATTTGCAATTTCACCCTAAATCAGATTTTTAAAAGTTTTAGACAGAAAGCTTAAATAAAGCCTATATGGAACCAAGCATGAAGTTAGCAGGTCACTATTAGCTGTGAAGTTGTGAACAGTTTCAGAAATGACCTTGTGAAACTGTGCTGAGCAATGGAAAGGATGAAATCTGAGCAAGGAAGGGATCGTATGAGAAATAAAGACCAGGCTTTAAGGGGGGGGCGGGGAGAGGGAATAGGACAGGGAATCCTCAACCACCTTTTTTTCCATCACTGATAAAAATAATTTAACAAAAAATGAATGCAGTTGCCTTGCTTCCCTGGAATAGCTGCTAATACTTTAAATCCCTTCTACATGAAGCCATTAACAGATTGCAGATATCTGCAGCAGAATTTGCCTTGTGTTTCAACGTTCAGTGAAGAGCACCAAAGAGAAAGACATGCACAACAACCATTGAAGATTTGCTGCCTACACACCTGTTATCAAAGAATGTGCCTAGAAATATTCTTTCAGCAGAAAGAGAACCGTTTGTGCTGCCTAAGCTAAGTCATGCGCCCCCAAGCAGGCCCTTGATCTGGAAGGCAGCCAGTAAAAGCATCTGTAGGATGTTCAGCATCAGCATCTGTTTCCATCCCATAGACCCCACAGCAAATAATCCTGGGAAGGACTTTGATTTCTTTTGCTCCAAAGCAAGAAGATCCCATGTAGCTCCCTCCTGGCAGCTGTTTGAACACAGGAAGTGTGAAATCTTGATATTTCACACCTCTCTCTTCCACTGCCTGACCATTCTTACCATTCAAATTAAAATTTTTAATGTAAATGTTCTTAGCTAATTTTTTTAAGCCCATTGATTATTTTTCTCTCTTTATGATTATAAAGAATGCTTTTAAAGAGTGGTCTCCCAGCCAACCTTTTATGATTTCAGTTTTCCTATAACCTCTCCAACTTCTATCTGTATATTCAGGACCCCCAATTCTTTTAGTCTTCAGTGATCCGTCTTCAATTGACCTTCACTTAATCTGCTCATGTCTTTGAAATAACTCAAATTATGGATTTGGTTTCAGTTTGGTTTGCTCAAATTCAAAAATATGAAAAAGGTGCTAGGGAGCCTGTGTTTCTGTACACCGATGAAGATGAATAATAGGCACATGAACACTTGCAAAGTAAAACCAGAACACTTGCAAAGTAAAACCAGAACTTCATGTATTTAGCTATAAGTGGTGCTTGCTATAATTTAAAAACAATAAGAATAAATAAATCGCTTCTAGGAAATTCTGTAAGTAATCCAAAATTGAAGTTGTTCTGTCAGCAACTGAGAAGTAAAACTGAGGCATTAAGGGGAAAAGTTACTGATATTTCAGACTTCTTGGAAACGTGATTAGGACTGAGAAAGCGAGCAGCCAAGCCTATTAGATAAGTATCACAGGTTCAGTATTATTTGGAGCAAAATTGAAGTTATACCTATAAGAAAAGTCTCCAATATACAACTTCTGTTCTCACCAAGTCTTTTTTTCTACTGGGCTTGGGAAACAAGCAAAGTATTATCCACTGGAAATGTGCAGAACCAGCTTTGTTCTCTCAGAATCTTTCATTTCACCAACAGTTTCATGAACCAGCTCCAAGTAGAGACCCTGTATTATTCCTCGGGTTGCATTTGATGGACTGGGAGTTAGAAGTCGATAGGGGCACACAATTTAGTATCAAGCATCAAAGCTTAAAACACCCTGGACTGGGAATACTGGGTTATCCTTCAATGGAAATATAACAGCATGCCACGTTTGTCCTCTCAGGTTCCAAATTTCTCAGAACTCAGTTTTTATGGCCCATATTTACATTTACATATACACATTTCCAGAGGTTAACAAACTGTGCAAAAGCATACTCCCCTATTCTGAATGAAAGAAACCCAAACTCCAGAGCACGTGGAGCTGAGGGAAGCCTCAGGGATTGTGCTGCCCCAGGGAAGTTCCAGGGTACTTCCAGCCCAGCTTTGGGGTTCTTTATTCCACTGTTTTACATTTTTATTTCTTTTTGTGGATTGATGAATCCTTCTGACAAAATTCAAGCATCCTGTTATGATTCACTTTATGTATATTTTATCCTCATTGATTTTTACATCCTCTTTCATCTTTCTTTTCAATGTACCTTCTTTTTAATCTCCATATATCTGTTTTCCTTTCATGACACTTTTCTCTTTCTTTCCGGTCATCCATCACATCGAGCTACTTTGGTTTAGTGCTAGGTTTTTTTTTTTCCTTCAGTCTTTCAGCATTCCTAGATACCAGCTTCCCCACGTTTATGACCCTTGGTCACAAATTCAGTCATTCATTCTCTCCTGCTTATCACTAAAGTATTAACCATAAACACATACTCCATAATCCAAAATATTTACTAGGGGAAACTTTCTTTTGCAAGTCAGGCTTTCCCTTTCACCAGACCAAGAATTCAGGCCGAGTGGGACTTGGGTCTCACTCTCAGACACTCTTAAACTCTACAGAGCTACTTAAACCCTGAGCAATCCCAGCATTTTCCTACTGCTTCTGCTGCAGGGCACATGTTGGAGTGTGTCAGCCTTCACCTGCTCTTTTTGTTTCTTGTCTTGCTGTACTATATATTGTAAACTGAAAGGAAGACATAGGGATAGAACAAGAAAAATACTTTGCTTGTGTAAGATTGTATTATTCTAGAAATGTTTTTACATCCTGTGAAGCTGTCCATAACAGGCATCTATGGATTATTTATCTTTCAGAGAGGGATTCATAAATGTTCATAGACGATCAGGAATTTTAAAATTAGTGCTTTTGGGTTATATTTTCTGGATAAGAAATTAATTTTTGTTAAGCATCTCTAATTTGCTCTTAAGGGTGGACATTAATCTTTGGGAAATTCCATTTTTCTCAATTATTCTTGTTTAAAAGCATGATTCTGCAGCCACTGAAAGTATGGCACAACTTATGGTAGACATTGGTGGCTTTTTGAAAAAAATGGAAGCATCGTTCACCTGAATTTTCTTTCATTTTTCCCTGATGAAAAACCATCTGAATTCCTGCATGCAATTAGGAAATTCATACCCAAGTAGTTTTATTGAATAGCATACAATATATGTGGTTTGGCTGGATGGGAACTATCGTGAGAAGGAAAATAGCGTGAAAATGCTTCCAAAACCAACTGAGTTCCAGACATAATAAATCTATATTTCAGCTCTGATTTGCAACTGGAATGTTCATATGTATTAAACATTTGTTCCGATGTAAACATCTGTATGCCATTTTAGATACTTCTACTTGGCTATAAAATTGAAAATAACATGAGAAAATGACAGCAGGCAACAGAACGAATTTGTGCATGTTTTCCATTATTTTCTCCTTGAAAACATGTCTGGAAAGAAAGACAATACTAAAAGGAAATGTTGATGTCTCCAATATTAGCAATTTATTCCCTATCTGCTTTCTGCTCTTCCACATGATGCTATTTTCACTCTGCTTAGGTAAAGCAACAGACTTCAAGGGTATAAGCAAGGAAAATGACTACTCTGGGACAATCCAAGAATATGCATCTGTCCTTGTGGTTTCATTTGGTCCACAAAAAGGAAACAATTTCATCAAAGTAGATAGTGTCTTTCAGCTAGTGTTAAGTGGAAGTTCTCAGGAGCAGTAACAATATTCTATGTATCATGAAATTATGCAAATAGAAAACCAAAACAGATAGGAAGAATATTACTAAGAAAGAAGTTTTAAATGAAAATTCAAGTCCCTGGATTTTTATTTCAAAATTAAATATTATGAAATTTTTCTTTGGATTTTCTGTTCAAATCAACACTGAAATCAACACGATTCCTGAAAGCTTGTCAAAAATGTTGTTTTGATGAAACCCCCCTGCTCAGCTCAACTTCAATAACTAATCATTCTGCAGGAGGAAGAAATAAGAGTAAGGACAAGCAGAAAAATGCCAGAAGGACACTGGTTTGGATCTCATTTTATGAATTCTAGCTATCCAGTACACAGCAAGGATGGTACCAAACTGTTTGACACAATTTGAGTTTTTTGTACTCAACACTGAATTTTATAATGCCCAAGGAAGCAGTCAGGCTTAAAATTAACACTTTTTTGCTGGACTCGGAAAATATGCATCAAAGAAATACAGATAATTAACATATGTTGAACATCCCAGATTTCTTGTTGGGTGCTTTTTGTTCAGGACTTTTTTTTCCAAGTCCAATATATTATTTTTATTGAAAAATAAATAACTTTTATAAATTTCAGCTGTGGGCTCCTGATGGGATACGATGTTAGTGATATGAAACAACTGCCCATAATAATTTTCTACATCTGTTGGTGGAACTTTTCCTCATTAGACCTCCCATGTGAGAAATGTCTTTCTTTATAGATCCCTTACAGCACTGATGCCTGGTACCAAGTTCTCCTGACATGCTCTTGACTGTTTTATCCTAGAAGGTAGCTATTATTATTTAATGCTGCTGTGTTCCTTCTCATGACTTAATTGTTCCACACTTTCTAATCTTTGGAAGGCAGAGGCATGCCGAGTTCAAGAACTTTGTCTGGGAACACTGAACTGTATTCTATACTGTAAGATGCACAGGAGTAAAACACTTTTTTACGTAGATACAGAGTTAGAGTAGGACATAGGCTCAAGTTCTTAATAACAATCTTAATATCTTGAATATGTTTGACAGAAAGTTTTCCCATTGATCTGCCCCTAAAGACAAGTCAGCCTTTTCTGATCTCCTTACAGCTGAATAAAACTAGTTACAATTTGTTGAAGTGGATGATATTACTCTGAATTGCATGGGAATAGCTAAATTTATTCTGCTTGTTCCAAAAGCAAAATGACACATAGCCACTAATTCAGAGGCTGCTGAATAAATAATTTCATACTGATCTCTAAGGTTTATTGGGTAGTTAGTAGTATCATCCCCCACAAGTCTATGTATTCTGCTTTCCCATTCAAATAATTAATCATTTGTAGGAAATAGAACACTGATGATACAACTAATGATAAGTAATCCTATTAGGACAGAACGAAAGTGGACACAAATACTGGCCAAATCTCTCAATTGAAATTAAGTTCTTACTTGATTCAACTGACTGTTGTCTCTTAGATGATTTTTAGTGAAAAGCTGAAAAAAGCATCTTTGGCTGGTAACTGAGAGCCCAGCTCTGTCTGTCTACATTTCTATGCCAGTACCAGGCAGCAAAGTATCTGAGCGTCTCACCC
>JAOXNG010000026.1:4644391-4657676 GCA_028566535.1 Scolopax minor | reverse complement strand
GGTAACTGAGAGCCCAGCTCTGTCTGTCTACATTTCTATGCCAGTACCAGGCAGCAAAGTATCTGAGCGTCTCACCCTTGTCTTTTTTTCCTGTGAAAAAGACACTTAATGCACTTAAATGTAACTCTATAATGAGAAGTCTAAGGACTCTAGGTTCTTTTATCACTGCTAGAGAAAACAATTATCTTATTTTGAAGTATTAATATGACTTGCATTTTTTTTTTAATCTTAGAAGTTGATCAAATAACCTCACACATCTGTAATGATACATGATATATTTCATTTTTCCTCTTTAATATGAGGTTACCCCAGTAAGCCATCTCACTTGAGGTCAAAACAAGGCAGCGTAACAAACTCTAGCATAACAAAAGAAGTATATTTGGCTGCTTGCAGAGAGCAGATTTAGCTAACACAGTCCCAACACAGGTCTTAGTTCCATGTATTTTCAATAGCTATTTCTGAAGACATTGTTTTCAGGCAAATTATGCCAGGCCAACTCATAATGTCTAGTGCATCCTCCCAGAAATACAGGTCAATATTTCTGTATTCCTGAATATTCCTCACACACACGAAGATGAATGTGACCCGAGACTGATCCTCAACAGACAACCTGAGCATCCTAAATCACTGAAGCGAGCGGGGCTTAAAAAGAACAGAGTCACTCCCTTTTAAGATTAGGGGTTTACTGAGTTAATGGCTTTATGGATTAAAAAGGAATCCTTACCTTTATTATTTATTATGTAAGAATTAATATATACTGCCCTAGGTCAGCAGGGATTGCATTCTGTTGGAAAGATTGAGAATATAACAGAGAGAATAACTTTAATTTCTAAGCATTACTGCGACTAAAGTTGCAAACTGTGTTTAGAAGCAATGAGTAGCAATCTGTTAATTGACAACATAGCAGTCATTGAAGAGAAATGTATTACTGAGAACTAAGGATTGTCTGAAACACCACAAAATGTGACCAGAAGGTAATTACACCTGCAGTGTAAATATTTTTCTATGAGAGCATTTTATCATTACAGGAATATGATTGACTTGCAAAAATCTTTGTCTTCCTTGTACCTATGGGTGATATTAACCTGAAGCTTGATCATAGCACTGGCTCACTATGCACTCCCTTGAAGAAGGGATATGCCTTGGGTCAAAGAACAGATGATTTAAACAGACAAAACCAATATCCAGTGAGGCAGTGGCTTTCCCAGGTCGCCCAGCAGGTCAGTGCCATTTGAGAACACGGGTGTCCTGACAGACCACCAAATTATGCACCCTACCAGTTCTACCCAGCTCTTCCTTATTCATTTGAGATTTAAATATGTTACACCTCCAGCTGGTTTTCATACTTCCCCCAAATCCAGATAAATTGGAAAGTTGACCTTGTAACAGCTAATTATTTTTAGTGGGCACTTATATGCTAGGAAGCATAAAGATATGCAATATAATTCACACATTTCTTCCTGCAATACCATCATTTACTAGACTGAAGGAAAACTGATAAACTCCTTTATTTAGTATGAGCATTATATGAGGGTATATACATACCATACTATGTATTTCTTTTTTTGTGTAAAATAAGGGGGGGAATAAAATAAAAGGCAGAGATATTATAGTTCTTAGTGTGCTTTATTCTCTTATTTTTCACTGACAGGCTACTGTTTCCCCAAAGGGTTCATTAGGCTTTTAATTAACTTAAGCTGAGGTGATGTGACCTCTAATTAAGTTTAATTTTGTTTCTTCTGGCATTATAAAAATGAATGTATTCAAATAAGACTCATGGATCAACAAACCCAAGCAAGTTAGCGACTAATAATGAAGGTTGTCAATAGATATGAAAAGGGTTTAATTTTTTTTGTTTCAAAATTAATCTGGTTTTGTGAGCAGAAATTACTGAGGCCAATTCCCATCATGTATGTATGGCAGCACTCCATCCCAATCATTGCAGCTCCCCAATTAATATCAGCTAAGTAGCTGGCCTGCTAAATAATACAGCCATGTCTCAGGATGCAATTTCACTCATTTTGTATCTAAGGGCTGCCTGCCTCTGCTCATTTATTTCCTTTTCATACTTAAACTAGATATGAATTTTAAAAACACACACGGGAAACTTTAATCTGCAAGGCACCAAATCAGAGGCAGAAGAGTCAGAGGGAAAAATTCTCTTCCATTGGAAGATTAAAAACTGTTTTCACTCCAGGTACCCGAGAGCCAAGTGAAGCTGACTGCCTGCTCCTGAGGCTGGGAAAGTTGTACCCTTCACTACTGTATTTCTGTCTGTCAATTATTTTTATAGTAATTATTATTATTTGCTCTAGAATACCACTTAGACATCCCAGGTAATAGAAAGTTCCCATGATTCTAAGGACTGCGCAATGACTGAGAAATTATACTGCAACAAGTTTCAAATCTAGATGGATGTTATGTCTGAACAAGATAGAAGGAACAAAATAGTGTTTTCAGGGGTGATGAAGACTGACTTTGCCAGGGCCCCAGATGAAGCTTGGGGCAGTTGCAGAAAAAGAACTTCAAAATTTTACAGGCAAGGATGAATTCTTAAGTACAAGATTATCCTTTCCTTTCTAATCTCTATTTAAGAAGCCCCTAAATTGTTTCAGGCAGGAAGAATGTTTTTAAAAGCTTATGCACAATTAAGAGATTGATATTTTACAGTTGATGCCAACATTGCCACAATAACTTCCTGGTGAATGTCGAATACGATGCAGGAGGTAAGTAAAATTAAATATTAAGAATGTGAACATTTTGTAAATTCTTTCAAAACTTAAATATATTTTATTCCTGACGAATTCTCAGTTGGACTTACTTGTGTGGACAAATGGTTCCCTGGGAAAAGTATTGCAAAGGATTGGTGCATTTTCAAATTAAGTTTGCCATCTGTGTGAAATCCCACAAAAGGTTCACAGTTTTTTGGTTGTGGTGGGTTTTTTAGCTCCCCCTCCAAGTAATTTGGATAGTTCTCTTCAGTTAAACTCTTATAGGGTTCTTTCAATTTTTTTATTACAAAGGATGAATATTAAGTTACACTTCTAATATGGAATTTAGCTAAAATATATAGAACACAGAATTACATATCACAAGCTCAGTTTTATTTAGGTTATTCTCTCTTTTTTTTTTCCTTTTTTTCTATTAGTCTCTCCTGTTGTTAGGAGTAACACCTGCCTTGCTATACTACCTGGAGAATCAGCATCTTGAGTGCTACCTGTGGGTTCAGGTCTTTTGGAGGGGTACACTTTAATTAGTGCACTAGAGAACTGTGAAACACATTCTGCAGCTATTGGAGGCCAGAAATGGGACTGTGATGTGACTAAAGTGTGTCTGTTCTACAGGTTTTATTCCTGGGTACATATTTGTGTTCTTGTGGCAGTTATAACTTGCCTTTTTCCTGAATGCCTTACTTAAAGGGAATTTCCCAGCTGATTGAAAACCTTCAGAGAATTACTCAAGGGTGTCAGGAGTTAGTGGCAAGGAGCTGCTTCTTCCAGTCTTCTCCCTTCCCCCTTTGATTTACATATTCATTAAAATTAGGGATGTTAGATGAGGGCCTGTCTGTGAGATCCAAATTAGTCCAATTAAATGCAGCTTTTTCATCAAGCTAAGCAGATGTTACCATAGAGAAAGAAAAAGAAGGACATGTTCACTCCTGCAAGTTGACTGCTACGTTTGGGGTTTGCATCTTCACACCCGTTGTCAGTCTGGCCACCCTGTCATAGCCCAGAAGCAGATTGTTCCCCACCTGGGAACAGCAGCAGAGCCCAAGAGGGCACGAGCCACCCTACAATAGAAATATGGAGTCCACCATGTTAAAGAGACCTTACAACCACAGGAATATAGAAACATAAAATACTTTAGGTTGGAAAACTTCACCATTGTCAAGTCCAGCCCTAAACCATGTCCCTCAGCACTGTATCTAACCATCTTTTAAATGCCTCCAGGGTTGGCAACTTCACCACTTCCTTGGGCAGCCTGTTCTGATGCTTGACAACCCTGTCAGCGAAGACATTGTTCCTAATATCCAGCCTAAACCTCCCCTGGCACAGCTCGAGGCCATTTCATCTTGTCCTGTCACATGTCACTTGGGAGAAGAAACCAACCTGCATCCCACTACAACCTGCTCTCAGGTAGTTGCAGAGAGCCATAAAGTCTCCCATCAGCCTCATTTTCTCCTGGTTAAACAGCCCCAGTTCCTCCAGCCACTCCCCACAGGATTTGTTTTCCAGACACTTCACCTTATTCCACTGTTATTTAAAATTGAATGGTTTCTCAGCAAGTATTGAAAGATCCATCACATTTCCATAGAAAAACACTGGAAATATTTATGTAGGTTCTACAATGTAGAATTTTTTTGCACATTGAGGTTTAGGAGCTACCTTAGACAGCTTGAAGGGAAAAAAAAAGTATTTAAAATTATTTGTATAGAACAAGTAAAATCTCCTTCCTACAAGGTGGCTATAAAGGAAGCAGGCAGATGATTGGGAAAAGCACTGCCTAAAAAAGAGGCTGGAAGTAGTTTAATAGTTAAAAGAAAAAGAAATAAACTGGGTAGTTATAAAAGGCTGGAATGGTAAGGAACTCGAAGGTGAGGAAAAGGAAGAGATCAGGAAGGCAGTAAAAAAGGGAAAGCAAATAGAAAAATTTAAAAAGGCGTGACCGATCAAAACAGCAGATATTGGGAAGGAAAGCCCCAGAAATAGAAATTAATGCTGCTCTAAGTGTCTATGTAAATTAAGAGTGGAGAGAGACTATGGATTAAATTGGTATTTCTGTGAAGTTATTAGATTTCTATAGTTCTCACTTGCCCTTTCTTACACCGAGTCATAAAAGACCAACAGAATAACATTAGTCTTTTAGGACTTCAATTTATTGGGTATTTCTCATCAATTTAACAACTATTTAGCAAGTGAGAAAACAGTCTTATTTTGAGCAGAACAAAAGAATCATTAACTTAAATTACCAGGAGGAAAAAGAAGTTCTATTTATGAAGTTGTACAAATAGGGTTGATTGGAATTGGAATTATGCTTTAATTGGAATTATGTATTTATGAACTCTATTTTGGAGCTAGTTTTAATACAGTTAAAAAAAGAATTTATTGTGTCAATATTTTATTTGCCACTGAAAAAACAGCTATCAAAAAAACCCAGCAATTCCTAAAGCACAGCTTGTTGCAAAAAAAATGTTAAATCTAATCTGATCCTATTTACATAATGTTAGAATTCCATTATTCATAAAGAGTTTGAAAGTTTACATTTTAACAGTTACCCCACCATACCAGGCAACAATTTATCTAGGGTTACATTTTCTTGCTTCAAGAAGATGGTATTTTTACTATTTCCCATTTTTCTCAGTGTTTTTATACCATAACATAAGACTCCTGGTTATTCAGAGTAAACTATTGTATATACCAAATTATTTTTCTTTCTTGCAGAATGTACATTTGTTATCTAGACAGCTGCGATGTACAGAGCTGTGTTAGGGAGACAAAATGCAAATACAATTCTTTGTCTTTTAAAATAATTTTGGAGTACAAGAACATGGAAAACATTGTCATTTAATAGAGTTACTTTGCTTGTGTCATGTCTCATTTTGCTTGCTAAACCAGTACTCTGCTGAGTGTCGTAGCACAAAGTATTTATAATGCCAGTTATATTTGTAAGCTGACCATTTCTTTAAAAAAACAAAATAGAAGTGGTATCTATTGATGCCTTTATTTAAGCATCCAAGAATGCATCGGGGATAAGTTTTGCTAAACCCATAATAAAATTTTATGTTTTCGCACAGAAAGTGAAAGGGAAATTCCATTTTTGGAAAGGAAACTTTAAGTATGCTCAACTAGATAAAAAATTAATTTTGTTTTAAAGGCTAATGTGCATGGACAAGCAATGAAAATTAAAGATTCATGCCATAACCATTTTACAGTGAAGAACATTTCATGGCCTCTAAAAAGAGCATACTAAAAATTTGTAAGTATTGCATTTTTTGGCCCTGATTTTACGCAATCCCTAGAATGTTTTGGAGCAGCCTACTATATGGACACTACTATATGGACACTACTATATGGAAAGACTTGTGCATTACACCACTTGATACCATTGAAAAAGCAGCTATTAAAAGAAAAATACACCTCCTAAAACACAGTTTGTGGCAGAGACACTGACAAAGTATAAACCTAGCATTTGAACTCTTACAAGTAAAAGCATAAAGACAATTTTAACAATCCAAAAAACGAGCACTGGCATTTTTCTTTCTTTCCAGTAAGCTTGAAAAAGTTACTTGTGAAACTAAAATAATGGAAAACTTACTCCACTTCTTTAGAGCTAAGAACTAAAGCAGCACAACATGCCAAAGGGTCTGAATTCTAGTGATTGCCTGATTTACCCAATTACTGCATCTAGTTTATAGTTAATAAGGGAAAATAAAAAATATAACAAATCAGTAAAATCATTGATAGACAGAATATAGTTTCCGGTAGGTCTAGATAGTAACCTAATATTTTTTAAACACACGGGAGCAAATTTGCTGCCTTACAACAAAAAAGCTGGTCTACCTTTTTTCCCCAGTTAACTTAAAACATTCAAAGGCTCTGCAAAGATTTTTAAGAGCAGGGAGATAGATCTACAAAAGACAACACAGAATTTGTGTGTTGCAGTGCTCTCTAGAGGTCTGGTTTTCTTCTCCACTGGCTACAGAGGGAGTTCAGGGAAAGACTCCAGCTTTCACCATCTCAGTCAGGGACCTCCAATTACACAGGAAGAGGCAAAAAAAAAAGGAAGTAAAATTGTCATGGAGAAATTATGTATGTAGTTACTTTTTGGAAGATTTTCTAATTTTACTGATTTCTTTTCTCCTGTGAAAACACTGCAAAATTAGAAAAAAAATGGCATCAAAACTTAAAGCATTGTTTCAACAGAACAACTGGGGTGAAACAAGAGGCTATTTAATTTTTCCAAAATTAGAGAGGTTTTCTTTTCAATTCCATTCCTCCTCAGAGTTACGAAAGAGATATAGTTCAATTATATCAGATGCCATTCTGACATCATTAAACATTTTGGGTGTTTTTTCTTGAAGCAGTGTGCTGCCCATGCACGGTGGTTGGTATTTTTGCCACAAGTCAATCCCACTCTGTAAACTTCTATGCTCTTCCCTTGCACTTCTGAGCTGTAGGGGTTTGCTATATGGCTCCTTGCTGTTTGCAGCCAAGAAATGACAAGTCATGGGAGGTTTAGGACAGGCACTTGCATTCTGAGCTAACTTTCTAAAGGTCAGATGCTCATTTTGTTCTAGTGTCTAGGAACTGGTGCCACAGGCTTGAGATGGCTGGCAGGTGAGCCTCTGGTGTGAAAATTATGACAGGCTTGCCAAACAATTCAACTACATGGAACATTAAGAATAAGCCCATCTCTAGTCAATAAGAGCACCTGGACCATGGAACACCCTTCTATTAGTGTCAAAACCTAACTGTTAGTTGCTTGTACTTGGATAAATTTTGCTATAGTGATAATGTTTTTATTGTGCTAATCTAATCTTATTATGACAAAATAAGAATTCTAGGTACAAAGTGTCTGTAGATGATTGGGCCATGATAATATAGAATGTTACTGTAATATCAGCCTTAAATTGTGATGGCTGCATTCTAACTGCAGCTCAGCAAAGCACCTGTGACATTATTATTGCTATTTCTCTTTAAGGTGATACAAATATTAATATTTGTAGAGATTGAAGAGAGCTGGATAAGAAGTTTATCCTCATTAAAAGAGCATTCCTTTTGACAGAAAGCTAACAGCCTGTGATTGTTCCCAACTCTCTACTTTTGAGCTAAGATAATACTGGATGTGCCACCCCTATAGGCTCCATCAAAAGCCAACGCTCCATGTTGACACATTTACTGTTTGATTCCTTCTTAGAAGTTAGCAAGCTATTTAAAGAATCTACCCCTCCCATGGATGGATACCTGGCTTTATTAATAATGATTTTCCCCACACACAAACACCTTTATAGAACTTTTATTTTTCTGAAATGATGTATAGGTTGAGTCTCTGCGATCACCTGGCAGAAAGGGGAGCAGAGGAGAAGATGCTCTCCAACTCTTCTCACTGGGACCATAGTTCACGAAGCTTCTGTTTAACCTCTCAGATCAACAGGCCTGATGTTACACACTTGGAGACCCCAGATTCTCCAACACCTTACTGATCCTCTGTCTCACCTGCTTTTATACAGCTCTGTTCTACAGTCAGAAATGCAAAGTAACACAAATTTTGGGTAATAATGCCACATCTTTTCTGCACATTGTCCCTTCAATTCCTCAGGCTTCACCAGCTGGATCGAGTAAAGACTGTTTCTCTGGTGCTGGCCAGGAAACAGAGAAACAAGCAAGGGCTTCACTTCACAGAACCATCTGCCTCTTCTTATCTCTGCAATTGTCTACTTGTAGAACAAGGTCCATTTGAAGCACGGACAGAATTCAATTCCTTACAAAAACTGTAACCCTTCAGTAACCCTTCTTCCCATCTCTGGATCTGCACCTTACACTACCTTTGCCAATGCCCCCAGCTGAGCATAAAACAATCCAGCAGCAGAGAGCTCCACAAGGGAGGTTGTAGTTTCAAAGGGCATCTCAGACCTTCTGTTGAAGCATTTTGGTTTCTAAATCCATGTCTGCTGAGACATCAAAATATTTTCCTGTTCATTACTCAAAAGTTATTCTTGCCTTTTACTGTTGTCTGTCCAAGTCTGGGGCCCTGCAGCTACTATTAAGACAGGGAAAGGACAAACTGCTCTTTTGACAGATGCCTCGGGTCCCTCAGACTGGATCCAAGTTGACACTGAGGTAGAGGTAAAGGGAGATATCGCGACGGAGGGAAGACAGGGACACACTCAATATGAGTGGTCAGCAAGCTTCATCTTTATTGCAGTGCATTCACACATTTATACTGTTACAGATAATTATTATGCCCACTTGTCTTGCAATCATTGGCTAAGCGCTAAGAGTTACATTATCATACCCCTCCTACTTGTGTTTACTACTACGTGCTTGGGTCCGGATTCTCTTCTGTTCTCCCACGGTGTGCTTCTTGTTTGTCTTGAGCTGTGCAAGGTCAGCACGACCTTCATCTCTTCCTTGTTAGCATAACTCAGAAGTTTCCACTGCGGCCTGGTCTGGCTCACCCATGCCAGGGCCGACCCGCGCAGCCCCCCCACAGAGCCATGGCCGCGCTCACATAGCCATTCTCCAACAATGCTCAATAACATATGCCTACACAGGGTTGCGATACCAGTCTAAACAAGGAGTGGGCAATCCTTTTGACATAGTGGCTGCTGTCTCTCAGGGTCTGGCAGGAGTGGCTGCCCACCACTGCAGACAAAACTGCCAGACACATGGTTAGATTTTTCTGCCTGATGGATTTCAGATTTCCTGGTTGAAGCAGTGACTTCAGCAAGGTCAGCGGTGGCACAGTGATTACCATGATGTCCCTTCCCTCTAGACTTACACACACCCCAGTGGTTGCAGTTCCTGCAAGCAGAAGGGCTAGTCAGTGCCACGCGGGGATGCCACCAGAAGCATGAACTGAGACAGTGCCACTGTAGAGGCGGATGGGGTCCGACCACTTAGTATTTTAAGTAGTGAAGTATGTAAGGTCAAGTAGTGAGCTTGACACTGAGGACACATGTGGAAATCAGCAGGAGATTGCCTAGGTAATTTTTATAAATTTATATGTGCACATGGAGACTCTAAAGCATGGAACAAACTTCTCTGTCATAGCTCCACTAATACTCCAAACTCTTTCAGGCTACGTGTCTCCCAGCACCTTGTGTCCTTCCTGCACTGATTCTCAAAACCCTGCTTAGATCTTTTCCCCAGGGATAGGAATCATTGTCTCGGCCTTTCCTCCTATGCACAGCAGCCTCTGAGCTGGTTACTCAGTGCTCTCTTTGTAGGTGATGGAAACAAATAAGTACTTTTAGGTTGTGATTCATATGGCTTCTGCTTTTGGAGGAAATGAGTTGGGTCTTATAAGTGCCCATTTTCTTTTCATCACCTTTAACAGAAATTCAGGGCAGCTAACTCTGACACAGATATCTTACTTCAGAAGAGGATCAATGCTATTTCAATGCCCTGAATGTGAAAAACAACACACAAGTACTGCATAATGATTGTTTTTGTGAAGGATTGTAAAAGCACACGGCAAGTTAAAGTGTGTAGCATTTTGTATACCAATACCTTTTGGATTGGTTGTTACCTACCTTTCTGTTATCCCTGTAGTGTATAGGCATGAGTCCTTGATGAGAAATGTACAACTGGATCATGGTATTAAAAATTTGTCAAGCCTCTCACAGGGGATAAAGGAATATTTTAGCAAGTCTGCCATATCCTATTCTATTGAACTTCACTTGTCATCAGCAAAAACAGCAAATAAGAAATAACAGGGGGTTATCTTGTCAGCTCTTGCTTACCCTCTTGCTGGAGAGAAAGGTATTTACCTAGTTTTATAAAGTTAGCGCTGTGAAGGAACTGGTTTTGAGAAAGATTGTGACATTTGGAGGAAGTTACCCTCCATCTTCAGATCACATTAGTTTCTTCTGTGCTTATTACAGCCAGGAGTCCAGGTACCTCTGGGAACTGCAGCAAAGAGTTGCTGCCAGCATCCTGTGACCCACAAATCCTTTGTGCTCATAGTGTATTTCCTGCATGTGATCATCACACATGGAGTAGCTTACCAGGTGATGTCCTAGCCATGCCTTTTCTGTGACATCCAAGAAAATTTACAAATGCTTCAATCCTAGATAATATGCTAAAAGAAATACTGTCTTGTGTTAGAAAAAGGGGCTGGATTTCTAACATCGATGAAACAGGTTCTAGTATGCCATTTTGGACTACTATTGCAAAATATTAACCCTGATGATCGGTATATGTCATATTTTAGCATTTTCTATTCTCTTCTTAGTCTTTTACATGGTTCTTGCAATATCATTTTACATTATCATAGCCTTTGAGTTTAAGGATAATGAACACAAGAAATTCAGCAATTCCTGTATCCTATTTTTAAAATCTGCAATCTGTTTCACTTTCCATTATATCTCTTTTTCAGTTATCGTGATACTTCGCTAATGTCCAGTGCTGCAATATCTGCTTTTTTTACCCATGTTTTCACCCTGGTACTGCTGTATGATAGGAAAGTGTGATTATGGCTTTCTAAGCTGCAATGTTCCAAACAAAATTGTGAAGATATCTTAGAGCCCAATTTTGGTTAAACAGTTGAGAGTCTGAGATAAAGTAACTTCCTCAATTGTCACAAAATGTGACAAAGTAGGCAACTGAGTAAGCAAAGTAGACAAGCCTCGAAATACTAAATTAGAGGCCTTCCTACTGACCATTTCTTTCTCCAGGAAACACTGAAGCTATAACTAAGAGAAAAAGAGAAGGGACAGTCAACGTTACCCCAGACTTCTCACAACTAAACAATACAGACTGAGCTTCATGAAGGATGCCAACAGAAAAAGAGTTATGGTAAATAACTGGGATCAAATATGTGATGATAACCTTTGCATCACCCATGTGCCATTTAAGAGCTGGAGGTGACACTGACCAGTAATTTCTTCTTTGTGTTTTTAACACAACAGAGGGCAAGTAGGTCTCTGAGGCACCTATGACATGCTCCAGTATCTTCACTGAGCCAAGAAGCACTGTGCACATTGCTGGTTCTTAGAGGCTTTATTGGAGGCATTCTGCATCAGAAAGCTTGGAAGGTAATGTCTTTTACCTTGTCCAAAACTTCAGAGTTGAATCTTCAGTTTATTCATTCCTTACGTTTACTGTTTTGTTTGTCATTTTTACACCAGGGAATATTATTCCCAGAATTTTTACTAATTGAGAAGCCAAAATTAAGCTAGTGTTTTTGCTTGATCCCATTCTGTAAACAAAAAGAAATGTGCAAAAGTCACTCTTTATGAGAAGAGGAAGACACTGCATGGGATGGGGGTAGGGGAAGAAGGAGGGAGCAGGAGGAGGAGGAGAGAGACTTGTGCAGATTTCCTGCCCACACTTCAAAAGGGGCTCTCTTCTCCTGTATTATTTCCTTTCCCATTAGCTTCACTTTGTTGGCTTATGGTTCCAAAATGCACCAGGAGTCAACTCCAGTGCAAACCTGATATTAAAAACTAACAGGCTAATGCCAGGGAAAACACACTCTCCTCCTGGTTTCAAAGACAGATTTTTTTTTTTTTCATAAGCGCAGCCATGCTTTTCTAATAAAAATTCATTAAACAATGGTTATGAAGGATGAAGGGTGGGGGAGGGGGAAGGGATACAATCAAGTGAGTCCCTTTGAACTCACTTGAAAAAATACAAAAGCAAACAACCAAGCTGTTAGTGTCACACGTTTCCCTTATGAACAGAGAGGCCTATCCAGGTTTGCTCACAGACAAGAGAGTAAAGATGAGTTAGGCACCTTCTCTAAGTTTCTCCTTCCAAAAACCGTAGGATTTCTGTTCTGTAAACATGGATGTGAAGTCTCTTTTATGTTGCTTCAGTTTACATTATTGCGGGTATAAACGAGTCTAGTAGAGACTGCTTAATTCGTTTATGTAAAGTAAAAACAAATGTAGAAGCCCTCACTATATTTTATTGTTAACATCCCATTGGGAGGCAGGAGAGTAAATATTTTAGAAGTTTAAAGCAATCTACTTAAGCTTAATAATAATGCTGGGTTTCAAGTAACAGAGAAGAGTACAAGTCACTGGAAGATCAAAGATTATACTGAGTTTTATAGCAAATCTGGGCAAAGATCTCCTGGGAGGGGTAAATCTTCAGAACTCTCCTTTCCCAGTCTTTCATGGTGATCGTTTGACATCTATGGAACAAGAAAGTGAGTAAGTGAGAATTCAGGCAGTTCTCCTGTGCCCAGAGAAATGAGAGGCCAGAAAACTGAAGGAATGATAACTCTTTGGCTAGTTTATAGCTTAGAAATTACAATTTTTTTTTTTAAAAGAAAAAAATTAAAAACAAATGTGCCACAAATACCCTTTCTTTTCCTGGATCAGCTTTCAATCTCGTGCTAATTGAATTTTGAGTGAGTCATCTTTAAATAAGACTGCTGACAGGTTCCCTGTGTTTATGTTAAGCACTTGTGCTTGTCAGCAAATTTTCTGAATCATTTACCTGTTGAGAGACACTAGACACTCTTTACATTCTTCCCAGCAACATTGTCCCTTTCATCTGAAAGAAGAAGAGGAGAGTGCTGTATGTTGGGCCATGGGCATGATTGCATATTAAAA
>JAOXNG010000026.1:4621722-4642802 GCA_028566535.1 Scolopax minor | reverse complement strand
GATGATCACCTCCCGGGTCCTACTCACCACGCTGTTCTTGATACAGGCCAGGATGCTGTTGGCCTGCTTGGCCACCTGGGCACACTGCTGGCTCATGTTCAGCCAACAGTCGATCAACACCCCCAGGGCCTTTTCTGCCAGGCAGCTCCAGCCATTCTGCCCCCAGCCTGTAGCGCTGCCTGGGGTTGGTGTGACCCAAGTGCAGGACCTGGCACTTGGCCTTGTTGAACCTCATCCTGTTGGTCTCAGCCCATCCATCCAGCCTGTCCAGATCCCTCTGCAAAGCCTTTCTACCCACTGGCAGATCAACACTCCCACCCAGCTTGGTGTCATCTGCAAACTTACTGAGGGTACACTCGATCCCCTCATCCAGATCATTGATAAAGATATTACCCAGTACCAAGCCATGACCAACCACCAACTAGATTTGACTCCATTCACCACCACCAATCTCCAGCCAGATTTTTACCCTCTGTGAGAGCATTCACACCCAAGCCATGAACAGCCAGTTTCCTCAGGAGGACACAGCTTTATTCTGTTTGAGCACAGCTGCCAACGGAGCAGAGACCATCCTGGATGGCTCCTTTCTGGTCAGCCTCGCCTGCCCGCTCCCCCGTTGCACTCACCTCTCACACACCACACTCCTGACAGGCGGCTGCCTCTACCCACCCGGCCTCCCCTCAGCTCTCGCCGCTGCCGCCATCCCACTGACCGCCCCACCGGCGCCTCGGGCCGCCTTTCAAGCTCCGCGCGGCTCCTGGCCACGCCCCCTCCGCGCCTGATTGGCTGCCGCTGACTTCCTGGTTCGGGCTGGGAGCTCCAACCTCAGAGGAATCAATTTCCAGAAAGGAACAAAAAAGTTTACCAGAAGCCCATTTAAGTAGCATAGAGCAGGCAGAGTGGAATAACTGCAGAAATTTGTTACAGGGGAAAAGTAGTTCATGTTACATTAGAATTTAGGGTTTATTTTCTTAATCTTTTGTCTGAAGATATCCCCTTTCTTACAACTTACATAGGATATTATTTTCTGGATGGAAAACCTTTGGATCATAAAAGCAAGGGCAATCCTCTCTCATGGCATTTTTAAAAATGATTAGCTCTCAAGGGAACAGAGACACATTGGATGATTAGTGTATGTAGGAATTGATGTTTCATCTTGAACCTTAATGGGGAAACTTCCATCTTTTTTTGGTCAGTTAACTTCAGCTGAATGTCGTCAATTGCACACAGTATTGACCTTAAAATGAATCTCCAAGACAGTAAAAAGCACGGTCACTTAAGGATGTCTAAATAGCAGGTGAACGACAATCGTCCTCTTTGATCTCAAGAGACTGTCATGATTTTTTTGTCAGCAAAGGTTATTTGTGTATCTTCTTAATGTCTTTCAGGAGGGAAGCTTTGAGGTAAGGAGCAGGTAAGACAAAGGTGATTTATAAGATTTGGATAATAGACAGAGAAGATGAAAGTGAAAGACAGGCCCTGCAATGGCTTTTATCTATTCAACATCAAGGGTTTTTTACCAGATTAGCATGAAAAGAAGCCTACACCTCATACATCATGCAGCAGCAGGCTGCGTTAGGCAATCCCAAACTTCAGAAATGTTATTGCAATACAGTTCTACAGTGTAGACACGCTTCAAATATTTGTGTTGCTCGAGACTGCTAATTCCTAAGACTCATTTCTCTTTACATACCGTTGCATTAGATTTACTTTTTATCAGCTGAAGGAGAGGAATACATGGAAGGAACTCAGAAAATGCTATCAAGTAAGTTGCCAAGATATCATTCAGCAAGGTATTTCAAAATCTTGAGGTGGAGGACTAACTTTGCACTCTACAAAGAATCCGAGTCAAGTGTTTCAATGACTCAGGAATACACTGTTCTGGCCAACAGACATTCCAGTGGGCTGCTTAAAAGCTGTCAATGCAACGACCAGCCAGGAGGCCGCTCATGAACTTGCAGTGTCCTGTGTAGCGGTGAAAACTCAAGGCTGAGTCTTCTGATACAAACTTTAAATCCTTTCTTCTGCCCACTTGCATAGTGTCAAAGGCTAAGATCTTTGAGAGGAGAAATTAATAATTGCTATATATTTGAATATTACAGGTTTCGATATATATTAAATATATTGAATATGGAAATATGTATATGAATTTATATTGAATATACTCAGAATATATCAGTGTAGGAGAAAACTCTAACCGTTAGTGGTCCTTATCTAGGTAAGATTACATAATTATTTTTAATTACTACTTTTTAGAGTATTTAACACTTAGGTATTTATTATTTTATACAGAGAAGTACTTTATTTGAACTCAGACATGTAGCAGTGGAATAGTCAGAATCTTCCTCAACTGCCACAAATTTTTTTCTTTGTACCTATTTATTTTAATTTACCTCAAATTTCTAAGGCTCAATGTTCAAAGAGTTTGCCTTCAGGTTAAATTCTGACATTTTAGTAGCTTATTCAAGCTAAAAAAAAGCTCATCTTTTTCTTTTTTTCCCCCTTAGGAGAAATCTTTGCCTTATAAAAATATATTCATATTAAATGCTTGTATTATTCTTAAGCCTGTGAAAGCTGGCTCATCTGCAATCATTTAGTAAGGTACAATGATATTTCCAAATTTTCTTGTGGGGATATCATACTATAATCATGGTTTCAAGGAAGAAAGATCTGGCACTATCCGTACAATAGGTTAAAATTGTTAAGCTATTGTTACATCTAATATCCAATATCTTGATTTAAATAGATCTGCTAAAGAACAATTTATCATATAACTGCATAAACTTTTAAACTGCTGTTTTCCTCTCCTTTCTGTAGCTTTATATTGAATTTCTAGCATGAATTTAGCCCTTTCAGCTGTATTCACTCCTTTTTCTTCTAGTACTGAGGCCACTTTATCAGAACACTTCTTCACAAATAAGCACTTCTAAAAATAATATGTGGGCCACTAAGCTTGCTCTTTGGTATACTGAATAAACTGGGCTTCTTAGATGTTTCTATGTAATAAATCTTATTATCTCAGATTATCCTTATAGTTTATGTCTGAACAACCTTGTTTTAGTCATCCATTTGTCAAATTAAAATAGAAGATAATTAATTAGAATTATAGGAATGATATATACAGGGAAGCATATTTGACCAGGTACTAATTATAACAGGGAGGTGATGTAACCTGTGAAATGGCAAATAGTGTATATTTATCAAAGTCAGAAAGAAACAATTCTCGGTGGACTTTCATGCATTTTCATTTCTTTTCATTTTTCATTTCATTTCCCCCCTTTATTTTTTTTAGAGTTAAAATCCAAGAGATTACTTGGGACTTGACAAACATAGTTTAAAACCCTCTAATGAATTGACCAAAAAGCTTCGACAAAAGCTTTAACAAACCAGTCATCACTTTTAAACTTTTTATCAACTAACTTTACCGTCAACTGCCTACTCTGTGACTTCTACTATGGAATTCAGTCCCAAAACAGATTGTAGTGGCCAGAAGTACAAATGGATACTTAAAAACATTTAGTAAATTAATTGACAATAATTCTATCAATAGCTTCATACAAATTGATCTGGTTTTAACTTCTGGTCATCTGTTTTTTTTGCTGGAAGCTAGGACTTTTATCAGGACAAGTATCCCTTTATATACAACTTTTACAGTCTTTTGAAATGTCTGCTTCCAGTTGCTATTGCAAATGCAGCTACTTGATCTGATTCAGAATGACCCTTGTTCAACTTCATTTTCACAGTAACTCTTAGATTTATGATCAATGTGCACCTCTAGTCTCCTGTGAGGTCGCTTGCTTTACCATTTTGATTCTGTTATTTTATTTAATCTCATGTTATATTTTAGTTTTTACAACTGGACTTTGCAGTGATATCACATTTCAGCTTCTTCCTTCTCTTTGTCATAAGGATAACTGTTTCGTACAGTTAGACAAGTCAGCATGATTTTTATTAAAACCAGCTGTAGTATCATTATAAGGGATTTCTTAAACAGTAAATTATACCAAAACATTTTTGCTTGTTTTCTCTTCCGAATTTTTCTTTCCTTACAGGCAAACTACATTTTGGTTAGTCAGTCAATTTCAACATTGAAAGTGGCTTCTTTTTCTACATTCCTAAATCCATGGTTAACTCTTTGTTTGTTATCAGTTTATCTGACCAGTGAATACTTTCAGATCCATAATGTCAGCTCACGGATAAAACCTTCCTCTCCTCTTCCTCTTCTCTTCCTCTCTCTCACTGATAAAACCTTCCTCTCAGAAATTCTTGCCTTTATGTAAGACTGGTAAACATCTTCCTGGCACTGCCTACACAAGAAAAGTTCTTGCTGTTAAAGTAGGAGGACTTTGCGAGGCTGACAAGGAGGGAGTCCTTGCAGTCAATATTTCTCCTTAAAACTAGAATTTGCCTGTCTGATCAAAACACTTGCTTGAATCCTACCTTAAATCCTTCAGCTTGACAGTTACACAGAGAGTTCTCTATGTAGCTATCTGTACCACTCAGCTGCCAAGAAAGCCTTACTTAGAACTGCTTAGAACTGTGACGAGATGAAACATGAACCCCCTTTTCAATATGCCTGTCAGCTTCCTATTTTTGGTTTTATTACATTAATACTACTTCTCTTTTTCTAGTGCCTTCTTTCAGACCTCATCAAAGTCACTCCTGTGTTCCCTCTTTGACCCGGTCTTATGACAGGAGAGGCTTTTCTCACTTTATGACAGCTTAATAATGCAAACTGTGAATCCAGAAGAGCTTGTCTGTGTTTTTTTAAATATTCACTGGCACGCAATATGTTCAGTATTTAAGACCTCATACCACAGATAAAACATTCAAACCATCTGGGAAAGAGATTGAAAATGGTTAATAAGCATCATGTTTAAAATATAATTTACAAGATACTTTAAAATCACCTTTCCTACTTGAAGCAACTAATTCAGTAATAAAAGACAAAATAACTTTTTTTCAGAAGTAATTTAGTATTTAGTATATGAAATAGAAGCAACAGGAGTACTATTAATTTTTAGAAGACCCTGTATCTGAATACGTAATTCCTTTGAATAATTTTAATATAGCTATTGAACAGAACAGAGTATGATTTGGTGCAAGTTTTCATGGATGCATAAGCTACACTAGACCTACACTTATGAAAATCTCCCTTGCTGAGGCTTGGAACAGGACTGTTTGCTGTGTTTCATAGAGAACACTTAGAGAGTTCATCCAGGTTGGCTTACAAAATTATCAGCCCAAATAGGTGATAGTGAAGCACTCGTGCGTACTCTCAATGTCTCAATACAGTGTTGTATTGCTATTTAATGAAACACCATTAAAGGCAAGAATCTGTAAATGAGAGATAAACAACTGCAATGTAAAGCTTGCCTGGAAAGTGAGCTGTAAGAAACAAGCAGGGCATTCACTTGCTTTACTTTAAGTTTTCTGGCCATCGTAGCGCAAATATATATGAGCTTAAGATTTTCATGCAGAAGTAATAGTCATCCTGTTAAACGTCGTGCTTATAGAAAACAAAAATAAGTTGTTTATAACCCCTAATATTTCTGAATGAGAATTTTCCTAAACCAAGTGTCTCAATCGTGTCTAAGCACTCAAAGTGTAATAGAAGTGATCCTCAGGATAAATAAATCTTCAACGTGGGGAGATGAAGTATGAACAGAGTTGTAATGCACCATCAGTTCTACTGTGTGTTAAATAGCATTTGCTTGTAAAAAGTAAGCTAAATGAAGTCTAAACAATCAGAATGAGGTCTTTCCAAGTGGGTAATCTTTGGCTCATCCATGTAAGATACTTCATTCTATTTTCACCTTTTCTGGAAGCAAACTGTTTGTAATTCAAATGATCTTACCTGTAATATGGTCATAAGTACAATTAGTATTGCACTCAGTAATAAGCACAATGAACTGCAGAAATGTTATAAGACTCTATGGGCCACTCTGCTCTGAATCAAAGACTACTGGGAGAAAATAAATGAGTTTTTGTTTGCTTGCTTTAAAATTATTTACATAATGTTGAAATACTTAATTTCTAGCTATTATAAAGAATTATCAAGGTGTTCACTGAAGAAGGAAAAGAATTACTATTGAGAAAAAGAAATACTGTTGAGAGAAAAAACTGCTGTAGGAAGTAAGAAATCTTCTGGGAAGTTAAGCAAAGCATTCATTGCTCCACACTTTATTCTATGAAGCATACATACACATAACAATTTTTGGTGTAATAGTAGTGCGCAGTTCATCAATTAAGGAGCTAACATAAGTAACAAGCAATGTATAAGGAAGCAGGAGACATATGGATGACCTTTTAGTACCAGAGAGAGGTAGAGGAGTGTGGAAATAGAGGCAGGGACAGAACTTCCAGCTCCAAGCTTAACAGCCAGATAAAAGAAGAGTTGATGTACACGTTTCAATGAAGGTGCTATGATTCTAGGGTTAGGAGGAGTGGTGGGGAAAGGAGTTTGCTGGATACACATTATGACATTTGGTTTGGGAAACAAGTACAATCTGCATGGACAGTTATCTTGAGAAGTCTCCTTTGCATCTCTGAGGAAAATGTGATTTTCTTTGTAAATAAATGCTCAGAAGTCTGATGTCTTTCACCACTACCGGTGTTATTTATCCACATGGACTGAGGAATAAGTCTAGTAATACCATATGTAGTTATTAGAGTCTTTAGATAAATGATGACAAAGCCTGCAGGTGACATACTTTGGCCATGAAGGGGTGCGCCCTGAATGCAAACATGTAACTGCGTATTGTGTCATCAGAGAAAGGAGGGACTAAGAAATGATGTCAGTTGTGCTCTACTTCTGTAGCCAAGAATATATCCAGAATCCACACGTTCACCTCTCAAATGTAGTTCAATTTTCCAGGGAAGATCAGCTCGGTGACCTAGATAGTGATAGAACACTGTGCATTCATTAGCAGGGAAGGCTGCAATAAATTTTGCACTTGAAGAGAAACTGAATTTACTGCTTCTCATTGATGATTCAGACTTCATGCTGGAGGCTGGCATTTGTGGGGGCCTTTTTTTTTTTTTTTTTTTTTTTTTTTTTTTTTTTTTTAATTTTTGTTTAATTTTTTTATGATTTGTTATATTACTATGTGTGTAACTTTTTGCTTTTTTTGTTTTAATAAGCAGAAGTATAACAGGAGGCAAAGCACTGAATTTCATTCTCACCAGTGCTTTGCAGTTTTGAAGTCCTGGTGGCTGTTGCATGTGTTCAGTGGGGATCCAGAGCAAGAGTGCCAGAGTAGCTCTACACAAAAGCCCCAGGTGGGCTTGATACATTCCCTTAATCTTGCTCAATATCAATATGAGATGCTACGGTATTTGTACAACAACAAAAATAAAACATGATGTTGCTTCAAGGACCAGTATTTGCCACTCTCTTCTCTTTTCTGGCACGTGTAGAATAATGTCCAGAGAGATTTGCTGCCTGCAGGAAAAGCTCCACTAGCAGGGCATTACACGAGGAGAGGAGCAGCCCACAGGTACTCACTGCTTTGTGAGGTAATTCATACCCTCCTAAACTGTGATTTCTGCTTAGGTAGTGATCCTTCCTACTGGACATAAATCTGTTTTAATAAACAAGGAGCGATCAATCAATCACACAAACTCTTAAGTGAGGAAATTTAATATTTGAGGGGGGAAAAGAAATCACCCTATCTACTCTTGTTATGCCTAATCTACTTTGGGTACTCTTTCCATATACAAGGATTGGTGATCATTACACAGATTTTATGGAAAGGAAGAGGATAAATAAGCAGCTTACATGGGGCAGATTTATTCCAGTAAGAGACACTTTTGTGCCATTCTATTTTCTTCTACTTATTGCCTACTTATACATTGTGTCAAACACTTTTATATAAAATTAAGTAGGTGAAAATTAACGCTGACTTCACAGGATTACTCAGAAATTTAAACTCCCTTTATATTTGCTGCACCTATCTGTAAATATTAAATACAAAGTAAACAATATAATTAAACATTTCAAGATGAAAACAAACAAACAAATCATCCTTTATTCCCTTCCCCCCCTCAAAATCTTAGTGATCTTGGATGAAATGATATTTGTGAATTATTTATCAATAAGTCTTTAAGACATACCCCTTCAAAATGTTATAGCCGTTTATCTGATGTTTACTTAGTAATATTTCAGAGTTGTAGCCTTTAACTAGAAGTGGAGCAATTTTCATGTAGGAAATGCTTTCTGAAATACATTATCCTGCTTATTTCCAGAAGCAATGAAAATTTCATTACGCAAAGTCAATTTACCTAAAAAAAGCTCAAAGAACCTTGCAGGTGAATTAAAATCCTCTCTTTGTGTTTCAAAATTCAAAGGGCCAAACCAACTCAGAGACTAGCACACCAAGGCAAATTATTTTCTCTGTTGTTGATTCTTTGCTAAGAAATCCTGAAAGGAGAACTCAGACCTCTGTGTTTAACAAACATAAAGCTGCAAAAAAATGCAACTTGAAAGGAGAAAGGGAAGAAGCATTCCCAAGAGGTTTTGAAGCTGCGCATCTCTAAAAGCCAGTGAAAATCCATCTTTTGGATCCACATGACAGCAGATCAGTTTTATCCAGACAGAGCACATGGCATTTGGTATTCATCAATGATTTTATGACAAATTGGATATATTTTCATCTGCAGGTATAAATACGTCATTGAAAGTTTCATTTCTCAAAAAAAGCATATAGTGCATGAAAATCTAAAATTTAAGTTTGATTTATTTTTCAGCAAGCCTTTGTGCATTCTATTTTAAATGCATTCATACTTGAAATGATATGTCAGGGAAGAGGCAGCACCTTCAGAAGCTGTTTCTGTGAACAGTCTGATCTTATACCTGAGAGTTCAGTTTTTATGTTAGTTTAATCTTGCATCTCCCAAAAGCATTCTACTTATTTAATCTCTTATGAAGGCCTCACTGCTTTTAAGCTCAGCATATGGTGAGCAGTTAGTAGAACTGGTCATTGTATCAGTCCAGATAGTATACTCCCGTCCTAAAGTACTGGACTTTGATGTGGACATAAATGTATTTTATCATCTTTCATAGACAAACTGTCAGAAAATTACATAAACCTGCCTGGCAAGATGCTATAATGACAAATACAGAGGAACTCCCTCTGCCTGCATCTGGAGGTTTTACTTGCTGAGCTTACACTACTGGAGATGGAGGAATCTGATCATGAGAATACTGTTTAAAGACAGTAAAGACACAGCTCAAGGAAAAAAAATGCCAGCCTTGTTCCTTAGTTTCTTCATTTATACTACATTTTGTTGTATAGTTAATACGTGATATTTGAAAACCTGCAGCCCCAGAGGCCTTAATTCTGAGCTTTTTATTTATGCTACTGTTTTTAAGACAACTAAGAGGAAGAATATGCTCTGTAGATTGTTAAAGAGTAATTTTCCCAAACAGAACAGGAAGAACATGGGAGACAGACACATAGGTCTTGCTAGAAAATTCAATAATGAAGTAACCCAAATTACATTCCTGGTGGTTATGAGCATCTAGATGGATCCCTCTGTTATATGAGAGAGTAATGGTGTGGCAAAAAGGGGCCTTAAAAGGGGACAGAATTAACTTGTTCTTCATAATGGCTTTTGGAAGGGAACTTTGTAAAAGATAAATCATCAGTTAACAAAATATACAAGGAAGAGAACAGTTAAGCTTAATTTTACAATTCTCCTTCAAGTGGCAAATCCTCACTCATTTGAATATTATCCCTGAATTCACATATGAATAAAGACACAGAATGTTATAAATATGAACTCCTAGCTTTTCACTTAAATACTCCTCTAAAAAACTGCTTATTACTTGTTAAAATCAGCTTAGATACTTAGATATACTTACACCAGGCACTGTTAAGCAAGCCAGAGTTTGCATTTGAAGAATTACACAGGTGTTTAATTCATTTGAGAATCTCACAAGTAAAATTACAGATGCTGTTATTATAATGAGAACAGAACAAGAAAAAAGAGATCATACCCTACACTAGAATTATAGTTCTAGTTGTTCCTCAGCAGTTGCTTCACTGTAGCTATACTGGTCTAAAGAATGCAAGAGGGACAATGTTCGAGGATGAGGGTAGCATTTATTAGATCATACAACTGAAAAATTAGACAAGTCCAACTTAAAGTCTGAAATAAAAAGTGCAGACTTCAGAGCTAAATGCAAGTCCATTCTCTGAAAGTTTAGATGTGTTTAGTTGTTATCAGCTGGCCTGTCCTTCACAGCAAAGCTTATACCCCAATGAAGCTGGAAGAAGCTGTCTTGTCATATGCTTCTATGATATGTTTACTGCAAAGAAACCAGGTAAGCAAAAAACTTGAGAGATATTTGTGATTGGCCTAATGGTCAAATAGAGTTAGCCTCATAAGTTATTTCATTATTTTTGAGTATTGTTTTTAATGTTTTAACTGCAGAGGTCTTTGGAGCAATGTAGAACATATGAAAATACAGGTTCCCAAATTCCATAGTGTTTGGTTCTTTTCTCTAACACCACCTTAGCTTAGTGGCTAAAGTCACAAAGCAGACGTTATTGACCTTCAGCAGTGAAAGCAATAGAAAGCATCTCAGCACCCCAGGAAACATGAAATCAGATAAGCTATATCTTCTGTTATACAGTTCCTTCAGTTCCTTTAGTATTCCTTAGAAGAAAGAAACAATGTCCGCTTACACTATCCTCATATTGACTCCTAGGCCAAATTCTGTTACAAAACTGTGAAAAAAAGTTCAGTAAAACCATTTAACTACTTTGCAGGAGTTCATTTTCCTTACATTAGTCAAAAAAAAAAAATTCACCAGGGATACCTGTTGAGTACACCAAAAATTTGAAAGGAAACTTTTGCATTGTCTTATAACAGGACAACTGTTATATTCTTACATCAGTAAATGTATAGCTGTGCATACAGACACAGACACTACATATTCATTAACAGAAACAAATGAGAAATAAATAAACAGAAAAAATAAATATTTTTCCATCCAAACCACATTGGAATTAGAACTCTGACAAGTAGCAGCCCATATTTATGCACATTCCTTCTGCAAGTTTAAAAATGTGAAGTTGGAGACTACTTTATAAACTTGTGCTTATTTCTATTCTGTTTTTCCTGGTTAAACTGAATAGTTTCTACTTTAAGTAAGTTCATTCTTCTAATTTATGTTGTAATGAAAATTCAGGCTATATTCAAAGTCTCTTTTTCATGTTTTTTTGTTTAGCCCATAATCCTGCCTGACCTGGAATACTGCCATAGAAAGTATCAATGGCTATATGAAAATAATAGAATCATAGAATGGTTTGCATTGGAAGGGACCTTAAAGATCATCTAGTTCCAACCTCCCACCAGAGGAGGTTGCTCAAAGCGTCATCCAGCCTGGCCTTGAACACCTCCAGGGATGGGGCATCCATAACTTCCCTGGGCAACCTGTTTCAGTGACTCACCACCCTCACTGTAAGGAATTTCTTTCTAGTATCTAATCTAAATCTCCCCTCAGTTTAAAACCATTGCCCTTTGTCCTGTCACGACACTTCCTGACAAAGAGTCCCTCTCCAGCTCTTCTATAGGCTCCTTTCAGATATTGAAGGGCCATTATAAGGTCTCCCTGGAGCCTTCTCTTCTCCAGTCACATTTTCTTCTGAGAAGAAATAAAATAACACGAACAGCAGCTTTAAAAGATTCAAAACTGTAATTTTAAAGGTGGCAAAAGTATAAGTAGATTTTATTGATGTTTAAGGCCACAACTAGAATGCCCACTTTTCTGGATAAAAGGTGTAAAGATTTTATTAATGATAAAATTGTAAGACATATGTACCTATTTTTTTGGTCAAATCTTAACAAAAAATTCTTTTGAAGATGAGATGTTAATTTTAAAAAGCTGAAGGAATGGAATCTTACTTAGATTTCAAATACCATGATAGTCAGTACAAGATGAAGCTGCTGTTAGGCATTGTTAGGAAGTAATCAGAACAGAACAGTATGATCAGAAGTGGACACCACTGGCTTAAATACCATGACATTATGTCAAATTAATTTTAATACACTCAGAATGAAGATCAGGACTTGGCTTGATGTACAAAGTCTAATGTCTGTCCTTATGAGGATTCTACCTGCTGCCATTGCCAAATGGTGCCTCACAAACACCACTTCAAAAGAGAGAGGGGATTTTGTTGTTTTTGTCATTTTGTTTTTGTTTTCCAATTACAAACATGATCTACAAAATGAATAGAAATCTGGAAGAGATTTGAGGATTTCAGACAGACTTCCCAAAGGCATTTGGTGGCACTATGCCAGCGTGAGTTCAGAGTAATAAAATTTAAAATTCTTATCTAGTCTTATCCAAAAGATAGACAAGAGTTGCTGAAGCTATACTTCCAGGAGGATATCCTGCAGAAAGCAATTTAGGTTATTAACACAGGACAGAAGAGCAATTTTCCAGCCTATACAGTTAATCAATAGGAAGCTCTCACTTCCTCTGGAGGGAAGGGAGAATTGTGCTTAAAGGACAATGATTCCTCACACAGCTGGAAAACATAATAGTGGTACAAAAAAAGCATTTGAAAATGGAAAAAATTCAAGAGGAAAGCTAGAGATAATTTGTACCAAGGGCTCAGGTGGCCAAGGATATTGAGGAAGCTGCCAAGGCCTACTGCATATGCCAAAAATGAAGGCCAAATTCATAAAGATAATCCACACTGCTGACATAGCAAAACCAAATGCCTAAACAGAGATTTGTTTACAATTAATGGGAATGTGTATGTATTTGCTCTAAACTCTTGTCCCAATTCTTTTGACATAGTCTTAGAAAAGGAAAGTACAGTTAAACAGATGATCGTGCACATCAAATCTGTTTTCACTAGACGTATCAGACAGAATAATGTCTGTCTGCGGGACACTGTCTAAGATGCCATTTGCTATGAAATGTGGGTTTCAACATGGAACCTCTAGTTTGTTATCCCTTTTCCCAATTGGCTGGTAGAAAATGGTGTCAAAATCATAAAGTGCCAATAAAGGTGGCAGTGGAATGAGACACCAATCTGTATTTAGCTCTGCAAAATTATAAGATGGCACCAGTGAAGCATGGGTTGACACCTGATGACATTTTATTTAACTGAAAACTGAAAAGAAAATTACTGGCACTGAGTAGAAACGGATGTCAGGGTCATGGAGGATTTACAGAAATATAGAGATGTGGATAATGCCAAACAAAAGTATTATTCAGTGTCCCAGAAGATGCCAACTCTATTAGAAAATGGCACCAAACACATCTATGATGAGAATGTGTGGCTGAAACATGCAATTTTGTCTCAAAAGACTTTTGCTTCAGTTTTATGAGGTTGTCTGTCCCAATGGACATCTACTGAAGAGAACTGCAGCTCCACAATGAAGGGCAGAGATGATAAGGGCTACCAAAAGTGAGGATAGTAGCAGTCAGGCAGGATGAGTTATTGTCCAATTAAACAGTTACAGAACACTAATATCAGACAGGAGACTCTCAAGTCCAAAAACCAGTGCAAGTCACCAAGAATATTTATTTTACACTGCTTAGCATTTTGCTTATTAGGCCAGCTGTAAGTATGTAACATTTGCTGTCATATGTGTTTGAGAAGATTTATTATTGAAAAGTGACTTTGAATTGGTAACTCAGAGGCAGAGGGAACAAAAGACACCAAATGTAGTAAACAAATTGCAAGCACTTTGTCTCAGAGATTATGGCTTTGCTATCAAACAACATCTCTGTCCTCGGAACCCTTACTATGCCCATATTCTCTGCAGTAACTTAGTATCCTCAAAAGCAAAACCTCCATGTGATACCAGGAAAATGTCCTTTAAGGACCCCAAATAAATGAGCTGGGCAGCTTCCAGAGAAGGAACCAGGCAGCAGGACTGATGGGAAGTGTCCCCTCACTTAATCACGCTAAAAGGCAGAACGGACAAGACCCCACCGAGTTTGTCTTCCTCTGCCTCTTAACCTGCTCTATCCTAACTGGGTCATACTGGCTTCTTTTTATGTTTTTAATTTTAATTTTGTTGGAAAAAAAGGTTTTTTGTTGTTGCTAACATCATCATCAACACAAGAATAATGGAAACTGAATATTAGAAACCATATTTTACAAGTTCTATTTTATAACCATGTAATGATATGCAGACCTAGTTTTACCTTCTTACATGAGAACCTGGCTGAGCACATTTAACGCATGCATATGAAGAAAATTCTTGGTTTTAAGAGCATTAATAACTGTCTGTGACACACATCAGTTGTACAAAAGGGCTTAAATCTCACCTGAGTTTGAAAAGAAAATGTTAGTGGGACAAAACGTTTTCTTTATTATTAATTAATTTTTGTAGTTTTTCTAGATAATTCTTGGCCCTGTTAATTACACCAAAAAGTATCTCTTCTTTATGCTATCTCTTCTTCTTTTACGATGGCAAACTGGGATTTTTGAATAATCAAAGTAAGGAAGAGATAAAAAGAATATAATATTAAAGGAAAAAGGTGAATGATTTTGTTAAAATTAATGTACTTCTCTACAGAATTTGAATCAAATGACTCTTATTCTGTCCTATTTTCTTCAAAGCTGTACAATCTGGTAAGTAAGTACCTCATTTGTTTTTGTATTTGTATATACAAATAATTTGGCATAAAAATAGCTGAGTAAATTTCTTACTGACATTTGTATAAATACTATTTTTAAATTTCTGACAAATTTGCCTTAATTTTAAAGCCTAAGACGCTGATGTTTCTTGTCTCTAGGCCAAGTCTAACTGAATCCTAAAACCAATTTAGACACATCTTCATTTACTGTCTTGGCCTGCATATCTTATGGTGCCTCATAAAAAAATTACAAGATTTTGAAGTCAAATAAATAGGCTTAATTTATATTCTACTCACTAATCAGATCATAGCAGAAGAATGATGTAATGTGGGTTTCTCAGTAATTAGCTGTAAATAGAATATTTTTACATTTTCAGTGATGATTAAAGTAAAAAGGGTGGATAGAAATTGCCAGCCTTGAAATAGTAGATAGACTTGGATTTAGCTGTACTGTTGTTGCAGATGTCCTGCACCATACTATTCAGTTTAAAACCAATACAGCCAGAGGGTATCTATCTGATATGGCTTAGAAGTTGCCTGTTACCTTTGTGCTTAATAGTTCAAACACTATGAAATATAGAGAACAGAAATTCTGGATTTAAATTACTATATAAGCAGTTATCTAGTAGTAGCAGCAGCAGTTGCTGTTGTAGTACTTGCAGTTCTTGTAATAGCAGCAGGAGTAGTATTTACCTCTTTGGGACATTAGAGAGAATGTAAGGAGATGAAATCTAAATTAGGGTAAGTTTTGTAATGTCCAAAATCTTGTATCATAGATCCATCCTTTCCTATGCTCTAGAATTCTCTGTTGGCAGAGAACCACCTCTGCTATTTATCTTTCCCTATCCATGCTTCCTTGCTAGGATTGCCTCGGGGTGCAGCGTACCTTGGGATGCAGCATCACAAAGTGATGGGATAGTGTACAGATTTCAAATTCAGGGATCATTCAAAAAAAGAATTCACAAAACCATCATCGAGTCCTTCAGAAATTATGACTTTGGTCCATGAGGCACGTGTACGCACCCCCGACTCTTCTCTTGACCACAGATGTGGAGGACTTAAGGACTCCTTCTGCCACTGAACTGAATTCCAGCTTTCATCAAATACTAAATGCTAAGTTTTCAAACAGATTATATGTTTTGCAAGGATTCATATGTAATAATGGGAATTGCCATGTTGCTAGGTTTCCATTCTCTATCCCATGCATTTGGCAGTCAAATTATTGCTTTATGTAAAAAGCCATGATCATTATAATCAAAATATAACTTAAAACTTATGCTAGGTGTCCTGATGTTATATCAGAACCACTCTCAAAACTACAATAAACTCTCGTTAGTGCTTTTCTTATGAAGTCTGATTTTCATTTGGTTTCTAATTTATTCATGAGTGTTTATCCAAACTTCAGACGCATTTGTGCAAAAATATCATTAAACCATGGTTATTATATATTGAGAAATATGAAAGTAATTAGAAATTTAATGAATTGAAGGTCATAGCAATCAGGCACATTTTTACTTGGTTTGTACTCATCATTGTAAGTATCTTTGTACATGTACTATTTCCTTACTGCTTTGGCATACTGGCTTACAAAATTTCCATTATTCCTGTTTCCAATTTCAGATTCTATTCTTATAGATTATTTTACCATTTCTATTTCAACTACTGGGAAACTGCCAAATATTTAAAGCATAAAAGACATTTTATGTGGAGTAAAAGAAGTTTCTAAAACCTAAGTAAAAACTGGAAGAATCCAAAATGTATTATTTGTAAACAGATCAAAAATTATCTTTAGCCTATTTACTTTATTTTTAAGTCACTGTGAATGGCTTTGAAACAAGCTGTACATTTTTTTTTCCAGCACATACAACATAATTTGTCTTTTATTTGTATTTTTCTTATTTCTAATAAAAAAAAAATATTCTGATCACCAGGTTACAAGCTCTGCTTTTGGAAAAACATTTTTTTTCTTATGGGAGAAAATTCTAGGAATATTTTTATGCAGCTGAATACGGAAATATCATTTATGTCCTGGAAAAATTAGTGTATTGTTCACATGTCCTGGTAATCTCTTTTTTCAGATTACATGGTATTATGAAAAAAAATAATAACATTCATATAAGTCAAAGCATGTTTTCAGTTCAGCTGCCTAAATTAAGTTAAAATTATGCATGCAGGTAAATCTTTATACCTGGACATTTACATATCAAAATAATATTTCCCACACTGTTGCTTCAAAGCCTAGAGCTATCATTTCTGAACAAAAATGCTTCACAACAGAATGTGGTAATAATCTAGTATTTTGTATATTAGAGCAATATTGATGGATGGAATCTTTTGGATGGACAACTGGGGGAAAAAACCCAACAGACAAATGGTAGTCAACTTTTCTTCTCCACAGCAAAATGTCTACTTCTAACACTGCTTACATGGAAACTGTATAGGAAAATTTGAGATAGCAAAATTTTAGAAGGGTACCATGCATGTTATATATGCGCATAACTTTAATATAAAAATACTGTATAGTATATATTATTAATATATTTAATATATAATGTATTTTTAGTAAGTTGAATATATTCTGTTAAATAAACCCATTTCCTCTCGTAATTTTTTTCTGAAATTCAATGCTGCTTAAAGTTTCTTCTAAAAAATATTTCTGTTTCATCAAAATGGACTGTAATTTGGCTACAGAAACATAATTATAGATTTTTTTGGGAAATATAGAGGCATGCAGGTAGTAGGAAAACACTGAAACAATTTTTCCAGAGTATTTTGAAACTTTTCTTGGAGATATTTAGAATTTGAGAAGACAAGACTGTGAGCAATCTGATCTAGCTGGCTCTGCTTTGAGCATGTGGTTGGACTACATAACCTCCAGAGAACCAACCAAAATTTATCTGTTATTTTGTAGTACTATTTATCACATCTCATACCATCAAGAAACTTCCTGTGTTAGAAAGAAATTTGGTAATAATTAATATGCAATTATCATATTGTACATTTTTAGGGACCTAAGTTGCCTTCTACATTAGGATCAGAAAAAGAACAGATGCTTCTGTCATCACAACTCAAAGCTGTTCTGCTCAATGAACAGCAAAAAGCAAAGTCAGTATACTACAATCCTGAATGCATAATACAAACAAAAGCATTACAAAAGTAAACATTGTTTCGAATCTAAATATCATGTTATAGTTTTCCTGCAGTGCAGAATAGCAAATGCTACAGAAACACTATTTTTAAGGTGTGTAAGCAGCCCAGTTATCAGAGGCCCCACTACCTGACTTGTTTGCTGGACACAGCCTGAAACAGAGGCACATTGTTCCTCATACAAATAACCCAGATTTATAATCGTGTGTTCTAATCTCAGAAGGTCTAGCCTGGATATGAATGGTTGTGTAGGTCTGACTAGAGAAAATTATTAGCAATTTCTTAAGGCAGAGACGGTTTCAAGGCAGGAAAGGAATAGTTGTCAAGAACAAGGTATTTTTATAATAATTAAAAAACAATAAAGAAGCAATTAGGAACACAGAAAACCATTTCAAAATGATCAAAATGTTTTACATTTTCCACAAGAACAAGTGCGCTTTCTCTCTATTTTGCTCCCCCAGCAAACAAGAAAAGCACATTTGAAAATCATTCCTTTTAATCTCCCTTTAAATTCTGAACTATATGAATGCACAATCTGTAAAATATAGAGGGAAACAGATTTACTCTTAAAAGTTAATTTAATTCTGGTAAACCATACATTCCATCTGTCAGCAGGAATATAGCATTCTGTGATACCACAAAAAAAGTGTAAAAAGTCAAATATGCTCTTGAAAACTCCATTAAGCTGATGCTTGAAAAGTGAAATTCCCTCCATCTGTGTGTGACACTTGAGTAATCAGGCTCTGGGGTACCTACTCCAAAGCTTTGTATGTGACCTGCCCGCTGTGAGGAGGTCTGAATTCACAGGGAGGTGAATTCTGCTGGTCCCTTTTTGGTACCTGCACTTTACCAAGTTGTGCAAAAATGGGAGAGAATGGAGTTTTCTTTTCTTTTTTCTTTTTCTTTTTCTAAATTAGTGGTCCGACCCTTGATATACCTGCCACTGTGATTTGTGCCAGACAAGTCCTCCTTGAATAATCTGTAATCTAAGTGGTTAAGAAAAAGTGAGTTCAGAAATCGAGTCACGCGCACATGACTGCCTGGAGCTCTTTGCCTCCTGCGCTCCCCTCGCGCCTGAGGGGCGGCTGTTTCCCGCCGCGCCGCCAGGGGGCGCTGCGCACGAGACGGTGGGTCGTCTCGCGGCTGAGGCGAGGGGCGCGAGGCTGCCTGCTCGCCCCTCTCCCCTCAGGTTAGCCAGCCCTTCTTAGCCATAATGCAACAGAACTGCGAAGGTATCACCCTTCCTCTTCCTTCCAAAAAATATAAGTGTTTGGGGTTTTTTTTCTTTGTTTGTTTTTTTAGAGGGGGTGATTATATGTATACTGGTGGATGGTGTTTTCTATTGGTGTGTGTGCTCCCTTGGAAAAAGCAGCTCTGGCTTCTGTCCCCCTCCAGCCTCTTCCATAAGCTCAGCAGCAGGGTGCTACTGTAAGAAATGGATGTTACTAAAGCATATTTCTGTTGTAGGAGAAAACAAGTTCACGATTTTGTTTTTATCAGAGGTCAACATCCCTTGAGGGAGTGGGATAGGTTTAAAGTAACTATGAAAATTGTTGGTGGGAAATGAAATTTGATTAAAAAAGCAGCAGCCCCAGTGCTTTACAAAAACATTCAAATAAAATAGTGCTGTTTCAGGTCATTATTTGAGCTCCGTGTGCTGCCTTGGTGAAGATAGCTACTTAAAGTATTACAGATACGCAATGGAAAACTGTCAAACCTTTTATTCTTTGATACTTGAACAACCAATGCAGGCTACTACAAGGTAAGACTTGCTTGCCCATTACTAAATGCTTCTTATTTCCGTAGCATAAATGGAAGTTATTCTTATACAGTCTTACACAGTTTTCAAAAAAGCACTTAAGATAGTAAGTTTGTCCCAGAGAATTCAGAATAGCTGAGGCTTGTCCTCTGTGCTTAAGGACTAGTGTGTCCTGTATGTCCTCGCCTTATTCACGTTGTCCTTTTGTATGTATAATGGGTTCCAGCAGTAAATTCACAGTATTACTGTAAAACTTCTCTGGTAGATACCATCATCACTATTTTGGGGTAAATACTTGGAAGGAGATGGTTTTTTTGTAGTGCTGAGTTTTGTAGTAAAAAGCGGTATTAGACAAAAATGTTGCTGTTTGTCTGCTAGTTTTACTGTACTTGTATGTCAAGGAGCATTCCTGTGACAATAGATAAATGTCTTGAGTATCTACGTGGAAATCTAATCGTATGGATAGACAGACAAGGAACTTTGTATGCTTATACCTTGTCAAATACCTCAATATTTCCTATAACTCTGTTCTTACTTATCTAGAAGTGACTTTGAACCTGCTTCAAATGAGAGACTTAAACATGCCTATCCCAGGAATCACGCAGGAGTCACAGCAAGGCCACCCCATTAAAGGCTCATTCCCAGCTCATTCAGTGATTACTTAATTGTTTTATTTATACTGTTTCTATAAATAGACCAGAGTTTGGCGCCCAAGCTGGGTATTTAACGACAGGAGGTGAATCCTTTGTCTCTAATAGCAGATTTTGCTGTATCGGCTGTGTGAGTAAATACACAGTTGATACAGTCAACATATTGCACATCTGCCTTTATAAGATTTGGTAGTCGTTCTAAATGTATGCCTCTCTAATGAACGCCAGGTAATCATTGCGGCCAGCGAGGCGGTGGCAGCGGCGGGGCCGAACCCCAGCAGCCAATCAGGCGCGGAGGGGGCGTGGCCAGGAGCCGCGCGGAGATTGAAAGGCGGCCAGAGTCGCCGCTAGAGTCGTTAGTGCGGTGTCGGCAGTGGCATCGTTGGGAGCTGAGGGGCTGCATGGAATGTCTGCCACCCCTGCAGGAGGACAGCAAAGGCGGTTCCTGTGTGTGCTCTGAGCAGGTCAATGGTCTGCTCAGCCTGGTGGCTGAGCTTAAGGAGGAAGTGGAAAGACTGAGGCCCGTTTGGGAATGAGGAAACGCAAATGATTGGTGGAGTCACAGCCTGACACCCCGAGGGGAAAAAGGAGCAGAGAGGTAGAGAATCCACTGCCCTCTGGTGCCCAGGCAGAAGGAGGGGAAGCAGGAGAGGATGAGGGGGAGTGCAGACAGGTACCTGCTGGGAGTAGCAGGAGAGTCCCCTCCAGGTGTCCCCTGCCTTCCCAAGGTGCCTGTACAGAACAGGTACAAGCCTTTGGAGACAGAGAATGAGGGAATGGAAAGTGCTGATAAAGGCTTATCCAGGGAGTCGCTGAAGCAGCCAGCTCCATGTATTAAGACTGCCTCTGTGAAGCAAAGGAGGAGGGTGATAGTTATAGATGGTTCCTTTCTGAGGGGAACTGAAGGTCAGAT
>JAOXNG010000026.1:4597074-4611213 GCA_028566535.1 Scolopax minor | reverse complement strand
CAGATACTTTTCTGTTTTTTGTAGAGTACTCCTCCGATAATGCACTAATGACAGTTTTGTGTTATTATTCCTACATTTTTTTTGAAATTAAATATTTTCTCTGTTAAGGAAATTCCAAAGATTGGCATCTTTTTGAGCTTTTATTATTATATTATTTTTATTATTATATCATTATTTTCTTTTTGTGAAGTTACCTTTATTACAATTCTTGGGGTTGGAGGGAGTGTTCAAGCATTAACTGAATGAGTTGGTTTTGAAATATTACCATGTATCTGTTTGTAGATAAAGTGTCTTTTCCAATTCAAAGTAGTGAATTAACAGAGTGAGATTGGAACTTAGAATTTGAAATACGTTTAATCTTTGGCAGTGATTTTCTTTTATGGATTTTTTAAAAATGTTTTCTGAGGAGAATGTTCTGTGCTGATTGCACTTCTAGCTCATAACTACTCTTAGGTGTGGGTGAAAGCCATCAGCTGTTACCCACTGTGTGGAGAAGTGGCTGGTTCTGCTGTTTCCATTTCCTGTGTGTTCATCTGTGCAGTGTGAACACCTGTATCCACTCCTGGGGCATAAACCAGGGTTAAGATACTTACAGCATCTTCACTAAAGTGTCTGCAGGGAAATCTTCTAGCAGACATGTAGCTTCTTGTCATAGTTCTTTTTCTTAGATCCCCTGCAGTTGAATTGTTCAGTGTGTGTCTCCCCAGAGATGACAAGTGTGTCTGGGACAGCTGTAGGACAGTTTCTGCTGTCATGTTCCTTGTGGGACTGACCATGCCAATGAGAAGAGCTCTCAGGTGGTGTGTGACCAGAGGACCTCTGTGAGTCCTTTCCAACCTCACCAGTTCTCTGACTCTCTCAGAGCATGTCCAACAGTGCTGGGTAAGGTCTTAGATGCTTAGTGAGCTCTTCACTGACATCTAGAAGATTCTCAGGACTTTTTTTTTTTGTCCATCTGTGAACAAAATTATTTAGTACCATAAATCTGTAGTCATCAAAAAAAGAAAAGAAAAAGGCTCACATATAATGCCCTACTTATGCAAATGGTGCATCTGGTGCTTTTTGAGGTAATGCCAGTTTCAAAGCAGGCTCAGATACCCACGGTCAACCAATGGCAAGATCAATCAAAACCATGTCCTGTTATATTTTAATTTTTATAAAACTGTAGGAGAACACTAGGGTACAGCCCACCTATACAAAGTTATTAAAATATTCTCTGAAGGCTCATAATTACTAAGTACATTTTTTAAGTTGTAGCAGGATGCCTTTGTGATTAAAACCTACTCCTATGGAACATTCAGATCAATATAACTCCAGTTCTTTTTCCAGTTTCCACTCCCCACTATGTATCTATAACAAGCCTTTAAAAATCATGGACTGTATCAGCTTTCAGATCACACCTTAGAGCCTGAACTGATTATTTGCTGAATACCAGAAAAAAGTATGAAAACTGAATAGATGGGCTCTTTATGAGATGCATTATAAAATATATTGCAATTTGCATGCTGGTTTGTGTGCATCATTGTTGTGTGTCAGAAATTCAGGTCAAGGGAAGAGGGAGAGGCGGAGTCTGTTTGTGGGGTGGCCAATGTCCTGCTCTTGGTAAAACATGGTAAGGTAAAGATGATGGGTTTTTTTTCTTAAAATAAATTTTTAATTTTTTAAAAGCTTCCTGATTTACGGTCACCTACTGCTCTTCATACACAGATTTGCAACTGTTCAGAAAAATGCATCTCTGTCCTCAGCTACAGCCAAAGGACCTAATAGATTATATTCAGAAATACTGTGTTATCAGAATATTATATTATCAGATTCAATAATTTTTACAGGTCTTTTCTACATCAGACTACTGTTCAAATTTTTGCCTTTGTGCTGCTTGCATCAAAAATCTGTTCTACTAAATGCTACAATACTTTTTTAGTTTATTAACAGAAATTAAAAGACTAACTGCAGTATGGCTACATCATATATCATATGTTTTCCACTCACATTTTAGAGTGCATTTAAAAAAAGTAAAATAATTGCAGTGCATGTATGTTCAGACTTCAAACCCAAGGCAAGAAAACTTGGTCCAAAGTCTAGGAAAGTATTTTTTCCTTGGTTTTTACAGTTTGATTAGGAAAAATACAGAGATCAGAAATGAACAGTGTGTCCTGAGTTCCTCTGGAGAATGTGTAGGAGTGTTTTGTGTTTGGCCTTAGAAGCTGACCAGATCTCTCTCTCGGGAAGGGTTATTTGTGGTCCAGTTTCACAGCCAGCATATTGCAAAACTATTGCTCCGTTGGGTTGCTGTAATTGAAGGGATCAAGTTTGGCAAATAGTAGGAGAAAGAAAGAGTGAATGATGAGAAACCAAAGAGCTTGTTGTCTTTCCTAAGAAGTTACAGAGTTGCCTGGAGCCTAAAGAGTTTGTAATGTAGCACTGACTCTGCTCTCTGAGTCTCCATTGAAATGGATCATCATAAGCTTCTTATTCTTCTGGAAATAATTAAGGTAATGCAAACAATTAACAATATCAGATTTGAGACATCGCGTTGAGCTACTCACACATATTTAATGTTTATAACTTATGGATAGGGCATAGTTCACAAGCCGGTTCTGCACTCTCAGTGGTCTAGGACTATTTACATAAACTGAAGATCTGCTTCTGTATTTTTCCCAAGGATTAAAGGTGCAGTTAGTAATCAGATAATGAAAAACTACAGTTTTGCTCAAAACTTGTTTACTGTAGAATACATACCTTTTTCTCAATATTTTCTTCTGATTTAAAATTGCTACTGATTTTCCTGAGTAATTTGCATATTTTTTTATGATAACTCCTGGTTGGAAGGGAAGAGCTAGCTTGCTGATGTTTTTCCTACTTGGTTTTAAGCTGATAATGAGTATTATTCACTGCTTAATGTCTTGATTTGCTCATAGCTACCTGTAGAGAAGCATCATATTTTCCAGAGGCAGATGGTTGTGCATCTTGCATCTGTAGTAGACACAAAATTGGCTCCTTACGGAAATATTTTTTGCTGTTTATTTGGATGAGTTTCATATCAGTAGTTAATATAATTTTGGATGTGTTTCTCAGGGAGAAGAGAGAGATGGTTTGCTTTTTTCATAAAAACAGTTTTTGACTCATTTTCCTGTCACCAGAGTTCAGTTTGTGTCACTTTATGGCTGAATTGGTTTGAAACTACTGGCTAATTTCAACCAAATTTGAAATAGTAAAGACTCAAAGGGTTATAAAGATCTACCCACTGACCCATCGGTAGAGACTGAGCTCCAGAGTAATCATGCCACGTGTGCATTTTCATTTGTTAAACTTAATATAAATTCCTACAATAAAATTAAAATTTTATGTAAAATGATAAGCTAGAGATTTTCCTGTTAGTTTTTAGGATTGCCAGTCATATTATTTGAAGATTTGGTCAGATAATTGAGGTAATTCTTTCAGGATTATGCAATGTTTTGTGGGTGCCATCTTTCCTATATACTTAATTTATCAAGTTTTTAATACAAACAAGAAAACATGGTTGATTTACCCACTTCTTCAGAAGTCCTTGATTGCTAATTTGCAAGTAAATTTATCTGAATTACTCTCAGGAACTTTATTCTTATCTGACAAGCAGAGGTGAACGAAGAAATGAACCAAGAAATGAGAATATTTTGCCATATCTTTCAAGTTCTAATTCAAGACTATAGAACCAGGATTGCTAACATTGTTTATTACCTGAAAGAAGAATATGTGTATGGTTGCCACTGGGAAAATAATTGTTCTGTGGAAAAACGATATTAAAATAGGATTTACTTTTCAGCTGAAAAAAAGAAATCCATATCTTTACCTTGACTTGGCTCGCTCTCTGTTTTTTGTGCTTTTTCCACCCAGCTACTATAATAAGTTGAATAAGCATTATACACTTTTCTACTATTATCATATTTCTCAGAATTAGCCTTGGTAGCTGTTTCTTTCAGAGACAGGCATTCATGTTTGTGTAGAGCAACTAAATATGTGTGACAGGATAATATCATCATTTTAATAGTACCTGAATCCTGAGGAGGCTGCAATGAACAGTGCATCATAGTTATTGCTAGTTATTGTGGTTTTTTTTTTTTATTTATTATTAGCAGTTATTTTGGAAAAATACTGACTGTGTTTGAACAATTACTTTAAATAAAAATATGTCTGGACATGGTCCCGGACAATTGGCTCTAGGTGACCCTGCTTGAGCAGGGAGGATGGGCAAGATATCCTCCAGAGTTCTCTTCAACCTCAACCATTCTGTGATTCTGTGAATAACTGAAGAAACAAGTTTAACAGAAATGAAGATGAGAAAGAAACAGTCCTGATACACAGGAGTCTTTACTAATTACATATCATGAGGTAGAGGATCTTTTAAAACTTGCTAGATACCACAGAAACCTATCATGGTAAATGTCTATTTGCAGTCATGGAAATGGAAGACCATTAAACTGAGGTCTTAAAATATATCTACTTATCTTTTTTTATGTATGTTTTCTCTGAATTTTGCTGCTTTTGAGAACTCAAACCGTTTTATACCAGTTACTGCAGAAGTCTTTGAAGAGGCTCATGGAGATGCGTAGTTCTTCATGAAGAAAAGTATTGATTCTTCTTCATTATTCCTATATCTTGTTAATCAGGATTTAATTGATTAAAAAATAATGTTCCTTATTTCTTTGAATAGTATTTCTGTAGCTTTTATAAGACAGTTGTCTTTTGTTGTTTGTTGTGTGTGGTTTTTTGATTTTGGTTTTTTTTTTTGGTCCTTTGTCCAAATTCAGCCATACTCTTAGGTTGGATTCAAAAGTAATTTGCTTGTCATTTAATAAAGATTGAGCTCCATTCCTTCAACACTTTTTAAAGTGACATTATTATGCTTATTTTGGACCTTGGAGGATGGAGTTTTGTTTCAATTTGGTTTTTAATTAATGGATTTTCTCACTTATGTATCTACTTGTTTGTGCTCCTAGACAATCTTTAGGTGGTGTTCTGTATTTCTTATACAAATCTGTGGATATTCCATACTGTTTTGTTGGAAGGTTCAAATATAATAGGTTTAGGTCCTGTTCTAGATATTTGCTAAATCATTCAGTGATGTAGTGCATGAGTAAGACTCTTTCAACTGAAAGGGGGAAAGATGGGCCACGCATAATAAAATGAAATTAGGAAATCAGTTCAGATGTTCCCTTTACACATAGTCAAACAGACAATTTAAACTGTGTCTTGTTCAGCTTTCAGAAAGACTGGTCGTTAACCAGGGACTGCTGAAATAAATGGAAGGGTAGTTCTTGGTCTTAATGAGCTTTGGGTCATGGACTGGATGTAATAATTCTGTAGAAATAAATCAGACTCAGAGCTATTTCACTTATTTTTCTGATAGCAAAGTAGCAATACAAAATTCTGGTCAGTTTTATCTTGAAAGATTTCTAAACCAATCTGCTGAGAAAAGGAGACTTACTGAAGGGAAGGAAAGGAAAAGGAGATGCATTCTGTGAATCCCATAATAGACTTCTTTTTTTCCCTTCACTGTATAGACAGCATTATGATACTAATGCATGCTGTCCATAGTTGTGCAGAAATCTGTTCCACATTGGTCTCTTACATGTTTTTGTCTACTGCATTCCCTATTGATGTGTTTTGATGTGGTTTCTTATTTTTGACTACTTGCAGAGAAACACAAATTCCAGACTATAAATGTAAAACAGAGGCTGTTAAAAATGAAAGGCTGGATTGTATCTCTGCTGTATGTTTATTATGAATAATTTGGATCCCTTGCATTTTGGATTTCTCATCATTCAGTTAAGCAAAGCTGTTAGGGAAATTTATTTTCCAGTATTCTAATTACAGGGAAGGAATAAACAGCTGTCTTCATACATATCCACTAAATTTTGTGGAGAAGCTCAGGGATAGGGACTATAAGATCATTATTAATTTTTACTTTACTATCATTATGTATGTATTTATATGAGAAGGCTAGAAGGGGAAGCCTGCTGCTGTTGTGCAAACCAAAATAAATTTCCTTCATTGCTTGACAAAATATTGCAGTCTAAATGTAAAGCTTAGATGTTGATGTGTTGACTTGCAAGTCCATATTCTTCCACCTTGATTATTCTTATTTCAGTGGCAGCAACAATCAATCATAGGTTTGACAAATACAGTGTTTGAAAATTATGTGAATTACCACCAAAATAGCGCATAACAGTAACTATAGTTAATAATTTTTCCAGATAAGCCCAAAGAAGTGCAGAACAACAAAGTGGGCAGTTCCATCACAAAGAGAGACGAAGTGAGATGTTTAGTGGTGATCAGAACATACTCTTTTGGAGTAAGATTCTTACATATTAATGAAACACACTAGTGATGTTAATACTTAGCCTCTGCAGAACAAATTGAAAAAAAAGTGCCACGGTGTGCAGTAAGAGGCAGCAGCCATGATGCTGTAACATGGGAGAGCCCAAGGATAAGGCACAACTTTTTCCTTTGAGGGAGGGCAAATGCTGGCAGAGGTGTCTAGGAAACTGAGAGCCTAAAATCCTTGGAGATGTTCAGAGCTGGACTGGACAGGCCCTGAGCATTCTCATTGAGGTGTTATTGCTTCGAGGGTTGGGATTGGACTAAATGGCTGTCAGAAGTCCCTGAATCATTCTAGGAGCCTGTTATGAACAAATATCTGTATGCTAATACGGTAGTATCTACTGACAAGGGAGTCGCTGGTGTTGAATGAAAGGAAATGGACTTGGATATTCAGTCTGATAAGAAGACTGCATATGGCCTTGGAGAAAATTATACAGTAAATCTGGCATTAGGGCTCAGAGAATTAGATATAAACCACATATGATTTAAAATGTTACTTCAAACTCCCACTGGAGTGGAATCCAAAACGTTGCAGTGTTTTTGATGCACTAAGTTTCTGCAAGCAGAGTTTATGTTCATCAGGGTAGCATCTGTCCAACCCTCCCTTATTCTTTTCTGGATCATGCATCATTTGTCCTCCCACAGCTGTCGTAAAAGTGGCATAAAGTTGGCATAAACTCCATGTCATCTGTTCTGGCAGTTTTCAGAGAAGTTTAATCCTTTTCTCGCATCTGATCTTGATTGTGTTTATACTGCTGTGTGAGCCAATAGTACATGGATTATGCCACAACAACCTGATTGTACTCGGCCGCCTTCTTTGAATGGATTTATTGTGAACTCTGCATCTTTATGATGTAAAGCCCAAAGGATATAACAGGAAGTCTTTGAATGTGAACCAGAGTCAATAAAAAAAGTCATTAATCTTTGAAGATTGCTCATAAAAACGGAGTATGTGCTTGGGCAAAGATTCCCTCTTTTCACTTACAAATAAGATTCCATTTTTTTACTTGCACAAGCTGGTGAGTGTTGTCTGCTTTCTCTGCAAGGAGAAATTAGTGTTTTAAGGGGTGGCATGTAGATGAAAGCAGAAGAGAGATTAATTATGAATGCTGAGTTTAGTAGATGATTACTTGGGAAGAAAGGAACACAACTTTTTAAAATGTATTCTAGAGTTAGGATAAGCTTATTTTGTCAGTGTAAATATTTCAGGTATGTGTTTTGTCAGAACTCCAGAACTTGGTATGGAGTACCACGCTGTAAAGCTGACAGCGTAAATACTTGTTAACCACATATGATCTGTATGTACAGCCATTATCTATTTTTAGTATGAATATCTGCATGAATATCTGTGTCTTGTGTTGTAGGGCTGAGTCTCCTGGCTATGAATAACCCATGTAAACTTTTGTTTGCCCAAATTCACTTCTGATAGCTTTACACGACTATTTTCAGTAGAGCAACAGGGTATGAGGGTGCAGATATTGATTTCCATTCCCTTCCCATCTTGCTGCCTTATAATGGACTTCAGAGCTGCCTGAATGCCTGAAGTATAAGTACTATAATGCATTCAAGCTTAAGGTAAGAAAATTATGTTCAGTTTTCAGTTGAAATATGAATTAAAATCTGTGGTTGCAGTCGTGTACATGACATTGGAGTTCGGCATATGTCTTGTTCTTAGCTGTCTTGTAACCCAGGTGTTTAACTGTGTTTAATTTATTAACTGTGTTAATGGAAGTAAAGAATAAGTAGAGGAGAAGCAACGATGTTATAGTGTGACTTGCTGGAGCACACGCGTGTGTTTGGATCTATTCAGTTTGCTTGCTTTGTGTCCTGAGGGACATTCTTACTGATGTAGGATGCTGGAAAGGAAGCACCGAGTCTGTGGTGGCTATTGGAAATGAAAAATAAAATGGACACTTTATTTTTTTTTTTTTAAAAACTCCATTTTAATCCTCCTGTGTGCTTGCTGTTACTTAGGGTGAAATAATTTGTTCTCTCTGTTGGTTTTATGTACTGATGTCAAGCTCTGCTCTTTCAAATGCTTGTTTTCTTGCCCTGTGTGACAAACTTCTAATTATGTATCCAGTGTAGGATTGCAACCATTAGTATTCAGATGTTAACTCTACACAGTATCATTCAAACTGAAGCACATTAGTGTCAAACTGTTAAATATTATTCAGAGGAGCTATCTGACAAGTTTGACAGTACTTACTCATCAGTGGTTTACTAGCGTAGCACTTACCTGCTTGATTAAAAAAAAACTAATGAATTTTTTTTTCACTGCAAGTGAAGTGAATAGTATAATCAAGTGAGTGTATGTCACTGGGTGATAATGATAGAGATCAATTTCCAAATTCCAAGGTTAAATTAACAGAAGTATTAAAATTTGATAGACTTCTTCAGATGACAAACTCCTGTCCTTACCAGGGTCTCAAATGTCCATTTCCTTTTGAGTGCAACAGAATATTTTAGTTTGCTAACAAAGTCCTTGTTTGACTTGACAGATGACAAGTAGCTTCTGCAATGTGGCCCAAAGAAAAAAATCAACAAAAAAACCACCTTAAAAACAGCATTTTCTTTGTTTTTTGACTGCTTTTTAGCAGGTGCTTGTCAAGTGGTAAAGTAATAAGGAGAAGCTGTATTTTCAAATTTGAGTGTTTAACTCCTCTGTTCTCCTGATGTTCTCCGAACATCACAACTCAGATGTTTACATCCATCTAATGTTGATTATTTTATGTCTCTCAATTTTCAAACCTTCCTGGTTCATGTTTCCAAAACAATTGGACTAAAAATTGGTTTTATTGGTATAACAGCAGCTAAAATTTTTTCAGAATAATTTAAAAAAATTATCTGTTTTAAAGACAATCTTTGCCTAGACTTGCAAAAGGACAAATCCAGGATGTGTTGGACCTTTTTTAGTAAACTGAGATTCCTGAATTCCCCAAAGATATGGGCGTTCAGTTGTTCCTCATCTTCAGTTTTCCTTGTTGATGGGCTGAGGCATGTCGCCTTTCAGTGTGTGTCACAAGCCCCTTTCTTTGGCATCTCATTTTCGCTGTACGGAAGAAGAGGAATTTATAGACTTAAAATGTCAGCAACTAAGAAGAACTGAAACAACTGAAGAACTAAGGTTCTTCAGCTGAGCATCAAGTTTTAATTCTCTGTCATAACATGACAAAATCTAAGTGCTTGCAAGAACATAAGCGTTAGTAAAATGATGAGAGCTGCCTTGCAATGAGAGACTCCACAGCGTACAAGGGATCATGTCTATGCAGTTCACTAAAATTCATCCTCTAATCCCATTTTGGGAGTCATTCACTTAGCATTATTCTCTTCCATTGTGCAGAAATATGCTTCTTATCTGAGGATAAACTTTTTTCTCCTCTGATCTGGTCTGAAGCTGCTGTTTATACACTTGTGACCTACCTCTTGGAGAGTTATTTTTAACACATGGGTCAGACTGTCAGTCTGCCTCTTGCAATCTTTACTTTTTACCAGGTACCAATACCAAAGTATTTTCCTAGGCTTAGGGGATCAAGGGTATATGAACATCTGCTTACAAAAGGCATAGGAGGGAAGGGAAAGAAATAAGCTGAACTGTATTTGCAGTCTGTTTCTGTGAGAAAATGAAATACCTTCTGGCAGAGAGTTGCTGCTGGCCAAGTGTATGAAGCAGCACCAGAGTTAACAAGCTGACGTGATTGCCATGTTGTGCTTCTCAGCCTTTAGATGTGTTGAGTTGCCTGGTGTGATATATATGGAAACCTCTGGAAATATTTCTTCATGTTAGCCTGCTCAAAGGTAACATACTGTCTTAATGAACTAGTGGATGAATTTCTCAGTTTCTTTGCAGTGTCGTATCAAGTAAACCAGGGTTTATAGTCCTTATGATGCTTAGGTGGATGTCTATGTTGATATGTAGGTTACATCATATCAGTAAAAATACTTTGCTGCTTTGCAGTTAAAAATGTCTTACATCAACAGAGAGCAACCAGCAGAATGGTGTCAAGGCTTGCTATTTCAAATACAGGTCTGACTAAAGACTGCAAACATGCTTAAAACGGTGATAAACAGTAGAAGTTCGATGTTTCCTGGTTCTATAGACACTACCACAAATAGAAGACTTAACGTTTAGTTCTTAGTGCAGTATGAATAATCCTCCTTTATATCAAGTCCATTGGTGCTCTCGTTTTCCCATTCTTCAGTTTTCTTTAAATCTGGTTCTGTACCTAGTCTGTGGCATATATAGCATTAACTCTGAGGAAAAGGTCTCCTTTTTATGTGTGTCCATATAATGCCCATAAAAGCTGAGGTCTTGCTGGTAGAATGTAGTTGCCGTTATAGGGGCAATCCTGATAAATAACAGAAAGATCAGAACAGTGTCTATTTCAATGTATGCTATGAAACTGTTGCTGTAATTAGTACTAATTAGCCTCTGTGTTGACAAAGTTGTAAAGAAACCAAGAAATAAACTCCCCCTTCTTCCCCCTCTCCCAGTCTCCAAGTGGCGTTTCCCTCAATGTGATAAAACCATGTTCATATATTTGCACTTCTTAATTTTATTCTCCAGGACTGTCAGCCAGGAATCTTTCAGCAACACAAAAAGTGCTAAAAGCTTTTCCAAAAGTAAACTAATAAGCAAAAAATAAATAATTTACCATTTTAGACAAACATCCTGCCATGAGCTCTATGTGACCAGGCAGTTTGCTCAGCTGGAAGAATATATTCACTTCATGAGGAATCTCTTTAGGTGTTCTCCTCAGTACCATGAACTTATTCATGGGAAAACAAGTGTGGTTGAATATAACTGTACTCAATATTAAACCATATTTTGGTTCATTATCATATCAAAAATAGGAAATAAGACATCTGGAAACTTTTATGCTAGATATAATTCCAAGTAATTAATATAAAGTATGCAATTTAGCTCTCGTGACACTAAAACTACAGCTGTTCACTCTCTAAAATCTTATGTTAACAACATGAACAGTCTCTTGTTTTTTGATAATATTTGTGTCCTTGAACCCAGTAGAATTTCAGTAGCTGAAGAGTGAAAACATAGTTTCTCTTATGATGAATGAAAAACAAGAGACATTTGTATTTATTCTTTTTTCTGGTCTGTTGCCTGGAAGAAAAGCACAGTATGGAGAGAAAGGGCTCTTGCACCCTGTCAGCAGGCATATATTAAACTGTTGAGGAGCATAAGTCTTATCGATTTGATGGCTGATGTCTGCTGTCGTTGATTCAATAATAATCACGTCTGTGGCTCAGTGGAAGGAAAAAAGGTTTTTTTGCACCTTTTTCTTTCTGATAGCCATGTATAAGGAAAGGAAGAGTGGGGCTGGATTCTTGTTGGCTCTGCTCTATCAGTGGTGGTGTGCTCTGCTCATCTGCTGAATGCCTGGACTTGGGGAAGGGAAGGGATTTATTCCTTTTGCTTTCTTTGTTTTTCTTAGGGTTTAAGGACTTCCTGTGCTCTGTTGGTGCTGCCTGTTGATAAGTCAGGAGGAACAGAAGTGGGGATTCTGAGTGTGAGAAGTTTTGGTCCTGAATAGGGTCAGCCCAGTTATCAACAGATCCCGAACCCCGAAATCACTAGATATCTGTTCAGCTGATTGGCTGGACTGTCTGAAGTCACACCAAGGAATTGGTGAGTAATGAAGGAAGCTGACATTGATTTATCCATCTCATGGTGTATGAGTAATCCTTTATTGAAAGTATTACAAAATGTGTATTGTGTAACTCTTCCCAAGCTCCTTTTTCCTTTGTGTGGTGGTTGCTATGGAGATCTCAAAGCTTTAAACATGCTTGTCACATTGCTGACTGAGGCTGGTAAGAAAACCATGATTGTGTACATCTCCTTATGGGCCTTTAAACTGTATGTGTTTTTATGTATAGTGCACCTCTGAAGCTTTATCTCTTCCAATCTTTATTTTCTTATGATGCAAAAGAGAGGCAGGCTGTTGCTAAGTAGAATTGTGTACCAAATTTGGCTGGTAAAAAATTTAGTGACTTGTAATATCTCATGCTTAAATATTTATGAGATGCCATAATTAATCACTAAATTATCCATGTAAATTAATTCTTACTAATTAACAGCATATTTTGAATATTCTACCCTTGTAGCTCTATGACTTCCATGTCTCTCCTGACAGAGAAAATGTCTTTTTTGAGGCCACAGGCATTCCACCAGGACAGGAAAAAAACCAGGGAAAAGTTTTGTTTGCTTTGACCTTTCTTAATGTTGCCTCCTAACCTGTCAGTTGAGCACTAGAGTCCTAGAATCTAACCCATATTGTCTTAAACACAAATCCAACATAGAAGGCGATCGCTTACCAAAACCTGAAGACAAGAAGGGTAGAATAAATTAATTTTTGCTGTAACTTTTGGTTACTCAGTGTGTTCTGTGTCATAGGCCTCAGTTTCATAACCCATTTTTTTATCATAATGGTAAATGTCATTTTAATGCTTTTTCATCATTCAGTTTGGAATTATGACTACTTAGTACTGTTTTTAAAATATCCCTTCTCCCTATGAGTTTTAACCTCTTTTTTCTAATGATAGAAGTTCCAGTACTGGGTAGTGGAATTTTTGCCTTCACAGCCAGCTGGTGCCTCAGGACCTATTTTAGAGCACATTACCCACATAACATGAAAGAGTGCCTCACCAAGAGAAATTCTCCTACATGCTGGGCCTTTTGAGCCTTGAAATCCCTGGAATTGTAGACTTCTGTGTTTGTCGGTCTGTGAAAGAGTTATGTGCAGTGGTGTCTGCAGAGGAACACAGACTAGGGTAAAGGCATAGAAATGTGTAGAAATAGCAGTTAAAGTCATGTCTCGTGGATGCTTTGTAATTATTACATTTGTCAAAAAGTGAGAGGAGTTTGAAGTACACTGCAGAGCAAGTTAATTTCTGATATTATTGCCTTATTGTGTAGGGTGACATCTAACCTAGTTGAGGATAAAAGAAAAAGATCTAAAATTAAAGCAACTCCATCACAGCTTTTCCTATTTTTTTTACCTTTTAATTTATACTACGCTGATGTATTGTGTGTAATGGGCAGGGTGGGTAAAAAAAAAAATATAGAAATGGCTAGTTTTGGATATGTGTAAGGAAAATAATTTGATTTGACCTGCAGTGATTCAGTCTTACCCTGAAAAAAGTATTTAGGTCTTACTAGAAATAACATGGCTCTCTTAAGAGCTGATAACCAAGTTTAAAAATTTTTGGAACATTGTGATAGTGGATTCTGAGCTGAAAGTCAATGCCATGGAATTTTACATTTGTAATACTGAATGAGGGGCTTCTATATCTCTGTGTGTATATATTTAGATGTTTTAAGCCCAATGTAGGCATTTGAGAAAGCTTTCATTCATTTTAGTATAGCTGCATCATGGCAAAGTAATAAAATCTGCAAATCCTGCTTTGCTACTCATCTGCTAATCTCTATTTCATACAGATTATTTCTCACTTTGTATACTTGATATTAAATGCTGAGTGAGCTAGTGGAGGCAATTCTATAGGGTTTTTTGGGTCTGTCATTGGAGGGCTTTTTGCTCCAATGAATACTTATTAATTTTAAAAAAAGAGCTGTCCTCTGAGAGATTAGATCTATGGTCTGGTGGTGGTTTTATCAACAGTTTGAAAGAAAATTTGAGTTGGAGTCACCATCATTCTAGGCAGAGGCTTTAGGTAGTGGATACAGAGTGGAAGCCACTTTCTTCTTCCCTTTGTGTGGAACCGTTCCCCCACTGACCGTGGATGTATCCAGGAGAGTTACCA
>JAOXNG010000026.1:4542916-4559119 GCA_028566535.1 Scolopax minor | reverse complement strand
ACCTGTCTCACCATTACTAGCAACACTCATCTGTGAAAGTCAGCTGCATACACTAAGTATGCAAGTCACTGCACAAGAGTTACAGAGAAGTGTTACTCAGGGACAATTTTTTCCTCAGTTTAGTGTTGTGCTGCACAACCTGTAAAGATGAGAAAACATTAGCAACATATGTGTGTATATACATATGAAAATACAGGCATATATATGTATATAAACTTTTTTATTAGCAGTACTGTCCCCAGCATGTGATAACTTTGTATCATCTCATGTCAATGGGAAAATTAAAGATACCAGGTTTTACTGTTAAATAAACAGCAGTTCACCATGACACCACAGTAGCTCTTCTCAACAGATCAGCTTCTAATACCCCTGCCTGTTCATCTGTCTGTCTTGCTTTTCCTGGTATGTTCAAACTTAGCTTTGTGAAATTGTCTCAGATGAGCAGGTAAGTAATTTTGCCATCGGACTGAATGTTCAAACCTGAAGCACTGCAAAATTCTCTAGTAGGTGGAAAGCAAAGTTATAAATCTGAGACCATTCAAGATCCTAACAGTTACTTCATTGATAACGCTGTGGTTTCTAAAGTTCCCACAGGAATGACTCAGAAGCAGTTGAGTGCAACACTGCTGCTTCCCATCACTGAGAAGCAAAACACCACTAAAGAAACAGCATGAATTATTTTTTGCATTTTTTCCAACATAGCATGTCTATGCACATTATTAAATAGCAACAAAAGAAGTCTTAAATATGAATCCCCAAGTTTTTTACCTCTGGATGAAGATTGACCAACACAACGTGTAAAACAAATCTCATGCTTCAGCTACCTGCTGGAATGGGTCAAGAAGTATTTTTCTTCTCTATGTATAACTGGCCAGTTTATTCTGCATTGTTTTGTTATTTGCTGCCTACTCTCTCCAGACATATTTGAGATAGGCCACAGCTAAGGAAGCAACACCAGATGGTGAAAGGAATCCTTTTTCTTAGATTCCTGTCTCGTACGTCTTACTCATATGCTCAGACTCAAAATAATTGCCTGATTTGGAATGGCAAGGAATTTTTAATCTTGGTCAGATTATATGAAGAAGTTGTTTGCATTTGCCCACACCTGCCGAAAATCATTATGCAGTGACAAATATAAGAGTTATAATTGTTGTAAAGGCTCCAGGAAGAGGGTTTTTTTGTTGTTTGTATTTCAGTTGGGCTAGTACTAAATGAAGGGGACAGAAATGATATCTGTGTTAGGAGATGAGCAATGAATGCAAGCTAGATCAGAAGAGAAGCAGAGATGAACTTGCAGAAAGCTGAAGTGATATCTTTATAAGAGGCAAAGGGAACAACTGTAGTAGTGATGCTCAAGTCTTCTACAGTGTGGGCCATGTTTTTAGTAGAGATTGTTCTATGAGCACTCTCACTGTCTCATTGAGGGTATCCTTTGACGCTCACAGGCCTGTGACCTCTTGGGAAAAATGAAAATTGCTTACAGACAAATGTAATACAATTAACACACTTTTTAATATTTTTTTTTGTGTTGTGTGTCAATGCAGTTTCTGAGCTGGAAGGAGCGTGGCGAACTGAGCACTGTGTGACTAATGAGCTGTCTGTGGAACATCTGCAGTCCGAATACCTGCATCTCTACTGAAAATACTCTGGGATCCTGTGCCTTAATGAAACTTCAGACCACAGACCTAGAAAAGGTTATCCTGTCATTTCTACTAAATTGACTGCTGGCTTATTATTTTACAATAATGTTCTTTTGTGCTTGCATAGTCCTGATCTGCCACAGTCTCTTCAGCTGCATTCTGTCTAATTTTTCCTTAATACAAACTCAAGTTGAACAGCTACCTCTTACAGATGCTGCTGCACTAAGTTTTTTTGTGTCAAATGCTTCCTTGTCAGTAAATTCTTTGAAATCACATTACAATAGTAATTACTGTCCTTAATTAAAGATCAGTCTTTAAAATAGTAGTAATAAAAATATTAAAACCAAATATTATTCTTAAAGTCAAGGTTTGTCTTTTTCTTTGGAAGTGAGCATTATTTGATTGGGTAATCTTATACAGGACTGCTGTATGGCAATATTTTCAAGTGCTAAACCCACTACATAATGAATAAGCTGCGTAGGATTTAACTCTAGTGAACAGCCATAATATTTGAGACTTAATTGTATTAAAAAAAAAAAAAAGTGTTTCCACAGTTCATGTGCTAATCTCAGGAGACTCGTTTCTCTGCTTTGTTCTGGCCCGTTGGTATAACCTCATGTAAATCATTTGATCTCTTGACACCTTCCACTGTCTGTTATACATAGTTTACTGCCCAACGGGAGTTTTGGAGTATAATGATGTAAAAAATAACTGGTTACCCAGTTACTATCCTAATAAAAGCTGTATATGTAACTAAGATAGATTGCTTCCTTCTTTTCCAGTAATTCTTTTGAATAGCCTTTCATACATTAGCTTCCCAAACTAAGCATATGATAAATCGCATCACACTTGTGTCACTGGATAGCTATTTCAATTTTGGGTGTTTGTAACCCAGAACAGCAGCTGTTTCAGGATGACAGTTTCAGGATGTAGTGTCTCAAGATTTCACTTCAGTGAAAGTGTTATTGTGTCATTCCATTCATATTTGTTTGTGATAGATGAATCAACACAATAAAGCTTGAACCAAATAGTGAGAAAATGTGGTCTGTGAACACGTGGGAGGAACTGAATAATTCAGCCTGCCCAAAAGCTGAGGAAATACTGGGTAAATATTTTTAATTATAATGATTGTTGTATTTCAAACAGGAAAGTGTATGAAAATGTGTCATTGAAGTGTATCTTGTAGTTATTTTGTATTATTATTACTTCTTGTAAGCACAACTGAAACTGATCACCAGAGATTATAATCTTTTACTTATTTTAAATATAAAGAACAAGTTGCTTCAAGTCCATTACAATCATTATTAGATGTCAGTAGCAGGTAAAATTACTTATATTTTTATCAGCACTAAGTCCGTTCTTTTGATTGTATATTGAAAATCAAAAGTAATCTCTGAAGTACTTCATTAGTACACTGTATTTTTAACAATGCAGTGCAGATTGTATTTCTGAATAATGCAACGTTGAGCGATATATAGGGGTAACAACCCTAAACTCAGCAAACACATTATGTGGAGCCACTTCCTTTTTGAGAAGCAAATAACGCTTTATGTTATCAAACAGTCGTAAAGCTTGCAATCATAAACCTATCCAGTGCTGTTAGCTAATCAGAATCATTTTTCCATGGATAGTATTTTGAGATAATGTTTTAGTAAATTGCATGTTTTATTGTTTCTGTAACACAGTGACCATCCTTTCCTCTGTGATTCACAAATAGGGCACGGGAACAAGTCCCTTTAGAATGTGTAAATCTTTGAAGTGAAAAGATGTTACCTTCTTCCACTCTGTAAATTAATTTAAAAATTCTATTTCATTGTTAATGAATTGACTAAAAAGGAAAAATCTTAAGGGGGAAAAAAAGATGGTCAAGGTGAAAATTAGTACTCAAAGCTATCATCAATCTTGAAGACTTAGGACTTGCATTAACTGTTCCCCTGTTTCCAGTTTCCATTTCTTTGCCTTTGCAGTCATGTCCTATGACGGACCCTGGCTTTCAATTTTCCAACTTCTTCTAGAAAGCTTAATGCATACAGCAGACAGTCAAATGGGGGATCCTCAATACTTCAGCTCATTTTCTCTCTTACAGAAAAGGGTTTAGGAATTAGGGACATCCTAATTAGAAATGTAGAACTGGATGGCGAACAACAAAAGAAACTGTAAAACACAGATGCTGTGTTAATCCATTCCCTTTTTTCTGTCATCTTCTTGCTTCTCACCTTTCCTGTGCCAGGGACAGAGATGGAAAGAAAGGTGAAGTACAAGCCTTTGGCTGCTTTACTTATTGGCCTGTGTTCTTTAAAAGTTCTTTGTTTAATTTTATAACCTGGTGATGAGAGAAGATGATGTAACTTGGTAAGAATTTTTCTGGCTTTTTTTTTTTTTCCAGATACTTGTACCAGAAATTTACACTGAGGCTGAGCTGCACATGATCTGAATATATGCCATTCCTGTCTTCCCAGGTAGGAAGGAAGAGTCTGTCTAGCAAGTTCTTAATAACTTATTTCTATGATGTTTTGTAACTTGTGGGTTTTTTTCTGTCCAGTATTTACACTCTGAACACCTGAATATGGGATTAGTGCTGCTGACTTGAATGCATGTTTCTACTGAACCTATTACTAATCTTAAAAGCCTCCTTCCCTGTAGCCAGTGGAAAATGTGACACACTGATGAGAAGAGAACCTAGGAGATACATGAAATAGATTCTGAGTGCTTGAGGTGAAGGATAATATTCTTGGTGCTAAACTAAAGAAACACAGGTTTGATGGATGGACTGTTAGATGAATAAGGAATTGACTGGATGGCCATATCCAGAGTTGCAGTCAGTGGCTCAATGTCCAAGTCGAAGCCAGTAATGAGTGATGTCTCTCAAGGGTACATACTGGAACTGATGCTTTTTAATATCTTCCTCAACAACACGGTGGGATTGAGTGCATCCTCAGAAAGTTTGCAGACAACACCAAGCTGACTGGTGCAGGTGATTCACTAGAGGGAAGGGATGCCATCCAGAAGGACCTTAACAGTTTTAAGGAGTGTGCCTGTGCAAACCTCAAGGTTCAACAAGGCCAAGTTCAAGGTCTCTACGATTCTGTGATTGGGGAATTGGAGGCCTGTTGGAAGGAGGAAAGGTAGAAGGGATAGTAGTTAGGAAGTAAAAAGGATTTAGTAATCACGACACATCATTCTATCTGCAGATAAAATGGTTTTACCCAGGTGGATGTGTCACCTTGCTTAACCTGGAAAAGGAACATGAAAGTTCCATGTGTTCAGTTCAATTAAATGGCTTCCTACCAGGCTTCTGTAGTGTCTTCAAAAAATTAATGGTGTTTCTGTGTTTATTCTTAAAGTTATTAAATAATAATTCCATATTATTAGTGCAATTGTGCCCATATTAAAAAGAAGTAATTTTCTTGAGATTTGATAAGAGAATCCGCTTTATTAAGGCTCTGTGAATAATCGCCCCATGTGATTTATCTCACTTTAATAGTACAGCAGCACACATATCTGCAATGTGTATTCTCATCATTAATGACTTTTAGTACTAATATTTAAATATCTAATAATTGTAGACTTGAAATTTATTAGAATGTAGGTTTGGGGAGGGCTTATAATGCTTTTAAAATAACTTGACAGCCTAAAAAAAATGTATATTCCTGCCATTATTGGAATGTCTTAAAGGAAAATTTTTGGCCTTCTGAGTCTGAACTGAAGTGTGTTGTGGTTAACATTTGCTCAAGTATTTGGAACAAAAAAAGGGTGTTGAATCTTAATGTGGGTTTTTTCCCTCCCCAATGGAGGAAAAACATAATTTCATTTAGATAGTAATGATTTTTTTGAGTATTCTTGATCTGTGTTTAGAAATAGAACTGTGTTGAATGTGCCTAGCTGCTGGTGGCCAGATAAGCAAAGAGAGGCTTTGATTTGGAAAAACTCGTAGCAGAATCATAGAAGCTGAAGTTTAGGATAAAATCCTTCTGCTTGTTCTTCTGGTTTTGGGCTCCTGTATAAAGAGGATAGTGGCCTGATACAGAGTCCCTAAAGAATCTAAGGATTGATTTTCATGGTATTTGCACAGCCTGTATAAAGCACGAGTAGGAAGGCCAAGAGTTAAATCCAAGAACACAAACTGTCTTTTTTTACTGCAGTCAACACCTGGTGACTGACCTAGAAAATGTTGATGTTTTTGGCAGAATACCAATTAGTTTTCTTTGGGAGAAGGAATAATGGATAATTTTATTCAACAAGTTTACTGAGGTAGTTTATGTTTCAAGATACTGATTTGAGAGTATAATTTATTATGAATTTTGTACAGGCTCCAGAAGTGGAGGCTTTGAGGTCCTCTCTAAGTATCAGTATTTAATCATTTTTGAGTGAGATGGTTCAAGGTGAAGGAAGGCATTTATTTTGCAGGATCACAGAAATGACTTTAAGCAAAAGCTTGAGCAGAATCGGTGAGAGTTTGGTGGCCCTGAGTGAAGGTCTTGGAGGAGTGAATGGTACTTGAGGCAGAGAGTCTAGGAGAATTTGGAGACATGAATACTTGAGTTGTAAGGCTTTGTATGTCAAGGAGGCTGTGGAGTTTTGCATGGAGGTAGAAGTCAGGAATGGTCAGTGGAGTTTGGAGTAAGTTTATGTCCACCTTGGAGACATAGGTGTGCTGTTCCGAGCTTGTCACAACCACAGGAGCCACAGATCTTCCTCTAGTTATTCAATGGCATCTGCATGTTTTCCAAGCTACCAGAAAGATTTTGAGATGGAGGGCTCGTGCCTACATCTGCACTTTCTTCCTAAGTAGGAATGGGAGAATGGAGAAGGTTTAAAACAAGAGACCTTTCAGCTCTCGTTGCCCCGAGCATTGTTGGGTCAGTGTTGCAAAGTGTTGTCCGTCTTTTCTTCCCTGGCAGCACTTCTTATCCACATCCTTTCCTTCTGTGACAGCATCAGGAGATGCAAAGAGTGGGATAAGAGATGACATCCATGTCTCACTCGTGCTGTGGACTGCTGTCTATGTTGCTTACAAATTGAACCAGCCCTGATGATTACTTCTGAAAAAGGCTTTTGCTTGGTTTCTGGAGGTACTTTCGCAGTAACTTTCTTTTCAGTTGTCACATATTTTCCCAGCTTAATGACTAAAGGCTGGTCATATAGGCCGGTCTCACACTGCACCAGATAAAAACACATCAGGGTATTCATGCTATTTTTTTCCCATTTAGCTTGAAAGACGGAGTTCTCTTAGCCTGCTGCTCTTTAGAAGAGTACATATTGACAAATGACACTCTTTTAATGCTTTCTGACAATAACAGTGCTTTTTGCCAATTTCTGCTGCCAATAATAATGACTCTCTGTTAAAGCAAACAACTAATGAATGTCTCCAAGTGACCTTTTAGCAGCTACTGTCAACATTAACTACTCTACAGCATTTTCACCTTCCCCTGGAATTGCCAGTGTTTAATTTTGAACGTATAAGGGGGACTGGCATAACTGACAGCTGTATATAGGGTAGTTGGAATGACATTGCTACTGCAGCAGCTGGTCTAGTTCTGCAACTGGAATATGTGCGTGCAGTTCTGGCTGCTCTGAGCTTCCTATAAGGTTTATTTGGCCTGCATCTCATTCTTGAGTTGATCATTGCCTTTAAAGTACTGAAGGACTCTACCCAGCATATGTTAAGGTGGAGAAGGGTGAGTCACAGTCAGAGCTCTGTCTCTACATAGGAGAGAAGAATTGCTTGCTGTGTCCTACATTCCTAACTGAGCAATCAACAGGGGCTGTAAGCATTAAGGAATGATCTTTAGCGACTGCTGGGACACATGAAAATCATGTTGTTCAAGATCCCTTGAAACAACTGCAAGTGTACACCTTCCTAGAAAATACAAGCTGAAATAAGGTGAAGGCATTGAAGCTGGAATTGGGGAGTTAAAATTCCAGCTGAATGACAGACTTCCTGTAGGGCCAGTTAACCCTTTGTGTAACACAATTCTTTGTAACATACGTATTGCCTCTTTACCACATTAGTTTTAGTTTTCTCTCCTGTGTACAGTGTGACCTCACTTCATGCTCAAGCACCTATATGTACCTTCCAACTGAAAATTAACGTGGTACAAACATTTGAAGGCAAGCAATTAGCTCCTTCTGATTTCAAAGAAAACAAACATTCTAATCTTTAGATTAGAGATATTCCTCTCTTGAGGCTGATGTCAGAATCCCCTTCTTCTTACTACTTTACATTTGTAATTAAAACACACATTGTTTTAATAAAACGCATATGGAAAAAGTGGGGTCAGATAATTAAAACTTAATGAATAAATGAAATGCAGGCAATCGGGGCATTGTGAGACAGGGTGCTCTATATGAAAATATGATATTGGGAATTTGAAAATATATTTTATTGCTGAAGTATAAGTATTTGTGTATCAATAATTCCTATTAACTTTTTTCTTAACTATTTTAATTATAAACATAAAGTGTGTTGATTTCTTTTTAATTTCTTCTTTAAATATTGTATCACTTAATTTGAAATTTATCCTCTACTATTAATAGATAACCTTTATTTAGTTTCAGCAGACAGTGCCACAACTCTCACTTGTGCATTTGATGTTCCAATAATGTTTCAAATCAAAAGTAGAGGCAAAAAGAAGCCACAAGAAGTATGGGTGTTAATTTCATGGCTACTTCAAAATATTTGTCTTCCTGCTGCAGGCCCGACATCAAAAAGCAATGCTGAATTACTGCTTGTTTCAAAAGAGTGTTTTGGAGAATTACATCTATGGACAGCAGCAAATTCAACAGTCTAGAGGATATCTGGATAAGTTACCATGCAGAAATCAAGCATGGCCATTAATAAGTGGTTCATGCTACTCTGAACAAATAAATTCATGTGGAAAATGCAACATTTTGATCCATTTGCACAACATTTGCAAGTCATCTGCATTGTTTCAAGCAGGATGAATTCAGAGTCCTGGTGGCACAAATATGGCTGAAATGTAGGAGTTAGCTTGTAGTGTATGGGAAGTGTTCAACACAGCAGGCAAATAGGGATAACTTCTCTCAAGAGAAAACTTAAAAAGAAGAAAATAGCAGGACTCTGGCCACAACTGAAACATCACAGGAACAGACTAGTGAAGAAAAACACTTGCAAAATGTTGAGCATTTGAAGCAGGTAGTTGATGGAAGTCCTTAAGAAAGTATTGAGGCATTTTAGGAAGCTCTTGAAATATGGACTAATTAGGACATACAGTATCAATTATTTGAGTATCTGTGCAACTGATGGTCTTTTCCCATATTTAATATAACTGTTCATATATCAAAAATTAAGTATTTAGATAAGTACTTTCAGAGTAGAACTATTGTGGTCTATATTAAGGAGCTGTTGCCACTGAGCATGTTCTGATATTCAGTTTTATTACTATTTTCTTACTATTGGGCTAATATAAATTAAATAACTGCACCTCCCCCATCCCCTGAGTCCCTGAACAGGAAACTGAAAACCTTTGATATTTCTTTGTGTAACAGAAAAAGAAAATTCCTGAATAAAATGGTTTTTAGTGCTGTGGTGCACAATATAAGAAAGGATGCTGTAAATTATTCTCTGCAGACTACATTATTATGAGACTGAGATAAGCTTTGATTTTTGATGCATTCATTTGAATAATACAACATAGAGTACCGTGCCATTATGTATTTTTCATCATCAATGTGTGGTTCTCCTGATGAACAAAAAAGTGTTCACTTAAAATATTTTATTATGTTAGTCTTAATTGCAAACATATTCTTGATATTATTTGTTGGACTAATAATGCTGAATACAACATTACTTCCTACTTACTACTCTTACTACCCTTTTGACACTTGAAAATGGGATATTGAGAGAAACATTATGTTAAACTGTCACACAATTGGTTAACGAGTTAACATCTTAAAGTAATGTATGCAAGACCCATCAAAAACCTGCATATTACCCGATTAGTTGATGATGAAATACAAATTCAGAGTCATAATTTTCTAAAGATCAGGAAATTCAAAATGAGGACTAGTGTTTATCAGGTCTTTCAGTCTCAAAAATATTTCTTTAGGAAATACTTTCTTTTTTCTGCCTGGTAATTTAAGAGCCAATCTATCAAATGCTTAAATAGAGGAATTCCTGCAGAATAAAAAATTAACATTAATTTTCAATTTAAAGCTCTGTTTCTTCTCCAAATGCAAAAGATAAGGACAGTTATACTTGCAGGGTCTAAACTGCTTACTAGCTCCATGACTGACCTAAACAGAGGTGAAGGACACAAAAAGGACACGTACTTTTTATTCAGTACGTGCAAACAGAATGAAAACAGTTAAGAAATATTGTTTATTAGTAGGATATCTTAAATACAGATAGTAAAATGGTATGGTAGACTGGGTTCTTGGCAAACTACTACGATGGACAGATGGTTTTTCATTATCTGTTGAACAGAAATACAAGGCTTGCAACAGTATGTTTTGTATTGATGCTTATTCATCTGAGAGGGAGTAATTTTCAGGTTGCTTGTCCAGAAAACATTCTAAATCTTCTTTTGCATCTGCAGAACATCTGCTTATACTAGAATTGTCAATGTCAATATTTTATTGCTAGTAAGCTACAGGCTGTGTTAATGTTTTCCCAAAGCCAAAGAAATGAGTGTAAAATAGGATTTCAGGGCTGGGATCCAGGGTTTACTGTCTAGATGCATTCTTCCCTTTGTAGGCAGTGTAAAATCTTACTCAATGCCCATTCTTCTCCTGGTAACATATGGTCTCAACAATTAGCACAGAAAAAAGCTATTTCTCTTTGTAGCAGTTTACAAATGGTGGGAAAAAGTTACATTTAGTTTAGATATTTATGTAACCAATATATTTAATGGCAAGAAAAATTGTAAACAATGGAAGGCCACATTATAAACATCTTAGTAGGATGCATGCCTAAGTTAATTACTCAAAAGGGGGAGGCAGAGGATTTCACATCAACAAGATGTAAAATTTTTGAAGATATAAATTGCCATCTCTATTTCAAAGCCTCAGGATGGAAGTTGCAGTAGATAAAAAGGTGCATTTTTCAGCTTCTTTATGTATTCAATATTGATTAACTCCTTTTGTGCCAATATTATTGCTGTTTTCCTCCAATTATCCCACCTCTCATTGTTGACTTCCACTCTGATGTCTATTGGTAGCGTAAGCCAATGAAATGAGCTTTGAGGGCCCATATGAAACAGCAGATGAGCACTGACCATGATGTAGTAGGTTTCAATGAACTAAGAGTACTAGATGATTTTTACAGTCTTTCTTTTTCTCTCATGCCTCTTGGTTCTGTTGCTTCTAGAGGTATTCCTGCTGGCTTGTTGAGACCAGACAATTACTACGAGAGAGCAGATATGTGGCAAACACAGGCATTCATATTCACAGGCAGTACCATGAACCAAAAAAAGCCCACTGTTTTAAAGTCTTCTTAAAGACCAATTTTATTTCATTTTTTGTAAGCCCTTACTATTGGGATGAACACTTTGTAAAAAGCAAACGATTTTGTACATTGAATCAAATTGGTTACATCAGCATTCATTCCACCAGCACAAAATGTCTGTTGTCTTGCTTTTGTTCAGGTAAGAAACAGAGCACTCAAAAAGGGGCAGTATATCTAAGTACAATGTACATAACAAAGCTTACACATATGTCCAGTGTTCTGATAGGACTTTCATTAGATTTGGGTAGAAAGCAATTTTGTGTCCCACACATTTTTTGGAATTAAAACATGCTTCAATTCTCAAAGTTCTTCTAAAGGAAGATGCCTGGAGTTAGTGACATGTAAATATGCGCTGAAAATTCAGATTCATGCTCTGAAATAAACTTCTGGTTTATTTAATCCAGATGTAGGAAGTGAATCCAGTTGTAGATGGCTAGATGAGAATCCTAGCCATCGGCTATGGGTTCAATATTTGTGGCCAGTGGCAATGGCCAGATTTAATACCAAAGTTTTTTAAATGACTGAAGCGTCATTTGAGAAAGCTTCACCAGTGGTTGCCTAATGTTTATAGTTTTTTGCAGAGGCTGTAGAAAACTTGGGGTAAGTCCTTCTGAATTAGACACAGGCATCCCAATATGTATGAGGATAGCAGCTATTATATAGTATTTTTAACTGTCATTTCCACTAATACTGAAGATTATTAGAAATGTTGTTAAAGGGACCATGCTGTAATGTGAATGTAGTTTGTCCATTTATTTCAGCACATCACTGAATATGGTATTCTATTGCCTAAAAAGGCAAAATATTTCTGCAGCATGATTACTTCACCTTCTCAATTCTTTTGGATTTGGTAATTTCCATGACAGGTTAATCCTGATCTCATAATTTCTGTGAGAATTTAATGAATTATAAACCTTCGTGGGTGTAAGTAAATGTCATTTTCCCTCTCTAAAGGCAAACTTTAGATAGAGGTCTGTATTTCTTTAAGTGCTGCCTACTGGGTTAATTCTGCTTTCATCAAAATCAGTGGTGAAAATACTTCTGCTTGTTCAGTGAGAGCAGTTCTTGGGCACTGATAACTGATTTAGAAAATCCTGGGTAAAATTTAACTGACTTTCCCCCAGTTTATGTGCATGTATTTAAGTCGTCTTAAGAACCACAACAACTTCACAAAGTTATTTAGAATGGGGAAATGCATTAGAATTGACAGAGTTGTTCAAATTTTGAAATCAATTCCTGATGTTAAGTGGAAACGGCTTAACAGAATGGGGTGTAAAAGAAGAATGCAGTTTTTCACAGGCACAAATGGCAGTTCTGTGTCTGAGTCTCATTGACTTTGGCTGGGAACTGAATGGAGCTCGCCTTTGTGCCTTTGCAAGGAAAAGACCAAGGATGACATTTGCTGAGACCCTGCATGGCAGGTACTGAGGGAATACTAATAGATATGGGAAAATGTTGATGGATCTGAAGAAGGCGGCAGTTTGAGTGATATCTGTCCTTTCTTGTGACATTCTAACTTTCTGACTGAAAATGCTGCTTTTGAGGGTCACCTTTTCCTGGTATCACCTTTTTTTCTTTCTTTTTTTTTTTTTTTTCTATTTGATTTGATGTCTTTCTAAGATGTTTTACAGTGGACAAAAGTGAAATGAGTAATTTCCCTTGTAATAGGGTGTCTGTAATTTGGTGCTTACCTCTCCTTCTCCCTCCCCGTGATATTGTCCCTTTATCTTCTTGCTCATGTTAAATTTAATTATGTTTAAGGTGCAGGGTGAACGATATTCACACATTGGTAATATATTTTAATGCAGAAAGTTTCAAAAGTTCTATTTTCGGGGTGTGTATGTTGTGTGGGCAGGTGCATAAGAACCTGTGAAATGTGTTTAAGAACTTGTGAAAGTAATTATTGCACAAAATCACTTACATGGCGTTATGTGGAATCCCTAATCCCTCAAAAAACAATCATGTAAGCCATTTCCTTTTGTTGTTATACTGTTTTAAAATTAACCATTACTCCTCACAAGAGAGATGACTTATCATTACCTGGAGTTCTGAGATGTGTTGTCCAAGTATGTACTCAGCCTGTGAGTTTCCATTTGCCACACATACAGAAACTTTCTTATTGTCCTTTGCTCATATGTAGCATTTAATATCATAAAGAAGTGATACAAGCTTTTCTCAGATAGTCTTCTGAAGTTGCGGAAATCAGATTCCTAGTGTATTTGGAAACACCCTCATAAATATTAGGTGTATTAGGATGAAATAGTTGTATTTATCAATACAAAGTAAAGGACACGATGGTGATACAAGCTAGATATGGAGTCACCAGCTAGAAAAGGTAATGATTCTGTCTAATATCTGTTCTGCTTTAATTCTTCTTTGAGCATAATTACAAGGAATACAGGTGTTACTGTTTCTGGTATGTGGATGATATGAACAGAATCAAGACAATTAAGGCATTATAGGAGGAGATAGTTTGTTTCTGTTTACCCAAGGGTTCTAATTTTTTTTATGAGAAAATGTTTATTCATCATCTTTGAATTTTGTTTCATAGTATGTCCTGATATGAGTCAGTGAGACAGCCCTTAGGCTGTAATAATGTTTCTGCTTTGTTCAGAAAATTCTGGTCAACGTTTGCTGGAGTTTAGACCAGTAATTGTCTGGAAGGAGAACAGCTATATTTAGTGGCAACAATCAAGTAGTTCTATGATATAATTTCCACACATCCCTGGAAGTTTCTCTGATATTGTGGTTTTCCAGATGTAAATTTGTAAGTCGCAAAAACATTGTATTTATTTCTACCCTAGGTTTGATTCAAAACTTCAATGTGAAGCACTTTTCTGTGCTCATGGGCCACCCAGGTTCCAGAATAATCTCAATTAATGTAGTTGTTTCTGTGTGTCTAGTTCTTTTATCTACACTGAAATGTTTCCTCCTATATTCTAGACACAAGTAAACTTCGTTGCCTTTATTTTAAAATTTAAGATAAAACACCCCAAAAGTGCTATTTTTTATTTCTACTTATAAACTTTACACACTTATTTCTCCTCTGTACTTTTTTTCTCTTTTCAAAACACCAAGTCAGTATAAATTTGTTTCCTAACATGTATTATTACTAAGACATACCTAATTACAGTGCAGACCTTGGATACTCCTTATTTGGCACAAGCATTGGCATTTGGGTCTAATGGGAGGAAGGGAATTATGGATATTGGTTGCAGTTGTGAAGCTGTTCTGATTGACTGATGAACTTGTCACTGATGGGACACTGATGTGTTTGTCCCTCTTCACTTTGTTATCTGGAGATGGAAAAGCAAATGAGCACTAAAATAGCTAGTTTAGTCAGTGCTTCTTTCAGGACAAAAGAATCCTCTAGCTCAAACGGGTACATGCAAGGCCACAAATACAAAGTATGTTTCGGGATTTTGAGTTAACAAAGCCCTGACTGCACTTTCAGAGATGTGCTCTCTGTTTCGCTTACTCTGGCCTTGATCCACTTACAAAGAATCTAGTTCAAGAAGATAATTCTTGGATTCTTTTTCAGAGAAAAACTTCAGTTTTCACCAATGATATTTCTGAAGTGCATAAAAAGAGAATTCTGGCAATGCTTTGTGCTGTACTGCCATGGCTGGTGAAAGCCTCTTGAACCCACTTCACCTTGAGCCCAGGGTTGTTCTGTGCTTACTTGGAGAGGTGACTTTTCACTTAGGAATGACAAAAAGGATAACTTCCCTTTTTCAGTTGCAGACATCGTGTACATTTAGAAACCAATGCACAGTTATTATCTTTACTCTGAAAGAACAAGGAAAGGTTCATCACCTTCCCATGAAAATGGCAGGATCATCATACAAACAGGGGTATTAAATGTTGAGAATAGCACATTTGGGTATATTTTGTTTATTTGAAAGAAATCTGTATTGTAATTTATCTTTTACATGTATTAATTCAGATTTGATATTGATCTCTGTGAAATAAGATTGAACATACTGTGAAGAAAAAGGTAAAAGAAACCAACCCTTCATTTGGTTCTTCTCTACTTGCCAAGTTGTAGATCTGTAGTAATTCTGTCTAAAATGAGCAGGAAAAATAATGGGAAATCAATAGAACAAGAGAATCAGTCTGCTGAAAGTTTAGGATTCATAACTTTGGATACTAGTTTCAAAATTTTAAATGATAATGTAGATAGTTATCTAGTAAACTAGATCAGATGGTTTTTTTGATTTTGAGAAGACTTGACCTTATTCTATCTTCAGACTGTGTTTCAATGGATGTTGCTGTGGAGAAAAAGTGGTCACTGTTCTGAATTGAGCTTTTCTATCTATTAATTAAAATAACCTCTTTTACCTGTCTTGGTTCAGCACAGACTTTTAATTTCTGTGTGGACTTTTCTCATGCGCTAAGGCTTTAAGTTATTTACATCTTCTCTTTACAAAGAGCATTGTCTTCCACATCTTAATTTGATCAAGGATCAGCTTGTAAGCATGTGGAATGAAACCCTTCAACCACACACACATAGCATGTTAGCACACAGCAACCTTTTTCTAGGGAATATTTTCAAAACTCTAGGGAATATATTTCAAAATTTCAAATAAAAGAAAGAACCAATAGCACAAAGTAGATGAGTAAATAAGTGTTCTATTATATTGCTTCACTGAAAGCAAGCATTAGGTTTCTTTTCTAATACTATATCCTGTGTAAATAAGTCTGTCTTTTTACACACAAATTTATACTAGTTTATAATAGTTGAAATAATTTAACGTGTTATGCACGGTGTTTACCTCTGGTTTCATTAATCCTTAGAAAAACAAGTAAAAAGGACAGAAATGGTCATTTCTTGTTATTTGCAAAACTACACCATTATTACAGTATTTTGCTCATTTGCTTAATGGCAGTATGACCAGACTTTTAACTTTTAAACATAATTTTCATAGAGGAAGTTTTACTAATGAGCTATTTGAGCATATAGAGCAATTTTTTTTTGTTTGTAGTCAACAAGCTGTAAATATATTCTGCTATTAATTGCAGTGGGATCATTAACAGGTTCAGTTAGGGTTGTTGCTAAGGTGAATACACCACCTAATATTTTACCAACCAGTTCTT
>JAOXNG010000026.1:4470907-4508947 GCA_028566535.1 Scolopax minor | reverse complement strand
AATGAACATTAACCCGGCAAGCAGAGCTAGTTTACTTGGACCAACATCTTCTCACCTTTTACATTTTTTACCTTCTGTGAAACTGTAAAGAGGCACTGTGGTAACTCTGGCCTGCTTTGGGCCTCTCTTAATTGATTTTCTGTGAATTTTAATGATAAACCATCTCAAATTTCTAGTCTGAGTTGTAAATAGACCTGGGAAAATCACTGCATGATCCATTCTTCCTTAACATGACACTTTCCCCAGTGGACCTGCTTGAATTAACAGAGGGACTTCAGTTTTCCATTAGTGGCTGACAGCTTCATGTTAAAAAGTCCTCTTTATTTGGGACCAAAGATATCAAACACAAAGCACAAAAGAGATGGTTCTCATTCCAAACTCCAAGAAAAGTACTATTAGCATAGAGGGTAAAAGACGTTATCTTAGACTGAGCCAGAAAATTTGGCATCTAGCTCTAATTGGGGTTTCTATAGTTGTCTGTAGTGCTCTGTGGCTCTGGAATAATCCAAATGGTCCTTTCCTGCTTGAATACATCATGAGAGTGTAAGTGGGATTCTGCTATTGCAAAAGACTGATTATAAATCCTCCCCTGGGAGAGGCAGTGAATGAGTCTCCAAGGGGTCGGAGTGACCAGGTCACAGTGGTACTTGGCTCTTTTCCTTGGAGATGCAGTGGAGTGTCTTAGTCTCCAGTTTATGATGCTGGAAAACACACTCTGGTCTCCAGATTATGGAATACCCAACTTGCCCTTTTCCTTGCAAGTGTCCTGACATGTGTCATGGAGAGTCAGAGAGGCCAGTTATGCATCTCATCACTGTGACCCTCATGCTTTAGCAGGCCTAAGAAAACTAATTTTTTTTTTCTTCCTGTCTGGCTTTCAAAACAGTTTCCCAGCAGGTTTTCTGTAAAACTTCTGCCATCCTGGGCATCTGGCTTTGTATGTATTTATATCTAGTTGCTGTAAACCATCAGGAGGCATTCCAGCTACAATGTGGCTGGAGAGCTGGAAAACAAGACCGAAAGAGATTTATAAATAAGTCTTGTGCAGCTGGCTGCCAGCCTTATTTTCGAGCATCTTTTTTCCCCCTGAATGTGTTATAGAAGTCAAGATACCCATTAGGAAAGGTTGCCTTTTGAAAACCAACAACGTTCCCCCTCCTCAAAAAAAAACTCAACCCAAATCCAACCAAACAAATCATGAAAACTCCAAACCAGGTTATTTGGAGAATTTATGTTATTGTTTGTTTGTTATAACCAGACTGTATTTAGTTTGCTTGTTATAACCAGACTGTATTTAGCATAAATTTAGATATGTTTTATCTGAGGATCAATGGATGAAAAAAAATGTAAACTCTGAATGCATAAAAGAAGGCATCACAGGAAAATCTAATTATCTTCCCTTCCAGCTCACAATCCCCAACTAATTGGTGTATAAAGCTGGATTGACAGAAAGACATTTCAGAACATATAATTTTCCTGATTTTGAAGCCCCCCCTCTGTGCCCTCCTTTTTTTTTCCTTTTTTTTTTTCATTTATTCACATTAAAGTTCCTATGAAGACTTTAAATTCCAAACAGGAAAAACAGGGGCTGTATTTTGCCCTCAAATACTTTCAGTAGGAAATCTTTTCTTAGGACAGAGCACCATGCAGATTTCATTGTTTATTTCTAGCTGCTGAAGGTGTTCAGTTCCTTAATACCAGCCTGCCACTTGTTTTAAGGTTATGATAAAGCTCCCCTTTTGAACAGAATGGCTATTTCCTAGATGGAACAGTAAAAGCTCTGCTAAAAGCATGAGGCAAAAAAAATGAGGATTTGACCCAATGCTACATCTTCGAAGCATTCTCCATCTCCCACCCACTTCTCCCCATTTTTCTTCTCACCATAAATTGCTGAGTCCTTCTAAGTCTTTCAAACATTTTGAGGGAGTTTGGGTTGCATTGTGTTTGTTGTTTGTTGTTTGTTTGGTGTTTTTTTTTTTTTTTAGGTGGTTTATAGTGGTTTTGGAAAACAGAAATTAAATTGATGGTGATTTGCATTATTTGGTAGTGTTTTCAATCTGCACCTATACCAGTGTCCAGTGTTTGAGTCAGATTGTTTTCCTGCAATTAACTGTCTTAACTGACTGAATGTTTTCCTGCAATTAACTGTCTTAACTGACTGAATGCTCAAGCATAATCAGGCTGATTATGTTCAAGCAGTTGAAAGTTCAATGCACAATGAGAAACAGGATAGCAATTATCTTCTATATTCCTTTACATGAACCACAGGAGGTGCTTGCGCTCAGGACTGGAGACCTGGATAATTTGTATCATCAACATAGTCCTGGTTTTAGATTGCTAATGTGTTTTGGAAAAAAATCAGCATGGAAATGATTGAAATAAATTTTTATGTTAGTCCTCAGAGTTGTGTGAGCAGGAGTGTGACTTCAGACTGAGGAAGCAAATGAAAGTCAAGTAGTTAAAATTTTGAGCTCTGAAAATGCAAGACAACTGCTTATCCCAGGTATTCATTTAAACCAGATTCTAGTATATCCTGAGGAATAAAAATGAACCTCAATAAAGAGAATTAATTTGCAGCTGAGACAGAGAAAGAAATGGTAGTGGCTATAGTAGTTTTTTCTTTGCTCGTTAGGGTAGACTCGACTCTTGCTTCTTATGTATCACACTGCATTCCTGTTGCACCTCTTATATACATTTCAACAGTGTTGTCATTCAAAAAATTTTGTGTGTTGAATGGTGGGGAGATGGGGAAATACACAACTCTTGTATCTCTTGGGAAAGAGGCAATGTGTGAGTTCTAGTTGGTAACACTAGAAAGGGCTTGGAAGTGTCTTCATATTAAAAGTATGGGATTACATTCAGCTTTTTAAACACTTCATTTGCCTTTGAATATATGTGATATTTCAGTATGCGGTATATGTATCTTTTCAATCCTTAGTGTTCTATCTTTAAAATATATTTAAATTTAAACTTTAAAAATGCTCTTTTGTGATGGTACATATGTATTTGGTGCAAGGAATGCGCTATCAAAATCAGTAATTTGATATTTTAAAACCATTATCTGTTCTCAGAAAAATCTTCATTACCTTTCTGCAGGCAGAAGAGGTAAAATCTTGCAGGTCTTATCAGGCAAAACTCTTAATGATAGTAGAAAAATGGCTTGAGTAAGGAAAGAACGAACTGCTGAATCAGTATTAAAATTAAATTAACAGTATCTTCTGATGTCAGAGGTGCAAATTAATTTGTTTTTTCTTTCCTGCAGTTTGCCTTCTAGGTGGAGAATTTTTTGTCCAGTGCTTATTAAAGATTTTATACAAAGTAGAAGACCATAAGTAATAGTGCAGGTTTTTTTCAGAACACTGGCTAGCTTGGCTGTTGATTTGATAAATTAGAATAAATAAACAATAAGAGTAATTAATAATTTAAAATATTAATAAAAAATAAAATAACAAAAATAATTAATTTTAAAAATTTAAATAACACATCTTTCTTCATCTTGATGGTGGGCAGTAAGGTGACTTATTAATCACCTGGGGATATTGTTTAAGGGTATATTATAAGCTACATGTCATATAGATTCCTCTGATCAGTGATGAGGATAAGAAAAGGACAGTGGGATTTTTTTTTATCATAATGAGACTAGTTGAACAAGTTTAAAACAGTCATTTTTATTTCACAACACTTTCGAGGTAGCACTTCAGAAAGACTGAATTCTTGCTCCAAGGCCTCGAGATACTGAAAAAGTAGATTGAGAAGCATGAAACTAATTCCCTGTTTGATTGTTCTTTACATGTTTTTCTCATCCTCCCTGTTGAATGAAAGCTGCTTGGTAACAGTTGATGATGATTGGTAGTATGAAAATTTTGCTGGAAATATTTCATTTAAACATTATCTTTTAGTAGGCATAGACTCTTGCTGGTAAATATTACTTCAAAGTAGAGATCTATCTGAGTACAAGAAAAAATTAATCATGATTAACAGCATGCAATGATACCTTCTGTAAATTGTCATTGATTACACCGAGGATTATATGCTTTCCTGCCTAATAATTCATAATGCAAATATGAAAAGTGAAGTGCCCATATATTATTTCTGGTATAAATACATTTTCAAGTAAATGATACGCAAATTCGCTCCCAGTCAATGATTTTTTTCTGAACAATTACATTAGAAGGCATTTTTTCCAAATGTTTCTCTATGAATTTCAAGAGCATTAATTATTTTTGGTTTTAGTTCTCTGAAATACTTGATATTCAACATCCAGCTAAAGACCAAAACGTCTAATGTACTATAATAAAGTCAGCTTTCACAGAGAAGATGTTTCACGTTACAGATGAGAAGTGTTCCCTCTCAGTAGCTTTCATTTGAAAACCTTTTTTGTAATTGGTTGTGGTTAATATTTATGAATCTGTAGGTGTGATTAAGAGTACATGAATGTCAGGTTTTTTGAATGAGCTGAAGATTTCCAAATGAAAGGACCTGACTTAATGTCCCAAAAAACTTTAGAAGAATTTTTATATTTTTTAGCTCATACCTATCATCAACAACAAGTTTAACTTGTTTTAATGGGGCATTCCATTGCAGTTTTGCATTACTTCAGTTCACCTTCCTCACCTATCTGTATTTCAGGTGGGTCACTTATCTTATTGAAAATTCATTTCCCATAATACTCCTTTATTATTTCTCAAACATAGGGATCTCCTAAGCATAAAGCACTATTTTGACGTAGCAGTTCTCATGTACTCCAAAGCTTTTTGGTTTTGCATTCAGTGCAAGTGTTATTTTCTAAGGAGCAAATACCTCCTCAGAATCATTCAGTGGGGTACCCCAAAAACTATAGAAAAAACACTCCACTGCTGAACTTGAAAAAAACCTCCCTTCTTTCCAAGAAATTGTTTCCCTGCACAAAGCTTGTCGATATGTTCTCCATCTTGCTTGACAGTTTCCAGCACTCTCTGTGGGTAACACAAATGTGGTGAGAATACAAAGTACCCCATGTTCTCAGGCAAAAAGACACTGTCAAAGACTAAATTGTCAAAAGAGAAATCGTTAAAACATGTTGATAAGTAAAACAGCAACAATCACAACGACCAGATGGTCTCATAGAAAACTTGAAAGAATTAATCATTTTGTTCTGTAGGCTGGTAGCAAAAATATGTTTGCTATATTTAAATGAAGAAACTTTATGGGAGAGTTTCAGAGTAATTGGAATTTTCTTAAAACTCTTTGTCAAAATGTTATTGAAAGAACGGTAGGCTTTGAAAAAAACAGGTAACCTGCTTCAAGAATTAGGTGATGGGAATCTGAAGAGCCAGTTGGAACAGAGATAGAAGAGAACCCAAGCTTAGCTGGGAAAACTGCCACTGGCAGCTCCATGTTTTTTTCGATAAAGTCTTGTTTAGTCTAGGCCTTCTTCCCTTCTTTGTCCTTTCTGTTGAATACTTTAGCCCTCGTGGCATCATCTGGTGAAGTGTTTGATAGAAGACTTTAAATATGAAGCAAAAGAATAAAAAAAATGTAGAGTACATGGGGAACTATTATATCTTAGTATTTTATCAATTATTGTTATGAATCCTCAGTGATACCCTCAGTGGTTTCAGTAGACCCATGATTCTTAGCTATAAGAAGCACAACTATTTATTTACTCTCACTTTAAGTATCAGATTACAGTTTAGGGGCTGTGAAAACCTTTTTCATGACTTTTCAAGCTTTCTGTATTTTCACCTTTAAAATTTATTTAAAGACTCATGAAAAAAATGCTTCAAAGTTCTACTATCTTGGATGCTTAGTTGTTAAAGTTGTTAAAGTTCTTCCTGAGCTTTAAAGTGTGTGCTATTATATTTTCTAGACAGAAATGTAAGATGATGTTGGCTTTCACTCTCTTGCTTTTATTTTATTTAATGTGATTAAAAAAAAAAAAGCAGAGGGAGAGGAACTTAAATGAGCATATTGTGTTTGCACAGTCTGGCTAAGTGACTGGTGCATCTTCCCTTCTTGCCAGTGCTATTGCTTAGTCTACTAACAATAAGAGACACTTGTTGAAAATATTTATTTTTGGGTTTTATCCCAGGGTTTTATTGCTGTTAATTTCAGTTTATATTTTGTTTTAAAAGCCTTTGTATGTCTGTTCTCTTTGATGAAGAAATGTGTATTTTGATATTCAGAAATGAAAACAAATCGATGCTGCTCCTGAGCATGAGACTAGGAATGCTCCAGTGGTCTCCTCTAGAGTTTCCTCATTATTCTGGATGAGTTCTGCCAAGACTGCTCATTTTAGTCTGGTACTTCTGCTTGAACTCTCTCTTCATAGCTGTGATTCTCTGATTCTCCAGTTGTAATTTAATTTCTTTTTTCAGCATTGTGTTGCCTGCTAGAGCTGAAGTAAACAAAAGATAAGATTTTCTACCATTCTGGACAGGCAGCTCTCTTCATTTTCTTCTGTCTTTAAACTGACAACAGTTCTACTATAAAGCTTTTTCAGAGAGAACATTTTGTCGATAGATACACATAATTACATAAATATATTTTGTCTCCAAAGAAAACATAGCATTACAAACTGTGTGCCTGGGGTACTCTGAGAGAGCATTATTTTCATCTTGAAATGTGTGTGAGAGTGATTCATTTTATTAATAGTGTGAGAAGAAATATTTTTAAAGAGATTATTAAAAAAGACAAGTTTGTTGGGATTGCTACCATCTAGTCAGGGTAAAATTTTCAAAGATGTTTTGGGTAATGAAGCCCCTCATGCTCGTCAATAGTAATAAAGTTTTTAATGAGTATTCAGTCCCTAAAGGTCATTTTGTCTATCCATTGTTTAATTATGGGAATAAAATTATTTTTGCCCTTACCTATTTGTGGATTTAGGAAACAATGTGTGCCTTATGCTCTCTATTCTTCAGTGTTGGCAATTTAGTACTAAAGGCAGGGGAGAAGAAACCTCAATTAAGACCAAAGAAAACACACACAAAAAATGTCATTTGTCTGTTTGATTACCGTTGTGCCAAAGTATAAATTTATACAACCAGTGAGATTATATCAACATAAAACTAGATCAAAAGAATCAGCCTAAAAAGCATTTTTCCCCTTATATTTAGCTTTTGTTGGTCTTCCAGTTTTTCTTTTTCTACCTCTGTTACTGTTCCCATATTTCCTTCTTGTTTTGTTTTTACTTCATTCTTCCATTGTCACATTTTTGATGGAATCAGTGAACTTGGCAATGTAATTGAAGATACTGTTACGTTTTTCTCAACTGAAAAAAAAGACCTTACAACCAACTTCAGTCACGTGACACCTTCCTTTCAGTAGTGAATGTGTGTGTCTCTAATTTACTCTTGTGGGGTGGGGGGAAAGAAGAAAAGGCATTGGCTGATCTTCCTTCTTCCTTTTTCCTCAAAGGAAAGCACAACAGTGTTTCTGATAGATTTACCCTTGGAAGACAAATGAGACCATCCAAAGCTTTCTGGATTGGAAATCAATGTGTATAAAGCAAGAAAAATGGGCAATGTTATAAAGCGAATAGTTTGCACAGTTAGTGAACTCCAGAAAAAATAGGCCATTTTCTTGTACCATAGGCCATTTTCCCGTCCCTACTTAAGGTGGCAAACTCCAGCATAATCAATTCCAAGTATGTTTCCCAACCTCTCTTTTAAAGCATTCCCTTTTCTGCCATAACACACAGTAATTATGCTTGCCTTACAATGGTCCTAGCTATGTAAAATTTCTGATAAAATTTAGTGCATTTTTAGTACAAGATAATTATTTTTTAAAAAGAGTGGTCAGCAATAATATTTTTCCTCTCTGTTTGAAATTGTGTGTGCCACCTTGTGTGCCAAATTTTTAATCTTTCTTTTTTAAAACTTTCCCTAAAATTCCCTCACTTTCTAGACTGAAGTTCCATATTGGGAATTGTTTTGTATTTGTATCTAAATGTATTCAGCTAAATTCAATAGAGCTCTTTGGCGATGAATAAGTCCTACAACCAATTTTAGAGCAGTGCATTAGCTATTCTTTTGCATCAGGGAACATGACTTTTGCATCAGTAACGTGTTGCACCAATTGATTGTGCTTTTTAAGTATGAAAGTAGCTATTCTAATCCTTAACTATACTGTCCTGGCATTTTCCATGTGTGGAATGTATTTGTATGTTTTTCTTCCAAATAGATTTATTTGGAAGACTCTGCATAATGTCTGATAAGTGAAAATGTGTAGGTGGAATCTTGGCCCTTTTAAATAGATTAAAAGTTTCCATTGCCTGGAATGAAGTTAAAGTTTCTAACTGTGGTTTTGTACAAAACAAGCTAAGAAGAAGCTGGCAAAGTTCACCAGTTATGGGTATTTCTCAGTTGTAAGTTTGTCATAAAAACTAAGCCTAAACTGCACTGTTTCTATGGCTTAAAATCTTCTGACCCTTACACCATTGTCAGTTTTCAAAGTATCAAAAAAAGATACCATATGAGTCAATAAAAAATCTGGATAGTTTTAGAAAGAATCAACTGTAAATCTTTAGAAGGTATTCTTTTCAGTCAAATTGAGATGGATTTCTTGGCACTGAAGATCTCTTTCTGTAGTGGAAAATGTATTTCTTTATTTATGAGAGCTAAGAATTTAATGAAAAGAACTACCTTGGAGAGGAAGCGCTTTCATTGCTACAGAAGTAACTGTAGGTTAATTTTAAAGGTCTTTTTCAGTCAAGTTATTTTAATCTGCCAGAAAATTTACCTTGATCTATACAAAGATGTTACCTATTCACATTCATTTAAATAATAGAAAGTCACACTAATTTCTTATTTAATCTATGGACTGACATTAGGTTTAAATTCCTAAAAGTATACTGTTGGCTTTACATTTGTACATTATATGGAAAATTATAGTAACCACAGAGGAAAGTTTTGGACTGTTCTCCATGAAAACAGTGTTGGTCATTGTCTAAGGGAAAAGAAAAGATTTTGAAGCTAAAAAAAACAAACTCTGCCCTCTTACAGTATTTTTTCTCACAGTCATTATTCCAATTAGCTTGAAAATTTAATGGAATAAAATTTAGATAACTGTTAGCCTTATTCCTTTACTTGTAAATAATGCCACAATCAACTTCACAAATTAAGTTCTCTTCTCAGTTTATCTTCTATTGTTAAAAGAATTTAAAATCTGCCAAATTGAAAACAAGCAAAGAAAACACTCTTGTCTTATTTTGCCTTGAGTACATAATAACTTTCGTCAGTCTGCTGGCCATACCATTCTGAAATAAATTATGCATTTTTTGCAACATAGGACAATATCTGTTAATAGTATACTATCTTGTCATCAATTTCAAAAACATTTGTGACTCCTGACAGTTTTCTAGAGTCTTGAATTTTGATTAAGGAATTGAATTTTGAATTTACTGCTTACTACTTGTCCAAAATGTTCAATTACAAACAATTACAGTTTTTACTGCACTTTGATTTTTTCCCTTTAATCACCTTCACTGATTAAAGAAAATTGGAATCAAGCATTAAGGGTTATTAGAAAAATTCATGCTCACATTTAGAATGATGTGTGCAATTTGAGTATTTTTGTATCAAGAAGTGAATCAGAAGTGTGGAACAGCTTCTATGTATGTAGGACATAGGTACACGCCTATGTAAAGAGACTTTTACTGATAAGGAGAGGATACAGGGAATGAGAAAGGGAACAAAGGACAGAACTTGATGGGAGTATTAGAATAGGGCTAGTAACATGATAAATTCAGAAACTGGGAATTAGTAGCATGTCACTAGCAAGGTCATTCATATGTCTCCCAAAAGATGGTTAAACCAGAAGTGACCTGACTTTTGTAGCTTTCTGTGACTCAATGAAAACAGGATTTCATCAAAGCCTGCACATTCTGTGATGAACAGAGATCCTAGCATGTTTCTTGCTTGTTTGGTCAGTTTGTATATTTTGTTGCAGTAAAAAATAAAAGATGTAACTAATCAATAGAGATGAATAATGCAAGATGGTCATTACACCAGACAGTTTGTAATAGAGTTTATTGACAACACACAGGAATGAATACAGAACTGAATAATGATGAAGAGAGAACTAAATAACAATGGAGAAAAAATGTATTTGCACAAACTAGTACACACAGTTCAAACTCATGGATACAGCAAGGAGGAATGAAAATCCTTGGAAATTTTCCAGCTGTTGATGTTCTAATTTCAGAGATGCGTTTGATTCTCTTCACCCACTGTGTACATGAAAATAGTGTATCCAGCACCAGCAGACATCTTCCTTGCTTATGTTAAACACTTACATAAAAATAGTCTATATTTTATCTGCATTGTCTTGTAGCAATTTTTAAAGATTATATATCTGTTTTCTTTAAAGGGGAAGAGTGAGGTATTAATGAGTAATCAAGTCAGATGCTATATCAATATAACTAAGGAAGAAATCAGTGCAAATTCAATTTACTGGTAAAGGAATTTTGCAACATTATTTTCTCTCATAATGGAATAGTTACATAAAGAGATCAGTGTTTTCACAGGAATCATATTATTGGAATCATCTGTTGTAATCATCTTATTGTAGTATAATTTTGCTTTGTTGCCGATGACTTTTTCTCTGCTTTTCTCACTGGCTTTCCAAATTCCAGTGGAAACCAAATAATTTTTTTTCATGGATAAAATTATTTTCAGCTATAAACTTCCATGTCTTGCATTAATTTCATCTCTGCTTTTTCTTTCTAGTGCATGTGTTATTGCAAGAACTAAGTGGAGTTAGCTTTTTTAAAATAGCAATATTATTGATTATTATTTTTGGTAATTTCTGTAAGAAATATCTAGTGCTTGTGTAAATGCATGTACACTCACAGAAAGCTTAATTTAGCTGTTGAAGAACTATCTAGCTTAAATACTGCTGTCAGTACTGCAGGGCTAATTATTATCTTTTGGGTGTTTCATAGTAGGTATGTGTGCAGGTCAGAGTATCTGAAACTATCCTTTATTCTTAGATAAAATGGCTTGAAAATGCAGAATAATTTAGGATTGTTCTAGATAAAATAGCCTGGAGTTTATTGTTTTACTTGTAAATGTCACTTTGAACTGTGACTTTTGCTTAATCAATGTATTCATGAGCCTCAGGCCTCTGTGCTCTTCTGCATGGCCTCACGTCACTATTTCTGTGACTGGATGTCAGCTTTGAGAAATGATCTNNNNGTCTTTGCGTATGGACTGAGGGGTATGTGCCACGTTTGGGATGACTTTCATCAAATTCTCTGTAGCGTATGGGTTGTTGTAAAACAGACGTGTACTACAAAGCAGAAAAATAACAGTTAAACTTTTAATGGCTTGCAGTGACTTAGCTTTGTTGTAGACAAAACAAAACTGATCAAAACTGATCAAAATTGCCCCCTTCTGACAAATCATTATTAGGATACTAATACACTTCTCTTACCTGTTCCATTTTCTGCTTGTATTTATAACATTAACTGTCAAAGTAAAGTTACAAAGAGTTGTTGCAATAACAAAATTTTTAGGATATTCAACCAATGAGAATGCATTCATAGAAAGAGACTTTCCTCTCGGAGGATTTTCTTTTGGAGGTAGACTTGCCAAGGGTACCCTATAGAACCCTTGGATGCTTGTCAAGGATGGGGGATATTTAGGATATAAAGGCCGGTGATTGGGAGGGGCTTGTATTAATATCTGTTTAAAGGAAAAAGTGGCAGATGAGGTTATGACAATGGATCATGAAATATTAGTGAATAGGAGAAATAGCAATGTAGAAATGGCACCTCCTATTAATGATGGGAATGGTAGTCAGATAAATAGCAGAGGGAATTGAAAACTGCTAGAGCTACTCCCAGTAGTGTCATCAGGAACAAGAGGGTGCTTTTTAATTCAAGAACCCTATGGGACACAATGAAGGCACTTTCTGAATTAATTAAGAATATATAGTATTATACTACTGAAAAAAACCAACATGGGCAAATTACATCCATGACAGATATGTTGAAGGTTTTGCATAGTTCAGGGGAGGAAAATAGAAGAGGTAAAAGTATGTAACATCTAGATTAATTATGAGTTGGTTCATTCTAAGTGAGAAGAATTGTAGGCAAAAGCATATCTGTGATTAAAGCTGTCAGTTTTAATAAGACATGTTTTGATTCATGGGAGCTCTTAGTGTTAAGGCAATTGGGTGGATATGAACAGAGAGTGACTGGAATTTCTTTGAGTCAAATATATTACATATTACCAATGTATTAAAAATATGGGAAAGGGGAGGAAAAATGTTCAAAGAGCTTTAAAAACGAGAAAAAGATATTTTCCAGAAGAATTAGGATTAAAGAAAAAAGAGCCTCCAAAGAGTAGAACAAATGGATTAATGAAGAAAATGGTCATATTTTGGAGATAAAGAAATCAGATTTAACAAAAGTTAAACAAAGCTATATTTTCCAAAGATTATTAAAACAAATTTTCGGGTATATTTTTATCTATATAAATAAAATTAGAATAAAATCATGGATGTTGTTGATCAAATAGAAATTGAGGTATCATGCAGAGAGAACTGAATTATTTTCAAATCTGAAATAATAGGGTTTATAAAACTATGCAGTATTTTCTTGGTGACAGGTAACAAGAAGTTACATTAAAAACTGGATAGATGATCTGGTGGAAATTATAGAGAAGAAAGACCTGTTATAAATGTCAGAATGGCTGTGAGAGACCAACAAGACACAACAGTGAAGAAAAGGGAGATGTGATTGTAGAATGTGTCCAATAAGGTATTTCCAACTGAAAAATATTCATACCATTGTACAGGATTAGTGAGATCTCACTTGTGAAGCCGTATGCCATGAATCTAAGTCAGCCATTCCAGAAAGATGGGAGCTGGAGAGATGCAGAAGGCCTAGAAGGGAATGAAAAATGAGTAGGAGTAGAAGAAAAGTGCTTGACAGGCATAGACACAAGGGAGGCTGACAGACGATATTATGTACATACTAAAAACGTGAGTGTGAATACTAGAGAGGTAGAAGACGTACAAATATGTTTCAAGTAGCTGTAGATAGATCTGCACTGACAATCAGAAGTAGATTTCCAACCATTAAACATTTGCAAGAGGCTTCAAAACAGAGCAGTGAAATAATTGCAGTAATTGGTTACACAGCAGCTGAAAGATTTTATAGTTTGCTAAGTAATTGTTAATTTATTGTTTTAGGTTTTCTTCTTATATGTATTAAACCTTTTATGAGTGATGACTTAAAAAATAAGCTTTTCATATTTTGAGACTCATTTTCAGGCCCTGCAGACAGGCATTTATTCATTAGACTCTCTGATGCATTAGAGCAACTTGTCTGATCTTGGATATTATGAACACAAACATTGATGATACGATTGTTTACAGTGTCAGCACTCAATAGACATACATGAATTACCAGGTGGTTACTTTGTTTTAGGTATGACAGGTCTATGGCACAGTGTTCCTGTTTTATTATCTGTTTATTTCAAAATACTTAATTTAGTGCTGGGGGAGCAGACTTCCTAGAAGCAATGAACATCTGTTACTATTGCTAGTTTGAGCATTTTCACTCTGGTAGTAAAAGAAAAAAAAGGAGCATTGTGTGTCAGTGTGTGGGGACCTGGGTGTGGGGAGGGTGACGTGTGTGTCCAGTGTTAGGTGAGACTTTCTTTTGCCAGATCTGAAAACATCTTTTCTGTGGTAATTCACACATAAAGAACATGAAAATAAGAATTTAATAGTATAAAAAAATAATTTCAAAATGGATATATTAGTCTTGCATTCATATATTTCTAAAAAGACCCCTCCCTCCCAAGAAGTAGTAAATACTGCTACCTTTGGGCCAGTGCTTCAAAACTTAGATTTCTGTTTAGTTTAGACTACTTCCTTTCAGCATTTAAGTCTGAAAAGATTATAAGTGGTTATATTTACCTCAAGTAAATTGGTATTCCATCAATACGAAAGGTGCACTTTATAGTGCTTCTTATAGTCACAGTTCTCCATCACTTTTTGACAGTAAGACCTTAATTTCAGGTACTTTTGTAGCTTTAAAATGCATGTGACTTTCCCTCCTTCCCCTCAAAACATACAGAGCGTCTCTTTTAGATATCTTTTTCCTGCTATGTCAGCTGAAATAGCTTAGCCATTTTTTGAAAATGAATTAAGAAAAAATCCTTATTACCCATGCTAATAAAATCATATAACCATTTAATCCAAATTATCTCATATCCTCTGTATGACGGAGCAGAGGCATGAGATCAGAACTATCTTTTGCCTTGGATGAGTTTTTTCCATCTTTATGAAATTTGCCTATCAAGTCACTAGTCTCTGAAAAAATCTCATTTTAAAGATGTTTACTAGAAACATATGGAATTTGGTAGCTGAAGTCTCTGAAAATGCCCTTGGCACTAAACCTTCTCCACAAATGCAGCTTCTGAGTCAGATGTTGCTGTTATCACTCGTCCCCACTGCAATTTATTTCACTTGTAGGGATTCAGACGATGGAGACCTCTCAGACTGAATTCCTCACTAGCTCTCTAACTTAATAGCATCTGCAAATGGTACCCGTGGTCCCAGAAGAGAATAGTCCTTTCCATCCTGACCAGAATGACTGACCTCGGTTGTTCATACTATTACCAGTTCTTGACTAAACTACATGCTGAGATATTTAAAGATGAAGTGCTTAGGACTCTGCCCTAATACAGAAAACTGAAGTGTCCTCTTCAATATGGACTACACAGAATGCAACAGAGATGCACTCAACTAATTTGCTATATAATGCTTAATTAAACTCAAGATTTCAAGTCTGTGTACTCAGAAGTAATTTTCTGACCTTATGAAAACTGAATTTAATAAAGCTTTCCAGATGGGTGGCTGGCAAGATGAAACATTCAGAGTCTAATTTTCCTACTGTTGGATTACTTTTTTTTTTTTTAATTCTGTTTTTCTTCTGTAAAAAGTTTCTTGGGAAAGGAGGAAAGAGAAAAAAGGAAGTGTTCAGGCTTTTTTTTTTTGGGGGGGAGGAAAATTAATTTTCTGTAAAAATTTAATCATAATGTTGAACATTATACAAGAACTTGGAATTACTAGAAGAGAAATTGTGCCCTTTAAAGAAAAGAAGGGCCTTTTATGCAGCACTGTGTTTAGATATAGGTAATTAAATATTGAATAGGTGCTCACTTACCAACTGTAGAATATACAGATCTTACCACACATAAAGATACTCATACATTCAGACTGCCTTTAGTACTTACTTCTTAACATTCCGTAGTTATGACATCTTTATGTGATGTTGTGCCATAACAAATGGGAAGATAACTTCAATTTTATGCCTGTTCATGTGTCTTTTTTTCAGACAAAAACAGAAACAGACAAAACCAGAAAGTGATAAACACAACAGTTTTAGTGTTGGAGGAAACAGATATTTTTTTGACTTTATCTTTCTTTTAGGGATATTTCTCAAGCTCCATTTTCTTTATCCATGTGAAAAGAATGCAAAACATAAACCCTTCTGAATCATATTTTCAAAGCCATTTTGTCATCTTTGTTGTTCTCATCTGCTTGGTTTTCAATTTGTCTTTTTAAAATGTCATGTCCCAAACTGAATCCAATCAGTCCTGCTGTTGAAGCTTGAGCAGTGCTGAGCTGAGCAGGATTATTGTACTGGTTTGACACATGCCGTTACTGTTAATATAATCAAGTGTAGCATTTGTCCTTTTTCAGTATAAGCATCTTATATTTGCTTCTCAAGCAATTTTTGATTTAACATAAAATAACCACATCTGTCTGTGCAGGAATTTTCCTTGGCCCACATTCCTCATAAATATTTGCTTTTGGTTCAATATACCATTGCAATTTTTTGGACTGTTAAAAAGTGCAATTTTTAAAATTCATATAAAATGCATTAGGCAGTGGAAAACTAGGGCAAAATGAGTGTTTATGGCAGGGAATATGCAGAAAATATGTTACACATTAAAACAATGTTTTAGAAAATGATAGATGAAATACATTTTGAATGGCTTAATTCAGGTGTGATTTAAAAGCCCTCACCAGAGAGAGCTGTTTATTCAAAGTATACCGGAAGCAGTCTGGAGTTCCATGGTTTTTGTAAGTAGATGCAGAAGACTGAAGAGCAGAGGATCAGATAAGAGACTCCAGAAAAAAAAGGTGCAACTGGGTTAGGTCATGCAATAGGCAAGTTGCAAGATAATTAAGTTCAGGTGAAAAGACCTTCCATAGACATAAGCTTAGCAAGTGCTCTTGACTGAAAAGAGAGTTCTGCCCAGGAAAGCTATGGCCTGGCACTAGAGAAGGTTACTGGCTAAGTTCAGGGATGCAATAACTGGGTGTTGAATCCCTCAGGATAACCGAGGTCAATGCTTATCCATTTACTAGTATGTGTACAGAATTAGTGCATCTTAGTTCATCAGTTGGGTACCTTTTGTAGATCGGTTATAGTCATTTTCATGGCAGTTCAGCACCACAAAGATAATTTTTTCATTATTGTTTAATGAATCTGTAGTAACTTGATTGTCAGGAGAATAGAGATAGCCATGAGTGCTGGCATTTTCATCATTCTGACATGTTGGAGTAGAATGCAATGCTATTGCTATTAATGCAGAAAAAATACCCCCACAGTAATGGTGACATTTGAAACTGTGGGACAGCAGACACTCAGTGGTAGAATGCAAAAATTTGCTACCACAAAGTCTTAGCTACAGATACCACCTCCTGAGTGTTGAAAATTATTCTGAAATCAATAGTTGAAATAAATTGAAATGACTACTCTAGATCCCTTGAATTTTTCACTACCAAATGGACATGCGCTCTGCTGCAGATGTCAGTCATGTGATAGACTGAAACTGCAGTAGAAGGGGAAAGGCTAAATTATCTTATTTTAGATGTTAAATGCCATATGCCTGCCTGATAGTCGTGGTTTTGGGTTTTTTTAAATGTCAGGACAAGCAGTCTTAGGAAATCCTCAATGTATAACTTACATTGCTGTAGGACCTAGCTAACCTGCTGTGGTATACCCCATATATATACTCTCTTCGGTTCAATTTATGTAAATAAATATAAGTCCACATGTTTTAATTTCTGCTAAGTCTTCCAGGCAGTGATCTTTTAATAAAATATTTTGCCTTCTTGATATGTAAGTTTTAAGGATTTGATAGTCTCTTTTGGGATTTCTCTCCTGTGACCAAGCTGACCAACTTTTACATCTTCCCAGAAGAAAAAAAAAGAGTAGGGCACTTCAGGTTCCCATTACCTCTCAGAGTGGATCAGATACAATTTTACTAGTTCCTTCACAGATCAGACTAAAAAATGAATCTTTTCTGAGATTCTCCAAGTTCAAAGTGGGAGGTCAAGAATATGTGCTAGGCAGGGGATGATAATAAGACAATTAAAGCTCACAGATATTAAAAATATCAGGCAACTGGAAATACGAGGTAACTAATCATTGACTGTTATTAATGAAAATTGCCTAATATTACTTTAACATGGTTCATTTCAAAGAAAGACATTATATGGAATAGAATATAATTAATTCATGGATCCGTGGCTGCACCTATATGTGGAGCCTTGGATAATATTTCTTGATTTTGTTTGCTTTTATCCATCTAAACTACTTCTGCCATCTCTGCAATATTTACTTGTAAGTGCTGAAATTAATTTTTCTCATACCTTTTGAGCCAGATTACCTTTACTTGTTTGAATTTGCCTTCTTTGCATCTTTTTACTACTTCCATGGGTATAATGAATGATGTTTGAGATCCAGCTGTAAAACACACAGTTCCCATGGTGTGCAAAGTTCTTTTGCTTGTTTTTTCAGAACAATCCAGAATGGTGAATCTACAGTGGCCCCACTTTGGGCACTCTACTTCCACACTAGGAATATTTTTTTTTAAGGCCTAAATGTGGCCATGTTGGGGGTTAGTGGAGAACAGCTATTAGACTTGAAATTCTCTCCCTCATTTATCTCGGAATGTTTTCCTTATTCCTTATTTGTGCAAACTCCTTCTGCAAGAGAAGTTAAGAGAAGTTTGCTTGACTAAGAACAGGTTAAAATCTCAGAATGTAGATGATTTCTCTGAGAGCTGAGGACAGTTAGCACCTTGCAGGATTGAGCCTATAGGGACTTACATTTTCTTCACATTCAGACAAGTTTTCAGTTCCTGCAATAGCATATCAAAATGAATGCTCAGTACTCCTGTTGCTGTAGTTCTATTAGAGAAAGTGGCTGGCATATGAGGAAAGCCAAATGTTACATTGACACATTAACTAGGCCTAGCACTAACAAACTTCCCTTACTTTTGATTATAAAAGTAGTGAAGTCAGCTTTTTCTGGCAGTTATCAGCATTATGGAATGAAGTGTAAGACATCTACTAAATTCTCAATTGGACCATTTTCTCTAGGTTAAATTGAGCATAATGATTTCAGCAGAAGAAAAGAACTCTAAAGAGCAAAAACTCCTCATAGCAGTATATTCAGTTTGATTTTAGTGGGGAAGAATGTGTGTGGACTAGGAAAATGGGCAAGCACAGAGGATTTGAGAGCTGTCTTTAATTCTGTTGTGGACTGACATGTAGCACTGTGGAGTTTTGATCCCTGAGGTGTCCTTCACTGCAATGATATTGACTAGAGTAGAAGCCCTGAAAGTACTGAATGACAAAAAATCCTTATTTTGTGCCTAGATGGTACTTCCCTGGTGAAAAAGCATACCCATGGGGCTGGGACAGCTTAGATTCCCTCCGGAATCATTCTTTGAATCCTTTGCTCAGACTAAAGGAGATAGGAGGGACCCCCCACTCTATCCTTCTATCTGCACTAAGCTTCTCATCTTCTCACAGAGCGTATTGAGACGCTGATTCTTTAGATTGGCTTTCTATGTTGTGGTATTTCTTTCATTTCATAGCCAAGGTGTGTGGACGATGTGTTTCTCTGAGTCAATGCTTCCACATGCTAAGAACCCAGCAAAAAATAGTGCAGTTTGCCTCTTTCCCACAGAACCATACAACAGCAAGTTTGTCCCACAACCCTAACAAAAATATGTATTTCTGTTTCATCTTTTAAGCCTTTGCCCTGTGTAAAATCCTCCTGAGGAAAGGCTAACAGCCAGTCAAGGCTACTCCAGCTCCCACACTACAAGCAAGGGATTTGCATATGAAGGGGTCCATATCATAAAAAGATCCCAGGAAAACAGTGAAGCACTCTGCTATGGCAAGAGAAACCTGGGGAAATCATTTAAAGTCACATGAATTATTCTGATGGATATAAAAAAAAAATTATTGGTATCATTTATTAAAAATACAGTCAAATCTGTGCTGTATACCCAAACACTGGATTGCACCTGGCAATGTTGGTGGTCAGTAATGAGCGATTAAACACTGTTATGGGTGAAGGAATAATAAATTTCCATCTGAATTGTTTACAATTTTACTGTATACAAAATCCCAAATTAATTTTTTTTATAATTTTACATTTTGTGTACCAAATCCAAATTCTGCGCTGTGATTACACTGAAAGACAACATTTCTATGACAAAGAACAAAAATGAGGAATCTAGATAAATGTATTTATTTTGATAAGAATGCAAATATTTTGATTTTGATTACATTAACCATTTAAACCTCCAGTTTTTAATGGAAATCTATGTAAAGTTTAAAAACCCCCGAAGACCTTAATGACGACCTTGAACATACTGTCCAGTTGCTGTATTATTGCTTCAGATTATTCAAGATTAAGAATAAAGTTATTAAATTGCACTCTGGCACTGTGAATTTTGGTTTTAGTGAGGTACAGGCTTGTCCCAGTTTGAAGTATGCTTGAACAACCAGTGCAAGCTGGAAATTGAGGCTAATTGGCATTTTGCTCTCAGAGGTAAAGCTAATGCTTTCACATGTACACTTTGAAAATACGTATGTTGTTATGGGCATATATTTTAGGTTCTACTTATAAGTCTTTACCTGCAGAATAGTCCCTGAACACAGTTTAAATTGAAGATATCGTGAAATACACTATAATATTTTTTTTTTTTCTGTCAGTAAAACTTAAGTTTTGTATAGTGTCAATTTGGGATTTGAATAACTCTTTCAGATTTAAACTCAGTGTATTTTGAGGATGGTTTACAAAGAAATGGGATAGAGTTATAAGATAGAAATTGATGAAAGCCTTATTTGGTGCTATTGAGTCCTGCAGAAGGAGCTAAAAAAGTCTTTAGAACAGAACTAATCTTTCTATGAAAGCTTTATTGATTACACAGAGAAAAGACCATTTTAAACACTTTCATAGCACTGTGTTGCCTGAGGAAGCAAAATCTATTACACTTAGATTATGAACTTTTTGCTTATGAACTCACTGTCTTAGTGGGCAGCTGGAAGAAACTAGCATTATTATTTCTTCTGTCTATAGAGCAGAGTTATTAAAAAACCTGTATTTTTCCCATGTGTGTGCTGCTGCTGTTTTCAAAAACACGTGTAGCGTGAAGCTCTAGCTGGACCCAGTGCATGCTGCTGGCTCATGGAATGGTTTTCCAGGAGACACCTTCTCTGCCCTTGGAGCAACGTATGTACCACACACCTCCAGTGGATAAGATCTGGCTGCAGTCCTGATTAGTATTTTTGTAATTACTCCCATTGCTTCAGGCATTTATCTAGCTGTAGTTGATTTAGTTGTGTTAGGAGAATGACTCAAATACATCTATGGTTAAATAAGCTGTGAAACAAGCTACCCAAACAACTATCACTCATCAGCACGAGTGCTGCTTTATACAAAGAATTTCTGCTTCTCTTTGATGTAAGGAAAGATCTAAGCAAGAAAGATCAGGGAGAAGGGAGTGAGAGCTTCTCTGTTCCTTTTCTTAAGATGACTGAACACTAGCTGCACTGGAAGACAGACTCCATTTGAAAGGTGCCTTCCCTCCTCAGAGAAGACTGCAAGAAGTCTTCACCTCATGGGGAGAATAAGAGATGCTGGACGAGTGGGTACAAAAGAGTAGGGAAGGGCACAGTGAGGCTCAGGAGAAGCTTCAGTGTCTGAGCTGAAATGAGGAGTGGGTGTGAGACCTGTAGGCAGTGCCGGTCATCTTGGCATGTGCTGCTTGAGATGGGAGCCATTGGGCCTGAACTAATTCTGGGAGATCAGAAAAGGTGAATTGCGTGTATACTGCATGTTCACATATTTATTCTTCTCGCCAGTGATGGGCCTGACCTTTGAGAGATTATTGAGGGGGAAATGGTATGACCTGCTTGTTCTACCACTGTGTCTTTTTTTCAGTTTGTGCTCATGTGATCAATCCATCTGAAGTCAGTACCTGTAAGTTCTTTAACTCCCAGGAACTGTGCCGTTGATTAAATTGACTCAGAAACAGTGTCTTCAAACACTTTTTTTTTTTTTTTTCCTTTCCCCAAAAGGCTTAAAGCATGTAGAAAGAAGGGTGAAAATGATAAAAAGCTTTACTTACTTTCACCTAAATCTTGCTTTGGAGCTTACAGTTCTTTTCACTCCAACTGACCCTCGTTTCTGACTGCGAGAAACAGACTGTGCTGTGCACAGCATGTTTTCTCTGTCCTCTAGTAATACCTTGCCAGCCTGACTAGTGTTATTGACTCCTTGGAAAAATTTTTAGCAACAAAATAGAAAAGGGTATGGAAAGATTTCTTGCCTATAGAGTATGCTCATTTGTACAATAGCACTAGATAGTGACTCTTTTGCCAGCAATTTAAGTCTCATACAAGTTGTGGACAAACACAGAGAAAGAGTGGGGAAAATGTGTCAAAGCACTCGCAATTCTATTCTCTTTTACTCAGCTGCTCATTTCAGTGTAACTCTGAATGGTAACTTTAGCAATAGAATTTTGGCAGATTATCACACATTCAAATAGATTGAAGTTCTTCTGTCGGAAGATTGGATTTTTGGAGTTATTTTTGTTGTTGTTGGGTTTTTTTTCTGAAACAGAAGAAGATTGTAGGAAAGATATAGTGGGGACTTAAAATGAAATGATACAATAGTTATAAAATTAACATACTTCCTACACTTGAGATCTAGGCATTCCAATTTTAATCATATCTTTGTTAGCTGTGAACTTGCATTTTATGTGATAGTCTTAAGAAGTATGTTTAAAATATAAAATATATAAAATGTTACAAATGTAGTGTGTTAGGATTATTTAGCACTTTTCAAGAAAAGCATTAGTGAAAATTAATCCAAATGTTTGCTCTTACTATGAACAATAAGAGTTTGTAAAAAATGCTGCAAATGTAGCAAACTGTATGATTGTGTGAGTGAGAATTGTTTTTTCCTCAAAATGGCTTTATTTAGATGAATTTCTTACTAGCAGAAGCTCAGTAATCAATGTGCAGTGGTATCATCTTAAAGCAGTAGCCACACTTAAAAGTTCTGGAAAATTTCTAGAACCTCCCTAGTGGGCAATGTGGGCATCATTGATTTTAGGGGAAGATTACCCCTAATTTCAATTAATCAGCATTTTGAATGATTAAAAAAATCCTCACAACATTTCTGTCTCACCAAGTGGACTGTTTGTATGTGCTTTCTGGTTTAAGTGTATTTGGGGAAACTGTTTATTAAGTGCTGTGGCACAGAACCTGCAGCTCACAAGAACAGGCTGACTCATGGGTTTTGAAGCTGTCTTTGCACCCCTCTGGGTTGGGTTTTGCTCCTAATTGTGCAGTGCCCCTCACTGTAATTCCCACAGCTGCCTTTACACAAGCACTACCGGATCAGTGTGAGACGAGTAATAGAGGGAAGCACTCCAGATAGGCTCTGGATGCTGCTGACCTTAGAAGATGTTTCCGTAGGAGACAGCCTCTCAAGTCTGACTACCTTCTTTCCACAGGAGAGTAATTCTCAGATGTGATTTACTACTTTGAAAGAAAGGACTGAAATATAATAGATAATATTATTCTTGCCTCCCTTTTGGAATCTAGCCCAGCTGCTAGATAGTGAGATAATTATCACAATGGGCTTCACAGCTTAAGTCTGGAAAAAGAAATGATGTGAACCAGCTCTCTTTCTCTTTATTCTGTGAATAAAGGTCCCAGATTCACTTTTTGGTAGAGCTGCTTCTTTTAGGTTCCTCTCTCTTGTGGGTTCTTTTTTCATTTTTGTTAAAGACCACTGAAGTTGTATTCTACTGTTGATCTAAAGGCCCCTGAAGTTAATGGAAAAGCACTCTCTGACTTTGGGTTTTGATTTGCACCCTTTCTGTGAAGCCATTTCTGAAAGCATCCTCAGCAGTGCTAGCTGGTAATCTGTGAGCAGTACTATATAGGAATACAGTCAGTTCAGTTTGGAAATACCTAAATACTCATATATTCTGAGCAATCCCATTTCTTTAACTTTCATTCTGAATAAGGAAACACTGCAATGTCACATTTTTGGGAGTCAACTGTAAATTCTACTCTTTCTGCTTTTTTTACCATTAACTATGTCAGTTTCTGCTACCTCATGTCATTTTGCAAAGCAGTCTAAGCTCCAAGAAATCCATGTTTCCTTTAAAGATGTTTTACTTTAATTTAGAACTTGCCAAGTACTTTGTATTTGCTGAAATAGTGATCTGTGAGTAAATATGGGCCTTTAAAATTAAATAAATGTTTGTGATCTTTAAACAATTTACCTTAATTCAAGGTTTCAGGGTGATGACACCTGATTTATTTGTGTTGTCTGAAATTGCCGTACCTGAAAGGATGAATGGTATTGACAGGCTTTAAATTATGCTGTTTGGTTTTACTGAATTTTAATTAAAAAAAGAATTGAAGTTCCCTAAAGTAGTCACTGGGAAGGAAGACTATATTAGTGAAAAATTGTGTATGTAATTTAGAAATACAGCAACAGACATTTTCAGTGCAAACTGGACTCTTCAGACCACATTAGTTGAATTTAACTTAATTGAACTTCATCTATCTTTTTGCATAATGTTAGTCTTCTTTATAGGTTTTACCAGACTTTAAAACCAGACCAGAAAATCCATGTTTCTGCACATGGGTGTATGAAGGGTTGCTATGGGCTGGCTACAGCTCTGAAAATGAGCTGTGTACTGACAGGAAATGGTGATGACTCAAATTTTTCTTCTGAGCCTTTCCAGTTTTGAAAAAGCATCCCTCTGCCTGGGACGCAGGAAATGGGCAAAAAGGGCCTTACCTGTTTTCACCTACTTTCTGCTGCTTGTAACTCAGTCGCCTTACAGAACTGCAGGCACTAACCACCGGTTCTTGCTCCAGAAGTTGCAGAACACAACACCCACCACAGCCACTCAGTGCAGCAGAACAGATCCAACTTTATATTCTGCACAGATGTGAACTTCAAACTTCGGAGATCTAGGAACCAGCATCTTTAAGACTTTCTCTGTCTTCTCTATATCAATTTTTATCAAGAAATGCTCCAAAGTATTTAGATAGTATTTTTTGTTCTATTTGTAATATTACAGCTTCAGATTAGAGTTTGGTTAAGTATCTTTAAGTAAGCAATGACATGCTTCCTGTGATTTAAAAAAAAAAAAAACAGATTCAGGAGATGAAGAGCAGTAATGTAAATAGTAAGGTTAAAAAAAAAATGGTTCTTGGTTTCCCTCTGAAAGTTTACTTAATTTTTTTGTCTGGGCAGACTTTTGATAGATTGTACCATGTAACCATAAAAAGAAAACTTACACTTATCTGCATGTATTATTAGCAATGTGGTAGTAAAAGCTTGCTTACCCCCCCTCACCTACCATAACACTATGCTAAATTACCTTCAACATACAGCAGCCTAGATCTTCCAACTAAGTATAAATTTATGTAGCCATGCCAATTTATGCAAACTCCTAAAAAATAATTTCAAAAGTAAGTACATGCCTCATTAGTCTGATTTGCAGGAAATGGAGAACTAACAATTATAAATAGAATGCTTTAAATACATCGTAATTAATTCTGTGTGTGAATGCATTAGCTAAATACGGTTCTGCTGTGATAAAAATAATGCTTTGGATAAGCTAACTCTTTCAGCTTCCCTTTCAAATCAGCATCTTTTTACCTGTCTCTGATATCGTTGAAGCTGACCTTCTCTTGGCATCTTTATTTGTAGTCATTTCCCTGCTACTGTATGTAAGGTAGTCTTTTGAAAACAGAGCTCATGATTTTTAATTGTACACTTGGGGGAATATTTTCTCTCCTTTTCTGTCTTTTGTTCTATTGGGTTTTTCTGAGGAATCATTCTAGTAAGAGTCCCTCCTCACCTCTACAACATACATCCATCACTTGGTGACCCAGGGTGGGCTTCCTGGCCTTGGATCGTGGGTCACAGCTGCAGCTTGCAGCTCTCAGACCAGAGAGTGTAGCACATAGAAAAGAAACAAATATTCATATACAAAACACATAGAATGATCAAAAGTATGTGCCAAGTTCCCATTTGGGCAGCTGGGTTCAAGGAACAGAAACCTCTGATGTCATTACATCATTCTGTAATAAAGTCATAACCGACTTTATTACAGAAGTCATTTCTACTTCGGTGCTTACTGCAGGAATGAATGAGGACACTGATATCTTTGAGACACCTTCATCTTGTATAGTTTATTAAGGTTTCAAAAGATCTTCCTTGTGATCACAGGTAATGTCATCTGTGTGAGAAGAAACCTGGACTTCATGTGAAGTTAGTTGTTTTCTCTGCTCTGAGGCACTAACACATTTCCTCAGAACCACCAGATTTGTTTCTGAATTTGAAATTTGATGATTCATTTAGAACATCAAAAACAAACCCCTGTGCAAACCTTTAGACTGATTACAGGTGCCATTCATTGGCTCTTTCAGCACTGAAAAAAGTTCTCTTGTCACATGCTGATCCCTGGATGATCATACCAACTGTAATGAGGGACAGCTGGGCGTCATTTGCAGGTTGAGTCAATCAACCTCAATCAGGGAGGTGGATTTAGCTCATTTCTGTTTTCCTTCTATCTGAGGGTATAAACTTGGTTATGGGATTTTACTTCTGTTGTGTGCTTAAACTTGGCATTTGAAAATGTTCTTTGTGAAGCAAATGTTATTTCATAGGGGTGTTTCATCATTTTGATGAAAACTTAAATGTTATGTGAGAATTCTCTTGTTCTATGAAAAAGGAAGAATATTTACAAGAAGGATGGTTGGCACATCGCCGTTTACCAAAAAAAATGCTACAGTGTTAGGGTAAGGGTGGCTGCTGGAGAAGGAGCTGTGTTGCAGCAAGTTAAGATTAGTACTGGGTTTGCTGAAATTACACAAAAGCTTTCATGAATATTTTTATGCTGCAGCATATATATTCAGCTCTAAATGCAAGTTTCCATTTGAGAAGATGTCTAGGTGGGATATTCTTTGATGCTGTGTGAGTGCCACTCAAGCCTGACCTCAAAACAGATTATTTTTCACCTCTGATTTCCCTGAATCCCATGAATCAGGGACTTGAACATGAGCCTTACACAAGTGAGAAAGTTATTTCTTTGTACACTAATTAATTAAAATAGCAAAATTAAAATTAAGAGTAATTTGTTTCTTAAAGTTAAGAACTAATGTTTGCAAAATGGTAATTTTCAAGTTGCAAAGATCGCAGTATCTGTTAAAAAATCTTCAGAAATCTTAAGTAAGTACCTGGAATATGAAAATTACAAACATGTAATACCAGAATATTCCTTGTTTTTATATTAGTTTATTTAAATACAAGAGAACAATACAAACTGATAACAAGGTCTTTCAGGAAGGATATAGCTACATTTACACATATTTACAAGTATTGTACATACAAGAAAACACAAATATTCTGGAATAAGAATTTATTTTTCATGTTTCCTTGTAAATCTAGCTGCGTTGACTTGGTTTATAAATCATTAGATACACATCTTGTGAAAGAGATGGAGAACCGAATCTGAGAGCGGTGAAATCCTGGCCCAGGTTGCCCAGAGAGGTGGTCAATGCCCTGTCCCTAAAAACATTTCAAGGTCAGATTGTACAGGGATCTGAGCAACCTGGTCTAATTAAAGATGTCCCTGGTCACTGCAGGGGAGGTTTGGCTAAACAGCCTTTAATGTTTTCTTCCAACACAAACTATTCTACAATTCTAATATCTAAAGGAAAATGGTAGAATCGTGAGAGGATCTCAACAGGGGAAAAAACAAAACAAAACTTAATTTACTAAAGAAAAGGATGGTACAGAAATCAGGAACAAAGATCATAAGAGTTTTGACTGTTTTAGTGAAGGTGGCATATTAGCAATATTATTTAGTTTATGGCACTTTCAAATTGAGAAATAAGATCTCTTCTAATTTTGTGATGATAACAAGTCATCTGTGCACAGAAGCCAAAGACAGAAAACATTATTTGAAGACAACTGTGATTCAGAGGCAAATCTGGAAGTATTGATGTAGAAATGCCAGGTGAATTTAGGTTGGCAGATGAGATAACCCAAACATAAGGCATGAAGAAGGAAAAAAGGTACTCATTCAAAGATTGAGCAAAATTAGATGTCTTATGAAAGGTGCAATGAGATGTGTTCTGCAAAGGATGAGTTAAAAGAACAATCAGGGACATCAAAAGAAAACAAGCAAAATGTGGGGTGAGAGAAGTCAAGCTAGTAAAAAAAAAAAAGAATGAGAAGTATAAATAGGGTAGAAAAAATGTTAAGGGTGACTGACAGGTCAGAGGGTACAAAAATCTGGTAACGGATGAGAGCCTGGAACAGAGAAGGTCACTGCAGACTGTCAAGAGGAGTTCCTGTTAACAGCTGGGGTTTGGTTGGTGTTGAGGGAAAGGGACCTCAGGCAATTTCTGTAAACAATGAGCTTATTGGTGAGAGGGAGGAGAGTGATATTTAGTCCAAGAAACAAGGTTGAGTTTGGGCCATTAGTAAAAAGGTCCAAAAAGGCCAGGTAATTCATACAGTGTCAGTGAGGAGGCTTAGATTTTAGGAGAAAAGCTGGTCCTAGTGTACCAATTCATTTTCAAATTGCATTTTAACCCAAACAGGCTAAGAAGTTGGTAGCAAGGTTACAAAATACGGCTGAAGGAGTGTAGAGGTGGGGTGCTTTCACCAATTTACTTTAGCATTCATCAGACTTTACCACATCATCAACTTTACTCCAGCAGGAGATGTAAGGGAAGATGATGCATAGAACGTGCTTCTTGCAAAGGAAGAGTTTGAAGCTAAAATTTTTGAGTCCTGTAATCCATGGACATACATTTTATGTCAGTGTCATAAATACGTTAAACACATTTAATGACTAAAGGAATGGATAGGATAACATGCCAATGTTTCTGTATGAAACATGTTCGTATCTTTTAAATTAATGTCTGAGCTACTCTGAAAACATCTTTTTTTTTTTTGTTTGAAAACTCTCTGTAGCTAATCTGGTGTTTCTATTTAGTTATACAGGCTAACTATTTAAATGAGACTGAAAGTAAAGCGTGTTAATGATGGTTTTTGTTGTTTTCATATTTTATTATTGGAAGTTTCAATTTCTGCTGGAAATCTGAAAGTAAAAGAGAAAAACTGCCACTGAAGTAGTGTGTGACTTGGAGCTAGAATGTAAATGCTTTGTTGTTCAGTTTATCCATACATACATATGATTTGAGCAGTATTTACTGTAAGTAGTTAAGAAGCTGGTAAATTATACTCAAAATTGATCATGAAAGAACTGTTGATAAAACTCTGAGATTAATTTCTTGTAGAGTTCCTAAATATCCAACTAGACGTATAGAGACTATCATTATTCTCCTTCCTTATCTTGATTTTTTCACTTACGATAGGTGGTAAGGACACTCCATCATATCTGCACAATCATTTCCTATTAGCCAGATCATATTAATCTCTCCACTTTTCTTTATATAATTTAGTAACATATTACTAGAGAAGTGAAATGTCAGAGCTATATTTGTCTTTTTAGAAGATACCAGACATTAAAAGAAAGACCTCCTGTTAAACAATTTTTTATAATGTAAACTGGGCATGAATTCAAAAACACTATTACACTTGGAACATAAATGTGTTAGACTGAAAAAACAAAATTAGAATGGACAATAAATAAAACTCCAGGGGTGCACTTTTACTGCCTTAGCAAAATGAATTCCTTACAATCATGGAAATTATCACAATATCACTAATGGAAGAATTTTTCTGGGAAACAGACCAGGCTATGTGTGTCATTGCAGCAAATTCAGGCCTTATCCATTAGATCCATCAGTGGCATTCTTTTATCTGCTGCAAATTGCCATATACAGTTATTGTGATAAAAGCATTACATAGCAATAGCAAACCCCAAAAAGACACCTCCACAGCAAATCCTTCTCAGTTTATTCATGTCACCAAGGAATGGTGCATTGAACAGATTGGTAGGATCTTATGTTGAAGTACAACAACAAAAAAAATCCTTAATCAAAGAACAGTACATTAAAAGAGTTTGCAGAGGATTAATATTTGTTGCTTAATGCATAGTAACAGCATTTTTATTGAGTTACATTGAAACAAATTTGGTCTTTCTGCACACTTCAGCGTGCTATTTAGCCGAAAAAAACTGCAGTTGAGTACAGGACCAAGAACAAGAGAGGCAATAGTGAAAGAACTGCCTGATGTAAATAGAGATCCAAGCATAGTTTCCTGATCAGTCTAAGATCTGGGTGTGTTGAAGTTCTGTTTGATAGTTAATTTTAGATCTCTTAGTTAAAGGATTCTCCTATATCTTTAAACACTTCTGTTTGCAAAAGGGGATGCTTAAACTAATGTTTTAAGCATGCCTTCTGTTTTAAATCAGGAGAGCTTTTTGATGCCATTTGCTCTCATATATTGCTACAAATCCAGATTCTATATGGATCCAAATTTTGGGCAAGTCAGAGAAATGACCAAAGCATTGGAAGATGTATTTCAGTCTCTTACATCTGAACGATTGGTTTGTGAAACCAAGAGGGTATATGTGGGCACATAAGGTACATTTCCACTAAATTCCTGACACCTATTCTGAGTTTAATGAAGTCAAGTAGAAAACTTCCTGAAATTATTTCCCTTATTTAACACCGATCTATTCCTTTTCAGTGTCCTAAAATTGAAGTTAAATGGTACTCTGCTTTTAGATCCTGTATCCAGACATCTATTATTTCTTATTTTTAGAATTTGGATTCTAATGGCAAAACATTAGAAATAGCAGTCTTTAAAAATGAATTAATTCTCACTTCTTATTTTGCTCATGACTTTTATACTGTACTATTTAAAATAGGAAAAAAAATCTCCTGCTGTTGTCTGTATTTCAAAACAGTTTTGATTTGGTGCATGCAGTAAAGTGCTAGACATTTGAACTTATCTATGGGTTATATGAACCCCTATTGCTTGTTTCTAATGCTTTTCAAATGTATAGAGCATGCCTGGTCAATCTACTTCTGCATTGGTTTTTTTTTATTAAAACTATGTTATAGTTCAACATGTGATCTCACAGATCTGTCAAATGTGCTCACAGAAATTCTGTATTGATGATTGTAGTATATGCAGTTCAAAGAATTTTTGGGGAAAAAATAATGTGCTAAATTTTCTTAGATACCATCTCCACTCAGAATTGCTTCTGGATAGCCAAAAGCCATATAGGTACCTCTCAAATGGAATAATCACGGTTTCATTAGTGATTAGTGAATCAGGCAGGATTAGTGATCATTAGTGATTAGTGAATCAGGCAGGACATTAAGTCTCATAGTAGTACTGCTTCCTTTTAGTACCTAGGCTTTTTAATTACTGACCACAGTGTTTAGACAATTGGTACTTAAATCTCAGAGTTTGGCTTGGGCGATTTTGGTTTTGGTTTTTAATGTGAAAGAGAAGTACATTTTAAGCTTTCCCTTAATTGGCCTTATCTCAGTTAGCTGTGGCCAGATATGTTCTTGAAATTTCCCTGGAGAACAAGCATACAAAGCTTCTTGTAAAATTTAATTTTAATAACTGTATAATCCAAATAATATTGGTCAAGCAAAATGTTGTATAATATCCCACAGAGAACCTTTCTGTAAATTGTTTAAGAATGATTGTAGACATACCCAAAACTAATTAACCATGCCTATTTGAACTGCAGGAAATAGATGAGGATGTATGTATCGTATTTTTTTCCCATCCCTTCCCCTTGTTTTCAGAAATAATAGGCAAAATAGTATTGGTGATGTCCACTGATATTAAATTGCTTATTTTGCAGCTAAAAATTGAAATTTGAGGAACTAATTTTAGTTGCTGTGTTTCCTGCATTATTCACTCCGTAGGGCTCTTTGTATCTGCATCTAATTCTGAGGACTCCTTGATAATGACTGTGCTACCAGGCTCTCCACAGCAGGTTTCCCTCCATGTTGGTATCTCTGGGATCTCAAATACATAAAAGAACCCCTAACAACAACAACAAATCACCACCCGAAGGCCCTAAAAAGGGCCCACAGAAGAAGCCCAACAATCATGAATAAAATAAATCTTGTTCAGAAACTGTAATTCTATTTATTCCTCTCTGATAATTGTTAATTTCATAATCTGGTCTATCAGGATAAAATCCCTTAGACTGGAATCAAGTTCAGAAGCCATGTCTCAGTGCTAGCAGGAAACTTCCTACTTTGCAGAATCTGACTTTTGGCTCAGCCTTCTCTGTTGAGGTTCAGTTTGCATTAGAAGCAAAATGTCTAGTTGCCAGTGGGCTTTATTTTTATCACCTGCTTTATCCAGGATTGGGATGGTCAGGAATTGATCATCAACCTACATAGTATATCATCTTGGAGTCTATATGAGGCAATCCCCACCGGCAACATTTCAGAATATGAGCTGAGATTGTTAAAATCTATTTTAAATCAAGACCCTCCAACTAATCTGTAATCCTGCCTGAAATAGATGCCAAATCAGCTGAAACAAACTGCATAACTGTCTAGAACTGACATAGCTGGGCGATTCCAATAATTACAAATTTTACATGTGGCTACTTAAAAACCACAAAATGTGCTAATTCTGACCCTTAAAGGGTATGAAGTTAAGGACATTTCATGATAAATAAATACAAAGAACCTTGATGAAGGGGAAAGTACCATTTGAAATTTTGAATCCAAGATTGAAGACAGTACGTAAGATTCATATATTTCAAATAAGCTCAAGTTTCAAACCAACTGGTTTTGTTACATGTGCCTTAATGACATAGGCTTGGCTTTTTTGTCAGGAGAGCTTGAAATTTTAACAAAGCATCTATTGCTTAAAATAGCTTTCTGAAAACAAAGTCAGTAAAGCACAAATTGCTTTACTTGACCTGTGGTAGAAGAGGCCTTTCTAAGCTTGTATTAGTTATGACATCTCTGCAGCCTTAGCAGCTGAACTTGAACTCTACAGCTGTACTTCTGAAAAAAATAAATAAATTAATTCAGGCTATTTTTCCCCCAGAAGCCAAAAGGCATGATATCACACAAGTTCATGGAGCTGAGCTCTCTTAACCTCTCAAACAGGATGGCTGTGCGGAGGCTGCTGAAGAGGAACAGTCCCAGGGCTGTTCTAATGCCCGACTCGTGCTCAGGAACTGTTTTGGAAAATGCTAATTGGTAAGGGCCAAAATGGGGCCATGGATATTGCCCCTGTGTAATCAGAAGAGGTGTTTGTGTGCCAGGGTCTCTGCCCAGGCCTCTGGGCAGTATTTAGTTTCCAGCATAGGCACAGCTATAGGGTTAAGAAGAAGGGAAAATGTTCTTCCTTGTAACTATAAAGCTTTATTTTCCCTTGATCATAATGATGTCTCTTGCCATTAAATGAACTTCTTATGCATTTTATCACTCCAGAGTTTCTGGTAGGGGAGAAAAAAAAAAAATTAAAAAAAAAAGGTCCTTGTGATGTTTATTCTTTCTTCTGTGAAACAGAAAATAACACCACCCAGCTGCCTCCTAGCAGTTCATTAAACCATACCACTAAGCACTTTTCACAAGGGGAGGATAAATCTTGATATTTATGTTTTGACAGACTTTTTAGCATGGTTTCCTAGGGAACCCAGACCTTTGCAATCACATGGGAAATGTCAGAGGAGACGGAGGGCAGGGCAGATGAAGGGAAGGAGTCTGGCTGTCGGTGTGATCCTGTCCTTGTGCCACTGGCTGTTCTTTGCCCCTCTGTCAGCTGATAGCTTCGCAAACTGTTAGCTGCTTTCAGGCAGGTTTGATGAAGGATAGAATTACTGTTGAGTAGAGGAGGATCATTGTTCCCACTCAGAAATGCCCTGGCTGAAAGAGAAGTTGAAGCTCATGCCTTCTGGGATTAAACCACCACCACCACACACTTCTGAGAGAGATACCTTTTAATTCTTTAACAGTTGGAAGTACATTAACCAGACAAGCAACCAGCAGACTAACTCGTAAGAAAATAGATTTCACTAATTCATGTGTTAGCAGAACTGCTTCTTTTTCTCTCATTTTTTTCCATAGGAACTCCCACAGAACCAATATGAACATGAAAAAAATCTGTTTTGCTGAAAAAGCTTTCTTAAATGAAAAACATTCAACTATTATTAGATAATCTTTAAGGTTCATTCCAATCTAAACCATTCTATGATTCTGTGATTATACTATACGCAGATGTGTACATATGTGCACACAGACATGCAATTTTTTTCTGTGAAGCATATGCACATACGTACCCACAACAGATATTTTTTTTCGGTGAAGAAGTCTTCATTGTTCGAAGTGACATAATAATCCCATTATTTTCTTGCTAGGGTTTTCTTTCTCCATCTGGTAGATTGGCATTTTACAAAGTGGTTAAAATAGCCTAGCTTTAAAAAACATTTTGAATTGTCTGGCCTGATAGACTTCAGATGAAGGTAGAATTAATTTTGTGATAATCAATCGTTGTGCTGAGACACAGCTGCAATTCAATTCAAATGTCTGAAAGTCCAAATCACATATTTGTTATAAGCACATCACATTCAGAACAGCTTTTTCTTCTCAAAAATCTATGTGCTTTTATAAACATAGGAAGAGAAAAATAAAATAAAATAAAAAGTGATAGTGTTGGAAACTGACTTCTCCCCAAACTAGATCCAAATGAAGTCATATAGATGGTATCTCTTGAAAATGGATAGTGTCCAGATGCAATATGGTTTATCCAGATGGAATAAAAAGGATGCTATATTCCAAAACTACTCTGCTGTATTTTTTTTAAACACTACACTGTTGTTTAAACAACAAAGATAATACATAGGAATGGAAGAGAAAGTTAAACTTACAAGCATATGATTCTCTGTTCTGTCCTTGCTAAGAAGAAAAACAGGATAACATATGAATCCCATATATCAGTAAATCTATTTTTTTCTATTGTTGGACTACAACAATATATGTTATTTCTGTTAGAAAAAAAGTTAAATTAATACTGTTTTCTTTACCCTCTGCAGTTATCAGTCTAGTAGAAGTAGAAAATATTTTTGTAAAATGGCTTTGAATAAGGCATGAACTTCTGATAGAATGAAAAATGACAGATATTAGTTACATTAGTTGTGTAGGTGACCGGATGGATGGATACATACCAAATGAAAGTTCATAATGCAGCAGAGGTATTGCAAATCCCTCCCCGACTCTTTGATATCATTGAAGCTGTGTCTCAAATTGGACATACGCCCAAGAGCATTTGAAGTAGAAAAATAAAACTGTTGAAACATTCACAGTCATCTATTAAATCTCGTTTGTGATACAAATTACGTTTGAATTTCTAGATGCTGTGTGTCACTTCATTTTGCAGAATGGTAAAGAGGGATGGTGGGAAAACACTAACATGAGCCTATGAAATTTTGGAATAGCAAAATTGTGTGAGTTTTGAGACCCACAAGCATATTGGCAAACACTATGCAGTTGCATAGATCCCTTATACTAGAGTTACCAATGAAACTGGGAATGAGCAAGGTTAAAAAAACTCCCTCTCTTACAGGCAAAAGACATAGGTACTTCTTTGTTATACTAAAATAGGAGAATAGAAACTCCTGAAGCAATTGATTTGACAGTGAAAATTCCAATTTTAAAAATCATGAGTTAAATTATGAGGGGACACTTGTGTGGGATTCTTTCTAGATGTCAATATGCAATTCCTTGTTTGTTTAAATGAATAAACATACATGAATCACTCTTGACATTTAGAATCTATATTCAGAGCAGAATAATGCTTAGTAAAGGAAGCCTGAGGCAACACATTAAACAAAAGGAAGAAAACTAACTGCTGACTGGCTGCCCATTTATCTGAGCATTGACCACTCTGTGTGGAGAGTTAAGCAGAAGTCCTTTTAAGAGATTTTGTCCTCGGGCAGCTAAATTTGTATTTAGAGCAGATGCACATGGGTAGCCCGGTCTGCCTACATTTTGCATTTCTCAGTGTTTTAGTGCTAATATTTGCTTTGTGTTTCACACCTAATTAATGCGTGATGGGGGGAAAAGGGATGGGAACTTGCTTGTGGTACTTCATTGTGGTCTCTTTAACAGAATTAGACCTTACACATCAGAGAGAAAAAGGAACATAGTGCTCCCCTGTCTTGCAAAAGACTTATTTGCAAGGAAAGGTTTAGCAGAAGGATATAGCGCTAGTGCAAATTCACTGGCACTGTAAAAGATGGTGAGTGCTTCTGCTCCCTCCTGCCATGCTGAAACCCACATTTCACAGTTTCATGACCTGGTGAGGGTGTGCAGGGTGCTCCCTCTTGCCTGCTGGGTTGTAGCTGCTGCTGCCACCAGCGCTCATGCAGAATGCTGAGAGCAGGAGCAAGGCTGCAGGCTGGTCCGAGGAGGAGCAGCCCGGTCCCTCTTTGGGGTCTCTGCAAGGGCTGTATGGCTTTTGTGGCTGGATGAAGCATGCGGAATCCTCTTGAGCATTTTCTTCATGCTCCCTGTATTTTTGAAACTTTTTGATACTTGAAGGAAAAGTTACTTCAAGAAATCTTAGCAGTCTCTGTGATTAACATGGTGAGTTTAGAGTTTACTGGCCTTTGTCCATACGGCAGAATTCATGGAATGATGGTTTTATGATGGAATTACAAGACCATAGCATACAATAAAATGGGGGCCATAGTTTTGATCGATTATCATCCAAATTCCTTTCAGAGCTGGAAATGGTATTTTTACAGCAGTACATCCCTGCATCTAAGATAATAAATGCCTTCTAGTCTGGTATGAGAAATATGATGTATTCTTTCTGCTCTGTGTTGTACCAGCTGGGTAGATAGCAGAAAGGGAACAGTATCTAGGACCTCTGTGCTGTATAGGGTAGATGATATTTATCAATATATTTATCAATATATTTACTGATTTTTCTGGAGGATCTAAACTACTCTTAGTATGTTGACAAATATAATGAGAAAATTATGATGCTGACATCAGTCATTTTCAGATAAAAGGCTTCATAAGTGCTGTGAGAATACAGGACCTGATTCTCTATGAGCTACCTGGCACCATGGCTGAGATGTTGGCAGATCATCTATAAGCACTAAGGAGTGGTCTTCAGGACTTTCTTAGTGCTGCCAGGTAACTCTGCTCATTGTGAGGCTCAAACCTAAAACGTGGTATATATATAGCAATATGCAGAGATTGCAATTATATATAGAATTTATGGACTTCAGAGCCTGTGCTATTTTTTGATGAAAAGTTATCTGAAGTATTTCATTCTACTGTTAAAATATCGAGATAATATCTTTCACCTGGCTAGTGAGATATACCTGCATATCACAGTCTAATTGCACTTGTAGGCATCTAAGAACGACTCTAACGTTACTTTAAAAGCACACAGATGATTTTTTTTTTTAAGTTTGCTATGGTTTTCCATCTTGTTTCTTATGCATGTCACAGCATGATTTATAAGAATTGGTATGTCTGCTAGTGATATGTAGTAACATGCCGTTCAGCAAGGAGAAAGAGGTTTCTTCTTGTTAATATTCCATATTTCATTTGGTTGGCTCAGTGAACCTTTGCATATGTATTCATGAGACGGTGCCTGTAGATGAATGTAGAGGTGGAATTACCAACGGAACCAAATGCAGGATGTTAAAAATGATCTGTAAAAGGTTTCAAATTCTTCATTTCTGTGACAAGAATTATAACTAGAACTGACAAGAATTATAACTAGACTGGAAAATGGCACCAGGTAAATTAATTGTAATGACACTGGCTGTAACAATGGAGAAGAAAGGTAGAAATCGTAGTCATTATTTTGAGAACTACAAGGTCATAATATTTTAGTTGCTTACAGATGATGCAGCATGGAGAATTAAATAATTGTTCTAAAACTACATATACATTAGCTAATTTAATATAATTTTTCCATTAAGGTTCCAATTCTCATTATTAGAATTGCACTTGTAAAATATATTTTTCTATTAATTTCCTCTTTAAGACTATCATGCAAATAGTTTACATTGAACAAAAATAATTGTTTTTCATTGTTTTTCACTCAGTCTTTATTTGAATGACAAAAATAATAAACAAAGTAGAAAATAGTGCAGATGCAATCCATTCTTATGTCACAAATCTGAAAAGAAAAAACTAAGGCAACAATTTATATTTTTGACATGCCTAAATTACTCATAAGAGTTACTGCCTTTTTTTCCTATGTCAGAGTCTGGTTTGAATCTCACAGTGGTTTAAAAGTAATTCACACGCAAAACATTGTAGCAGCCATACAAGATGGTATCTAATTATTCCATTCAGAGGAATTTTAAAGCTGTGAATTTTAGGACTTCAAATATGTTACATGTTATGGTCTGGTTGCAGGATATATAAAATTTTTTGAAGATAGTAATTTTATAGGTTCAACACAAAACTGTTGCAGGATACATGGAGTAAAATACTGTTAATTATATAGGACATAACACACAGAGGTGTAGGAGATATTTTGCTATGTGCCAGTTTGAAATAGCAAATCTATCAAACCACTACTGTAGCTTGAGTTAAAGTAGCATAGAATATATATTTTAAACAACCTTATATTAGAATGTTTACATTCTTCACCTCAAATTGCAGAAAGCATCTGTTAGATTTATCCTGAACTATGTCATTGCAGTCAATTTCACATCACTCAGTTTTAACCACTAGCTGCACAGC
>JAOXNG010000026.1:4456859-4470893 GCA_028566535.1 Scolopax minor | reverse complement strand
GCTGCACAGCCTACCTAATTATCATGACATGCAATTGTATTCACATTAGGAAATGTTCTCTGGGGGATATCCTTGTAGGGAAAAAAAAGCAACAAACCAACAAAACCACAAAAGTAATTTTGATACTGTCTTGCATTGGTTTATATACCAACAGTGACTAGGATGCTTTCTGTAGTACTTGGTCCAGGACAAGTTGCTGTGATGCTGGATAAGCACACTGAGAAAAAAAGTGGATGATGAGAGTACAGCCTCTCATCAAATACAAGAGCAGAAATCCTGCAGAACCCTGGGAGCTCTGACTTAGGTGAGCCATCAGGATCCTGCTGCCATGAACACACCAACATGTGCTACCTAGATTTGCATTCTACTGTATATTTGACCCAAGTCAAAGCAAGTCTTTTCTTCTGATGCTTTGGCTTGAAGCACACAGTAGCAGAAGCTACTAGCTACAGCCCCAGGCATGGCTGGGGACAGTGTTTCTAACCTTCACATCCATGCATAAGCCAGCATGCAAAGAGGAGGGTGTGCAGGAGAAAGGGTCCTGCTATAGTCATAATGAAGAAGATAGAGCAGGTTATTTATGCATTGCTCAATCCCTTAACCTTAGTCCTTCTCATACAGTCTGAAATAGTCTTGTTTACTGACTCAGAAAACTCAGACTGCTAGAGTTGTATTTCTTTAGTGTCATAGAGGAAGAAGTTATCTAGCTTTTATTTTCCCACTGTTGAATTGTCCTCTGTGGTTACAGTGCAGCATGCAAGGTAGGGCTTCTCTTCCCTGCCACTTTTGTTCAACAGGTGATTCTTATGAGCACTGGATTGCTTCAGATGTATTTATTGTATGTGAACAATGACTGTCAATATGCCTTTTCTTAAAGTATAATTTATTTTCCTAACAACTGATGTTGCAGCTGATTTAACGTGTAACATACAACATTTGAAGTCAAATTTCTCAGAGTTCTTTTGCCTTGTCACCAAGGTTCTTCCAGGCTGAAAATACTTCCTTAATCTTGCATAAATCCAGTGCAATGCAATATTAGCAAGCTAACACAACTAAGAGAAATTAAGAAATAAAGGAGTGCCACTACATTTTGTTCAATGCTTCAGACTAGAAGAATGTGAGATAATGGCTAATGTACAAAGAATGCCAAGTGCTAGCAGTCCTAGCTGTAAAATGTGAAAGAAATGTTGGTTTTCCACACTCATAAACCAGCTAAGAAATTGCTACAGCAGAATTAAGAAAAAGGCTTCATAAAGTTGATAAGAATTATGCTTCTGAGTGCAGTGGAGACAGGATTTCCCTATTTTGCCTTCTCTCTTTAATCCTAGTTTCTCCATGAGTACTATTTTTAGTAGAACTTTTTTTTTTTGCATCTTCAGTAAAATGCAGAAGGTATGGATCCTAACCATTTTTAGATCAATTAAATCCTAAAAATTCTATCACAGATAGCAGAGAAAGAGCAGAATTGTGAAGTCAGGCCTTGGTAGTTCATGTCATGTCAGAAATGCCATCAGTAATTATGGTGTGGAGAGCACTTGCTAAAACACATAGACTATAAGAAGGGAGAGTATTCTTAATTCTAGAATTGCTTGCTATTTTTGTATTTCAGTGCTTCATCTCAAACTGTGATTCTGCCTTTGCATGGTATAAAAATGGTAGGTGTTTGCATGTATGTACAATATTGTATTAAATATAGTTTAATTGTCAGAAACAAAAGAAAAGAGAAGAAAAGATATTAGCAAATCTTTGGAAGCTTTGTCTGTAGTCTGAAAGCCAAAGATATGCCTTTTCTGGTTTGTGCCTCATCAGTCATGAAGATTTTGCAATGAGAGCTCAGTTTATGCCAGTGCTAGTAAGCCAAAATTGAAACCAGCTCACTTTTCTAGGACTCTATTAACTCTGCAGTGCTAGCAGGACTTAAAATGAATAACCATTTATTTTAGTTACTAGGGAAGCCAACCATGTCTATGAATTTACACAGGTAAAGTTAAATAACAAGGCATTCCATTTAAAGTAGAATTGTGCTTTCATGTTGAATGAATGCTACTCGGGGAATTTTGGCTCTTACTTCTTTGTTTCTATACATACATTTCTATATATATATACATTCATCATAGAGACAAAATGGACCATGAGGCTCCTTCACTTCATATGATACAGCATTTGGCAGTGCATTGATTGTTGCGTGGAAATGTATGCATGGTGGTACCTATCTGCAGTATTTACAAAGTTCCATTGCCAAATGTTTCTTCTCATACTTACTTAAATTACCTTATTTAAAACATCTGCTTGGCAGCCATGGGAACCACTAGATTAACAATTGTGTTTTTAATCAAAAATATCTTGAACTAATTCAGTTTCTCCAATGTATATAGTCTGTTGTTCATATTACAAGAAAATATTTGTGGATGTCTAAATTACAGTCTGTAATACTTAGTCAAGCATATTAAGAAAGCAATATTAAATTATAAATGTGCTGCTCCGGTACTAAACTATTCAGTGAGGTTTTTTCAGTAATTACTGTAGATATCATCCATTATCTTCCTGTCCTGTATGTATATTACAAGATTGCATTTTAATACAACAGGCATATTAATTCCATTCTGAAAGAAATCCATGATTCATTCTTTTTATATACATATGCTTGAATTTGTTACCCTCTCAAAAGTTCATTTTATGATCACAATATTCTTAGTTTACGGAGGCCTAATTTCAGCAACTGCACAAGTGAAGTCAGGATCTGAGAAGAAATCCTAATTTCTAAAAGTTTTTTTTTGGCCCCACATTTACATTATAAATAGGCCTTTTCCTCCCCTCAATCTTCAATATCAGTCAAAGAAGTATGAACTTTATCCGTTTCTACAGTTCTGTTAATCTATTGAAAGAATGAAAAGAAACTATGAAGAAATTTAAATTAATTGTCCAAACTTATTTGCAGTACAAAGTGCTGATTGCTATTGTAAGAAATTAAATGTTGCAATACTGTTGTATGGTTCAAAATGAAAAGTGAAAACTAGTCAGATAAAAAAGTTAATTATTTTTCCCAGTTTGAAAACCATGTAGTTGAAATTGTTATTACCCGTATTCTATAGTAAAAATTAAATTCAGCTAGAGTGAGCGTGACTACTTTTCTGAATGGAGTGACATTCCTCTGAGCTTGTCCACACAGGGGCTGGAAAAGAGTGTCATGATCCTTAGTGCTGTTGGTCACTCATTGGCTGAGGCTGGAAAGGAAAAGCAAAGCAGGGGTCTTTGGGGAACCCTGGCAGAAGGAGCAGATTCTCCTGGAATGGACCAGTGTGTCAGCCTTTTCTGAGAAATTATTGGGTTGGCAGCATGTAAACTGTTTAAAACTTTGGACAAAATTGAACACCTGTGCTTAACTCCACAAACACATTTGGAATGGTGTTCCAGATCCAAAACTTCTAAATTTCACTCAAACAATTGCTGAATATTCTAGTTTAGGTTCTAGTCTGAGGGGTTTCTGATTTTTATGCCCTCAGATAAGCAGAATTTTGCTTCTGTTCAGCACACTGATGAGTTTTGTCTTGGTACATCACAGGGAAGCAAGGCTTGGATCCAACCCATTCTTACATGGCCTGCACACGTAGCTAACATGTCGTGCTTTATAAGATGGCAGCAGCACCATCAACTGACAATGCCTTTCATTTCAAAGATGGGGACCTGAGGAGGAGATGCTACAAGACAGACAGACACAAGAATTCAAGGTAATTGAAAAAAATTATAGTGAGATCGGTTAAATTCTCAGTAGTGTTTAATTACAGACCTCTCAGACCTGGTTTAGGGAGGTGGGAGGAGAACAAGTCCTCAAGACCAGGTGTCAGAGTGCATGTGTACAAGCGTAGCTTGTTCAGACCTGCGGTGTCAGCAGGCTGGCTGGGTAAAATTGCTGTCCATTTTTGTACAAGTGAATGTTTATTATTTACCTGTATTGCAGTTTTTTTCACATAAATAACAAGAATGAATTCACAGTGGCATTATGGTGATGTAAGAGGAGGTTCCAGCATTCCTGTAAGACAGCAGTCATGTTGCAGTCATCTTAATTGATACTTTTGTCCAGGTACATTATCATCCCTTTTGAATCTGCACTGCTGCTGTGCGGACTGTTATTATACTTGCTGAATCTGTCTCTATCTGCCTAAATTAATAATCAAAAGCCAGTGTGTTCTTGCATGTGCTGTTACACAGAGAGAGTGCCAGTATTCAGAGAGTTTAAGTATTCAGGAATCACAGCAATTGGTAACTGTATGAAAATCTCACTAACACAGAGTGCCAAAACAGATATTAAATCTAAGTTACATCTGAAGAGTATGTATGTATATAAATTTTTATGGTTTATGGCATCACATTTACTGCCTGAATTTGAATTATCTGTTATACCATTATACATATAACAGCAGAGCTCAAAATGTTTTAATATCAGCGTAAGTTACATTTCTTCTGTAATAAACATTAAAGAAACACTGCTGTATTTTACTATCTGGAGAAAATGAAAGGCAAGGAAGTAGAGAAATGGTTACAATAGCTTGTTTAAAAATGCTATGCAGATTTGAACAGTAACCAAATGCATTTTTATGGAAAAGCAGTTAATATTCAGTGATTCTAAATTTGCTTTTGCCAAGGACACATGAGCCAGACCAATTATTTGCAAAAGGTTCATCACTCAAAAATATTCAAAAATATAAATATTTTCATTTAATTATTGCATGAGAACAAAATTTGGCAGCTTGTAAACTGTATATTCACAAAATATCCAAGCTTATTTCAGTTTATGAAGTGTAATCCTCCAGTCACAGGGATTGAACCTTACACTGTATTGAGTATGCAGAACATCATCCCAAATGTAGACTCTAGTTTCAAACGAGCTACGTAGGCTCATTCAGACATTTCCAGTCTTAGGAAAGCCAGAAGTGCAGTGCTCTCTTGGAGGAGGCAGAGGGGCAGGGGACTCAGGAGGGCTTCTTGTTTGATATGGTTCACTGATTTCCACTTCAAACTTGCTTAGCTTACAAGTACAAATATGGTTTTCTTTCTTTGTTTGTTTTCTTTCTTTCATTTTTTTTTTCCCTGTGGCAGCCTGCTCAGTGCATTCACCCTAGGCTCTTGACAGTCAACCTGGGTTCTTTCCATTTCATGTCTCATTGCTGGTAATAAGAGTCTCTGCAGGCTTTATTATGCCTCCAACACATCTCTATGCGGTTGTCTTCAGATTATGCCATCGGTGACACCTGTGCAACCCTATTAATCTTCAGTGGTGGGCTTACAGTGTTGTGAAAGGCATAATGAAAAGACAGTTGTAGTTTCTTTGTATACAGGAGAGCAAAAGGGAGTCCTTGGAGCATTTCCTACTCGCAATGTGGGCTGCTTGACTTAACATACCAAGTGGGAAACAAGTGAGCCAGTTTCAGCTTGTGAAGTCAGATCTTGGGAGAAAACAGTGCAAACATTTACTTCAAAACTAAGAAATGTTATTTAGAAATCTATAACCTGGTATTGTCACTACATAGAAATCAATGCTAGGATTAATTACCTGATAAATCCTGAAACCATTAGTTAACTTCTGAGTGTAAAGCATTTTGTATTTTATCTATTTATTTCTCTATCTATCATCTATCTATTTATTTATGAAAATCCAGACCACTGTTTAGGCAACTTCTGTAGCTTCCTGAGATGAAAAGTCCTCTGAGGCTGCTCTTGAATTAATCTTGGGTAAATTCATGCCACCCAGCCCAAAGTTCAGTGCAATGGAAAGAGGTTCACAGCCTCTTTCCTGTCTACTCCAGCAAGATCCTCTTCAGAGCCGGAAGCCTGACCAAGTAGGTTATGTATCAGGCTGACCTTTTCTCAGACAACAGAAGGTAGGTTTTGAGCTTCAAGGGAATTAAAATGAAAGGAATTGGATCAAAGGGCAATAAATTTCAACTTCTCTGAAAATGACAGTATTGTGCCAGTTTGGGAATGCTCATGTGCAGTTAAATAAAACAGCAAACAAAATTGCTTCATGATGTCTTCTGCCTTGTGCATGCCTTGAGCCTCCAAACTAATGCTTCACTGACCCACTCAGGCTCTGGTAGGTCAAACAAGGTGGCTCTACATGACAGCAGGACACAGAACCAGTTGAGAGCTGACAGTTTGGTGTCTTTGAGGCTGTGTTCAGGTCCAATGTCACGAGCTCTGGCAGCAGCACAGCAGCCTTGGTGAGAAAGCTGCTAGAGCACCAGCTGTTTTCCTAACCTGACAAGTGAAGTGCTTACAGATGCAAATGAAAAGAGCAGAATATGAAGCTTGTATAGTCTGCAGATGATTTTTCTCCATTCAGAAATGCAAAGGTTATTGAATAGCGTAACAGAGACACTGAATAATTGTCTAGGGGGCATATTACCCTCTTTTTTTCCTCCTATTACATTAGAAGGGGAAAAACTAGCAGGGCTGGAAGAAGGAATAGACAAATGAAAGAAGACAGGGGTCTCCTTGCAGGTTTTTGTCACACAAACTTCCTAAAATTGTACCTGCTTCTGTGAGGGAGCTGAGTGCTCCCAGAGACCCTGGAGCTAATTTAGACTCACAGCTTCTGCTTTGCTGAGTATACCTCCACATGAGACTCTACATGTTCTTAAGTGAATTATCTTCTCTGGTTTTCCTATGTGGAAATCTAACCACAGGGAAAGCTAACCCTTCCAGCCAGTCATGCCCCAAGCACTTCTAAAACTCTGAGAATCTCTATGCATGGAGCTGCTGCTGAACAGCATCTGCTCCTCAGAAGGTGTCATGATGGCTTCATTAATCCCCCCTGTTGGCAACAGCTATTCTTCCTTGAGATACATCCATCAGATTGAGATCAAAAAATACCTTTGAAATAGGAATGATAAACCACAGGCATGTCTTCAATCTATTGCAGATTGCTTTCTGTAGACTGCTACCACTCCCGTTGTGACTGATTTTTCTAGGATAGGAAAAACTCCTTTTTTATGCCTCTTTTGATTCTGCCTCTTTTTTTCCATCCCTGTAGAGCTGGCCATGGCAACCTGTCCCTAGGTTTTCAGTCAGGTCAGATTTGTTATCAATAATTTGCTAAATGATAATCTGTTTGTGATTTTGTGGAAGGTTTTACAATGTGTCATGCAAGAGTCAAATTCAGTTTCCATTTCTGTTTTTGATTCAAATTTGCATGATTTCCAGTTTCTGAATAGTTCTTAATCTTTTTCCCTGTTGACTTATTTTCAGTTAATAACTCCACGAATATTTGCATTGAATCACAGCTGATTCACTGCATTTTTTTAAGTACTTGACAGTATAACATTTCATAAGCCCATCACCTAGATAATTTAGAAATTTCCAAACAATGAATAATTCTTCAACCTTGAAACAGTTGCAGAAATAGCTTGGGATATTAAAAATTATTCTGAATTTCTTGTCAAATTCAGTGCTGTTTTGAATGTTCTTATCCACAATACAGGAAGGGAAATAAAACTTTGACAGTTTTTCCTCTTATTCCATCCAATATAGCATAGTATGTGTATACATGTATTTTGTGTCTACCTCCCTCTCTCTATCTTTCTCCATCTCTTTCTCCATGAATATTTGTATCCTTATTTATATTCAGGTTATTTAAAAAATGCAAAAGGAATGGGATTATTATATATGTTCTTTGAAAAAAAAGTTTCCACGTACTTTGCCTGGATACTAGCATAATACTTCTGATCCATTGAAAATGATGATTATGTATTTATAACGTTCCTTTTGTAAAGCAGAGAAGATCCATTTGTCAATAGTATTTACTAGCATTTCTACTTTTACTGTTATTTTTAGAGTGGAATTTCAGCAACTGTCCCTGTTATCGCTGGGATGTTTCTGTTTTCAAGCCAGGTAACCTCTTCACTTTCTAATGTTTTCTTGATGTGATCCTGTTGAGTATTGTTGAGAGGACTGAAAATTTGGCTGCACCCATTACTTCACTGAACACAACCTTCCAGGTGCGTATGTCTATTTAAGGTATACCTAGATATTAATGGCAATGTCTATATTCTACTGGTGATTCTTTTATAAATTTAAAATGTGCTGAGAGGAAAGGGAATGTTTGTTGTCAGTCTTAAATTCGTCACCTATTGTTTATTTTTCATGTTTCTACAAATATATTTGCAAGTATCTAGCACATGTAATTCATGTATAATATAGCAGAAGCAATGAATATATAAACATTACTTTAAAATAACTTCTGCTCCCCCCCCCAACATAAAGTATATGTTGTCACATGTTTGCTTAAGTGAATTTGCCTTTACAGGTGCATTGTTTTTATAGACATCTTTCTGGAAACAGAATTCAGAAATATCAGTAGAAGTGAGAAAAATGAAATTTTCTATAACCGAATGTATAGTGATATGAATATTAAATCATAAGCTTTAATTAATATTGCTTAATGCTCTTCCAAAGTATATCTTCAGAGTGGAAAGTAAGTGAAATAAGCATGACAATAACTCAGGTTACTTGAGTAACCTAGTTAGTTTTAGCTGTCTTATCAAACATGCTACTCCATGAAAAACATAGTGACTTTTTTATGACTTTAAAGCAAAGCGGGAGCATGTTAAGATTAGTTGCAGAAGTCTGAACTTGAGTAATCTTGAAGGACAGATTCAAAGAAATGATAAATGCTTTGGAAGCTAGAGTTAGTCATTAGTTGGAAGAATGGAAGATGGAATTATTATAACCATCAGGGGGAACCGAGGGGAAGAAAGTATTTAAAAAATTAGTTCAGCCATATTTCAAAACCAGTGCTAAAGGTTTAACTTATAGGTGATCAGATCTACAATTTGTGTAAAGTTTGAATGTGACAAAGAATTCATTTTAAAAAGATTCTGATGAAAACCTACCTTCACCAAAAATGATTCAATTTGTTCTTAATTTTGACAACCAGGATATCATTAGCTGATATAACATAGATTCAGTTCAGATCCCAACTTGCATTTCTATTCAGTAAATGCAGTCATCCTCCCAAGATTTAACTCTTTCAATGAAACCACAAATCCAGAATAGTATGGAAGTCCAATTCAGCTAATAATGTCTATTAAACCATTGAACAAAGGGTAAGAACAATGTCTGGCATTGTGGAAAATAGCTAGTGTCTGCCTGAATAGATGTTTCTCTCTTTGCACTTCATTTAGTCATTTGCTATGTTGTTTTTGGTATTGCCTTTTAGGATGACAGACAGAAGAGGTGTTTCTTACCAAGACTCTGTCACTGTGTTTCTGATGGGAAAATTAGCACTTTTTTCTTTCTGCAGATTATGATGTCCTGTTAGTGGCAAAGCATTGTCTGTCAACTAGCTTCTATGGACTCCTTTCTCTGATAAGTGGAAGCTGGCTGGAGTCTTTCCAAAAGCACTGATGAGTTAGAAGGTGAGGCTTGACGTAAGACCACAAGTCACAAAGAGACAAGCTGTTGCATATGGAATGAGGTTGATCAGTATTTCCAGGTACTAGCACAGATTAACTCATTTGTTAAGTGAACATTCTACAGTACTCTATCCAACAACGTCTAGATTTATGTGTGACCCCTCAAAGCCCAGAAGAGTGGTTATAAAAGGAGTTTGAGGCTCCTTAGTAAATGGATATTAACCTGAAAAATTAATCATTTTTCTCCCAATCTTAGATATAAGGCTAGTTCTTATTATTTTTTTATTTTTAATAAAATTCTGACATGGGTGGTGTTTATGCTAAAGACTTTATTGTAATATATGACCCTTCACGCATGCATATAAAATTTGAATTAATAGAAGCCATAGACTCATCATAGAGATGAGTCAGCATTGTAGATTTATGTCTGTTTTACTATAGTGAGAAGGATCCTTTGAGAAGACACAAAAGAAGTGATTTATGTTCCCATCATTTAAGAAGTGAAGCTCCTTTCGGCAGCACCTGAATAGCTTTAAGGATATACAGGAGGACTTTTCATAAATTAACTGGTGCATTTAAAATAAAGGTTATTCTGAGTAATTATGTAGGACAGTCCAATAGAGTAGGGTGGGAAATTACTTGAGTCCATTAATTTCATTTGTGTCCTGTCAGAGAAAAATCAATTTGAGGTATAGATCAGGGGAATGTACTTTCTCCAGAAAGAGCATCTATAAGATCCACTCGTACGTGTGCATAAGCTCCCCCAGATCACTGTTTGGTTTGGGTACTTTGAATGAACTGAGCTGACCCCAACAGCTCTCACCAGCCCCACAAAAACCAGTAGGGCTTATGTGACTTCATTGAGATACTATGCAAGTTCTTTACAGAATTCATTGCCTTTACATGCACAACAAATCAGAGGCAGGGAGATGTTAAGAACCCCACTATAAAGGAGGAACTTTTATTAGGGATGCAGAAAGCCTAATGTACATATGTGACTTTGATAGACTTTCAGGGTAGAATTTTGGTGGTCTTCTGTCATCTACAGTGGTACACTCTGTTCAAAGCACCCATTTTATTTTACTCAGAATCAAAGTAAGGGGGATAGGAATATCCTTCATTTTATTCTTCTGTAGTTTCATCATGTAATACTTGCATGGTCTGGGGACTCTAAAGTTTCCAAAAGTTGCATCTTGTCCACAGCTAGCATCATGCCAGAAGAGTGTTCTAGCTGTATTATTACACATTAGCTCGGACTGTAAAAAACCCTACTTCACCCTTCCAATCTGTGCCATTCAAATAGATGATTAAAGATTTCCTGAGACAGTGGAAGAATAATTTGCACAGTGGGATACATGGGACAGAAGAGATACAGAATCAATTCCTTCCCCAAGGGCAGTTAAGATACATTATTTAGAGTAAGCATGAGTTGAATAAAATATATAGACAGCTGAACCCACAGCATGTTCCCAGCCCTCTCAGAGCTATCTACAAAGTGTTCTAGAAGATTCTTCTCTGAAAATCTAAGTCAATAAGAAACTGTTAATGGATCTTCAGATCACGTAATAACAAAAACAAAAAGGAAAATAAGAGTAAAAAAATGTTGTGTATTGTATACCCTGGCCATAATGAAATGTGGGGGTGCATTGCCTATTAGCACAGTGTTGCAAGAGGTAGTGGGAACCAAGCTTTGTGAAGCTTCTTTCATACCACTGCTAGGGAATTATTCTTGGAATGACCCCAAAAAGGTGCCAGATTCTGTTTTAGAGCTAGTTTGAGTGACCCTACAGGCACGTTTTCCCCTTGCATTTGCCATCACTTAATGCAGGAAAAAGTCACACAACATTTTAGAAACAGGAATCAGAGCTCCCTGTGAGACTTCATAGGAGGAGAAAGATGATAATCATTTTAAAACTGATTTGATTTACCTGTAATTTATTCTCATACTCACACACTCAGGCACCAAGATATGTGTGCTCCAGTGATCTCTCCTGCATTTGGGCACTAAGATACACATATACAGGCAATCTGGCCAAGATTCTTTGCAGCGCTGCAGAGGATGGAGACACTAGTTCATAATAAAGTCCTCATCGTGTCTCCTGGACTGCTTCTCAGATTGCTGGTTGGCTCTTCGAGCCACAGAAGAGCTGACAGCAATCACTGCCTCCACTCTGTACCACCTCTGCCAGTTTTTAGGATTTGCTTGTTGTCCCTTATCTCTGTGTTGAGAGAAGCTGCATACAGATATATTGGAATTTTGATAACTCCTGTAGGAGTCATCAACACATTCCGTAAGTGAAGCCCTTTTTTTTGCCCTGCCTATTGGTGCTTCCACGCTCAGACATTCATATTTATTTCCCACTGATATCAGCTCCAGCATTTCTATTTCAGCTGAATATCTGCAGATGCTCCACACTTATGTATCACCCTATGTGTACCCAGAATGGGTTTTTTAATTTCCTTTTTCAAGTTGGTTTGAAATGCCAAAATCTTGGAAGTGTTTGTAAGCTAATAATTGAGAAAGTTTTTGGTGTTATGTCAACTGTGAAATTTCATTTTGATGCTAACCTTTCTGAAAATACTCTTCCAAAAATACTATTATTAATTTACATCTCTAAGCCAAAAGTAATCTCAAGCCAAAATTTCGAGCCTGTCATTTAGAAAATGTCGTCATGGGATATTGTGACAACTGTGAAACTTCTTTTCCATTTAAATGAAAAAAGCCCACATCAAAATCAGCCCTTTCCTTCTGAACAGCTTTTTGTTTTCAGCAGACCAACAACAGTAAAAGTTCAAGCAAAAGGTGCCCAGGAAGCTCTGAAAGGGATGCCTGCTTTTTGCTGTACCTAATCCTGAATTCTGTGGCATCCTGAAGTGAAGGGAAGAGCACATAAGACTGGCACTCTTCCAGAGTCTTCACTTCCATGAAGTACAGTGGAATGGGTTAAGATCTGTAAATGAAATGAATATCCTACTTTTGCTTAAACAATATGTGTTTATTAATTTTTTCCTATAATTCACATATACGGAGTTTGAACGTTATGTTTTTTAATCTTACTGGGGATAGGTTCTTGCCACAAATGTGTGGGGTTTCCACTTCATGAGAGTCGAGGTTGTTAATTTAAGACCATGTGTTCACCAGGTGATGTGCTGCAGCTGCACAGGAGGTGTTTAAGATGTTGGTAGCACAAAAGATTGCTCCATGATAAAACCATTTTGTTCCATCCAGAGCAATGAGGAAGCTTCTCTGCTTGGAAGCAGGCAGCAATACAGCAAAATAAACCTGCCAGAGAATAAAATACTTTTTTTGGTAATCCTTAGAATGCTTAATTTTGTGTTGACTGATTGGTGACTAACATGGTCTTCCACACCAAAACTTAGTCTAGTTGGAAGCCAGAATAACAGTTATTTCAGATAGACATCTCTTGTCAAAACTGTGTGAGTTTAGTGTTTCATTGCTTTTCAGGGCCAGTAGCAGAAAACCATGCTTTGGTTTGTTAGATGTTGTGGCAGCTTGTATCGAAACCTTCAAAAGCAAATAAGCAATTGGCGGTTGTCACTTTTTGGGTTTGTCTTGGGGATTTTCTTGCAGTTGTGTCACTTTGCTGGTGGCTAGTTGGATAACCAGCACTGCTTTTCATGTGACATGTGTGTGATCATTTGAATTGACTTGCATCAGTTCAGCATGTTCCACTTAATTTTGCAAGGGAATAGTTTCGCTTAAGTTTTTCTACTCTCTAGTAGACAATTTCCAATTCTTCAGCCTCTTGTGAAATAATATGTTGTCTTTTCAGTACACTAGGTTGTATCGTGTTTAAGCTTAATTAAACCTGCAAAGTATTTCTACCAGTTCTCTAATCTAGTATTATTCCTGTAAGACTCCATACAGTCCTACTATAGATGCAGTTACTGGACAGTGATTTAGATGAGTTCTTGTCAAAATACAAAATAAGTGATGAATCCACAAACTTTTTTTGATTCTGTTTTCTTCTTCAGTTTGATCAGTGCCAGCTACTGTGCTAATAAATAGACAATGACATAGCAAGCAGCTGAAATCACCACACCTTAATTTTAGCTGCATTTTAATTTGTCTCCTGTTTTAGCAGCAGAATTTTTCTTCATTACAGAGAGAAAAATAAAGTGTACTTTTTAAGTTTTGTTTACATATTCTTGAGGAGAGCGGAATCAAAGAAAAGGTGTTTAGGTTGCCAAATCATCTGATTGATTGTGGGTCCTCTTCTCACTTACTTGCACATTAATCTTGAATTGCTACTTTCACTCTTTCTAGTGATTGAAAGCTCTACATTATTCAGGGAACATTTCCAGCTGCCTGTGTTGGTAACAGCGAATGACACTCATAGGTTCCACTAAGAATCTGCCTAAATCTGAAAACAAACAGCACAGCAGCACCATGACAGAGCCAGAACATCCTCTGGAGCTGCCTAATCCATCACTTGACTGCGAAAGGAGTACAGTATTTTTTCGAATTTGTTTCCAGCAAAATAAATTTGTATGTAAAATCCCAGTGGGAGAAATATTGTTCTAACTCACAACGCTGCTAGGACTCAACTTTAAAGTTTCAGCTGGTTTACCCTGTTATAAATAGGATGGGAAGATGACTTAA
>JAOXNG010000026.1:4446452-4456831 GCA_028566535.1 Scolopax minor | reverse complement strand
GAAGATGAATTAATGTCTTGATATAGCAGAGTCTAACATTAGATTAGATTAAATGATGACCATCTAAAAGAAATTCCCCCCCTTTGTCTTTCCCCAGTAATCTAATATTACTAATACTTATATTAAAACTTAATATATATATAAAATACTATTATTAAAACTTAATAGTAATATTATTAAACTGTATTTTTTTTTCTATCTAGCTATCCTAGATAGCTTTATGTAGCTATTCACAGAATTATAAACATATGACGCACGCCCAAGCTTTGCTTTGTAGAAGGAGGAGCTGGATTTGTCTCACTTTCTTTTTGGTTTGTGTTTTTCCATACTCTTGAAACTTACATAGGTATGATCCAAATGAGTATGATCCGAAATAACACCCGCAGCACGGGGCAGCTATTACATGACCAAGTTGGTGTTTCCCTCTCAGCGTGTGTCCTGTTGTAATTGTTGGGGCAAGGTGAGAAGCTGCATTGCAAATCCTGCTGAGTAAAATCTTTATATACGTTGAAGCCTGGCCTATGTTGACCTAGCTAAATCTAAACTTCAAGCAGTGTGTTCCTTTGTGATTAGTTTGTTCCATGGTATACCAGTAAATTGTTGGAAAATGTAGTGTTAAATATAATTCTTTATCCTTATTATCAGCAGCATAAATTAATGATGTAGACCTGAATTTTTCAGCTGAAATTTCGTTTCTGATTTCACGTACACCAAAATTGAAACAATCCATATTGATGTGGGAAATAAAGGTAACCATTTTTTGAATGTGTCTGAACATGTGTAATAAAACATAATACCATCATTCATCTTAATGGGCACAACAAAAAAAAAATAGTTTTCATACAGACTACAAGTAATACAAATGGATTAGTCATTTAATTGCAAAATATTTCAGAAGTCGTGATGATAACTTAAAAATAACTGCCATGCCAAATTTTAATAAGAAAATGACAGCTTCATTAGCTTTTAAAATGTGGATAATTTACAGGAATGTTGTATTAGCATTGAGGTGACATTTTCTATTTTATTCAGATAAAAATTTTGTAAAGAGGCTATTTGAAATGCTGACATTGTATATTAAAATTAACTATTCCGGAATTAATTCTTCAACTTCTCATGAGAGTTATCCTTATTCACACAAGAAGTCCCATTGACTAATGGCATTTCTCAGGCATAATCAGATGACAATGGGACAAGTATTAGAATTACTCATGTGAAAAATACCAACTCCATCATTCTTTGTTAAAATATTTGCTGATAATGGTCCTTTTCATGCAACTAGCTATTTCGGTCTTCTGTGCTGTACAGCAGACAGAGGGAAATTCTTTTGTGATCTCTGTACGTGATCAGTTTCTGCCCTGACAGGAATTAAATAAAATTCTGTAGAGATTGCATGAAAGTGGTGACAGTAAGGGAAGGGCAGAGTTGTTTTTTCCTGGATAAATCAACATAATCCTTTTAAGGACATGCAACAGGCATATTTGTGAGTCTAGAGTAGTAAAAGACCTTTTCATACCGTAAAAACACCTTGGGTTTTGGGAAGATTCAAAATTTTAAGGAAAATACAAGTTTAATTGTCTCAGCTCTTTCAGTGCAACACCACATATATGGGCAGCCTTGCCCATTAAGGTGGAGTTTTATTTTAGGGGTTCTGTGGAGACATTCCATGATATTTTTCTTGGAGGTATAGGACTGTTTACAATAACTTTTAAGATCTCAACCAGATTAGAAATTTAAGAGTTAATTATGAGGAAATTCTCTCTAAGACAACAGGCTGCACCTATGTGGCTTTTGGGTGAATGTCCAGAACTGGCAGAATCCAATGCTACTGCACTGCTCCTCCTACTTGTGCAGAGTTCCAAGTAAAGCATCCCTGGTGAAACCAGAGGCTGACTCCGTGGGCACTGGGCATCAGGATCACTCCCCCCAGCTCTCCCAGGCAGTGGAAAGATTGTAGTTTACTACAGTAGATTAGGGATTTTGCCCTTCACTTTTATTCAAATGTTATTCTTATGAAATATTCTTAAATGGTTAATATTTTGTTTGGTTTTGCATAAGAGAGAGAAATGGAGCCCAGGCTGAAGTAAAGAAAATTAATTCAGTGATGAGGGCAAAACATGATTAAGAATATGAAACTTTAATATTATTTCTCTCTGTTTGTTTTCTGGTAATAACATCCTTTCTGAATGGTACGTGATTATATGCTCTTTTTTTGGCTTCAACTCAGGACAGCAGTAGATATTTCTCTAAATGGTTGGCCTAATAGTCACCTTTATGGTGTAAGTGCTGTCATGATGTTAATTCTAGAAAAGTGCAGGTCATCAAGACCTGAATTAAGTAAGCAATCAGCCAATTTAGTATTTTGTAACCTATTTTCATTGGAGATCCCTCAAAACATCTAGTTTGCTTGCAGAATTCTGTGTAGCAAGTTTTAGTCTCTTGACAAATATGCTTGCGTTCTATAGGGAAAGTCTTTCATGGGACTCCAAAATAAGTCCATGGACATGAAAGAGCCTCTGGACCATGGACTGGAAAATACTGGTTTGACTGATGCATTACACCAGTTAGTCTCAGTACAACGTGTATTCCTAAATCATGTGGCAACATTTTGATAAACTTAATGATGACCTAAATATAGACACAGACCCCTAGCTTTTATTACATATTTCTAATGTTTTTTAGTTTTTCTAACCACGCTTTCTCACAACTATGGCTCTTTGATCATCTCTACATCGTGCTTGGTATCCTCCTTGTGTCACTGTTTTCTATGACTCATTGAAAGATACATATATTTGAAATGAAAGCTCTCTTGACTATTTAAAAATCATCATCCAGTAGTATATTGAAAATGATTCCTTAGGATTTACAAGAATCACTTGTTAAAATATGTCAGCTACTCATCCTGTAATTTATAAAGAGATAATCCTCATCAACAAGTTAAATGGAAATGTTTCCTAAAGCAATCTTGTTGCCTTTGTAACAGATCAGATTTGTGCAATATGGTACATAATTCAAAAGAATATTTGAAGAGCCATAGATCCTCTTAAAGGGCTGGTTTGAAAACTACTATCTCCTACTCCAATATACTGATACGCAGAATATATTAAAATATTATTTCTTTTTAAGAGCAGCTTGCTGACTAATCCTGTTTGCTCAATCTTCATAATTGATAATGAAAAAAATTGGTTTGGTTTTATTATTTCCTTTTAATTAAGAAAACTTTTTCTTATCACTGCTCTGCCTTTCCTAAAGTATTGGCAGCTGTTACATCCTTTGGCTGCTGGATCCAGCAGCTCATAACAAAAAATTTGAAAAGTAGTATTCAGAAATTAAAATACTCTCACATAATTGTGTAGCTGTCTTTGTGTATTCAGCAGCTTAAATAGCATAACCTTTCATTCACCATAAAAAAATAATAATCATTTGGGTTGAGTTATTCCATCGAAGGGCAGTAAAAATGATAATTAATTGGAAGTTTATTTATATTCACAGTCTTATGTGAAGTGCTTGAAAGAAGCCAGCATTTTTTCAGCAGCTGAAGTCCTAAGACTTTCAGAGATTCCTAAGGAATTATTGCATTTTTTTAAAACATGGTTTTGACAATTATCCCTTTGAGCAGGAAAAGAAAGGTGGTTGTAATAAAATGAGGAGAGTGTTGTGGGTCTGTGTGAAGAAGTAACAAAGTCATAGCATAGAGCCTCGTAAGCAGGCAGAAACTTTTTATTAATACATGAAATTTTTAAAAACAGGATGGAATATCTCTGATGAGAGATGGAATCACTTTTGTCACCTAAATTAATTTGCCTCTGTGTCTTGTAAATCATTTCATGCCACAAATAATTGATCAGAGACTGAAGCAGAAATGAGCAATTCAGGCTGTGATTTAAGGGAATTAATTCTTAATTAAGTTGGCTTACGTTGGATTTTCATCTTTAGGGAGCATAGGCTGCTAAGCATTCACAATACCGTCACTTAGTTTAATATTAGGAAAAGGCTTCCTAAGAGATTAAGGCACTCTTCACGTTAAGGAGATCAGAATGAAGTACCTGAATTTAAGACTAAGAACCAGAACTCATATCGGTACATAGGGGTCTAGTGTCATCTACTGAGCGAGCTTCAGATTATCCCAAGAAGTGAGGCAAAATGGCAAGTTCAGAATCCTGTGTTTGCAAAGGACACACACACAGTTAATCCAGAAGTCTTTGTATGGTGATCTTCCCTCCAGAGTATATCTCTGATACAGCTTCTATCACAAATTTCCAGTCAGAATAATACACTCCCTTCTTTGCCATCTAATTGGGGGTATCTTACGAATGCTTATTTATAAGAATACTGAATCTTATTTCTGAGTAATTTTAGAACCATATTTGTTTGCAAATGGATATGTGTTTTCACATTGCTTTAACAGAGTTTGGAAACTACATTACTCTAGCTGATTGGTATGAGAGGAAACTTCCTTATTTATTTCTAGGGACTGAATGATTAATAATAGTCATTCTGTGTAAGCGAAGTAGGGGCTGAAAATATATATACATTCATAAAACTATTCAAATCATGCAACTCAAAATATTTTGTCTGAGTTACTTAGATTGTGACAGACCATTATGAAGAATCTATTCAGAGGTTTTTCAGAGACCTAAATGTTGAGACAGCTTCCAAATAGGTTCTTCAAAAATGTGTAGCTGTTTAACTCCCACTGTTTGGAATTCTGACTCTTAATTTTTCGTTGGTACAGAAATTGAGTTTTGTTTGCATTTTATTAAAAGCAAATAAACTGAAATGATTATAAGTTAAAAGCAGTATTTTCAATTTAAAAAATGTTTGTTTGTTTTGTCCTGAAAAGCAATCTAAAATTTTGAGGTCACCAGTGCTTACTCTTCCTAAATGAAAAGGCCATCATAGTAAATCATCAAGGAGCGCTGTGTTTCAGAATGCTGAAATATAGGCTGTTCTCTTTTGTGATTCTGAAGGGATGAGACAAATTTTAAAGATGCCTTAGGCACTGATCAGAAACACCTTAAAATGGGGTAGAAAGAGAAAGGGAGATGTTGTATGTTATGACAACACTTGGCATTGGATTCCTGTGTCTGTGCCATTGATGCATTTGAAGTCCTTTAAAGGATTCTTTTAAAGGATTTGGGGTAAAACTATGAGATGTAAGATACATTGAGTAGGAAAAGACTCGATATGTATACCTTGCAATACACGTCTTGGTGACTACTCACATGTACTTTAGAATGAAAATGCATTTTTCCTGCATGGAAAATGCATTTCCTGCATTTTTTGGCATGAAAATGCAGGAAATAACAGTAAAGCAGATAAAAGTCATTGCATGGCTGTGGATGTAAAAGGCATCCTTGGTAATAGAAATGTTTCAAGTTTATTCAAAGTAGGTAATATCAGAAGGTAAATTGCAGAAGGTAAATTGCTGCTGGAGAGCAGCAGCTCAGTGTCAGTGGAAGGTATTTGCAATGTAATTAATTTCAAAGGATAATAAATCCCATGTGAGTCTCCTCCTTTGTAAGGCCTAACTTCTGGGGTTTGTGTGAATTCTTAGGGTATAGCGTGCAATCTTTCCTACTACATGAACAGTGACTTGGAAGCCACCAGAGACCAGAGTATCCTCATAACTGACTTGACAGGTGTGTGCAAAGGTAGCGGACAATGTTTGTTTGGGATATGCAGATATTGCCCATTTGGGACATTTGTCTTTTGTCCACTCAGATCAAACCAGTGTGATCTTTCTATAATACTAAACTTTTAATCAGGTGTAAGCAGAAGTGTGCCAGCATATCTTTATTTAAGTGGGGTGAGGATGTACTGATCCAGTGCTTAATAACTAATAGAAGTAGTGATGGGGTAGAAGTTAAAAGTGTAGGCTAATTTCTGATTACTGATGGGTCTCTCTGTGACTGCTGAATCTAATAAGGCTGTGTAGCTGAAGTAGATATTCAAGTCTTAAATAAACAAAAAATTCAGGCTCTTAAGGAGTTGTAATACCTGCTCATTCAGATCAAGGACCAGAAAATGATGAGTTCAAGAGGCAACCTGGTTCATCCATCTGAACACTATTTACGGCTGATTTATCTGTTTCAGACTTCCTTATCTTGCCAAAGGTGACAAGAAAGAGTAAGACATGCAGCATGTGCTGAGACCCTGTGGATTTGGCACATTTTGGATCAGACTGTGCACTGAGCATTCAACCTTAAAATTGTTCCAAACAGGTATGGTTTTTTTCCCCTTTGTACTTATTATTTGATTTGGAGATAGTCACATTTTATGATAGTCACCTCTTTTATGAGGTCTCTTTCAAAAATAAGCCTCTATTTTCTACCACCAGAACATTGTAAAATCTATTGCCTTCGTATGTGTTGATAAGATTGTTCCTTCTCCAGTATATTTCAAAATTACTCACTGTTTCTACCTGACAACTTGATGTATTTTAGTATTTTACTTGATTAATTGCTTAAAGTGTTTGCAGAAGTCAGGAAATGAAGCATCGTGGTCAGCGCTCATGATTTGATTGCAGTGGTTGTGAAGTCATGTAATTAGATGAATTTCTGCTATTATGTTTTTAGCCTTTGCAGCTATGGATAAAGACAGGAAATGTGATTCAGAAGACTGACAGGAATAGAAGTCATCAGGAAGACTCAAAATACACACAGACCTCATGATTTTAAGACAGTCTTATCATTTCTTAGGGTTTAACTTGCCATTTCTCAGGCTGAGGGTAGGCAGCATTGCTGGAGATACAAAACCAAATCTGACATGGGAGGTAGTTTAATTCTTCATGTACAGTAGGGTTAGTGTTACCAAATATATTTTTCTAATGGAGTGCTAGTGTCTTAAATGATTTAGTAAAAGTAACAGTTTCAAAATTTTTGGAAAAGAACATCTATTTTATTCTAGTTTTTAAAGATTAGCTGGTCATGAGGCAGAAAAAAGAAAAGGAGAAAGTTAAGAGGAAAAAAAAAAAGGAAAGTAGAGAAGACCCTGCCCTGGAAATGAAGAGTGTGAGATGTGGTATGTTTTGGTGTTACTCTTTTTGCAATACATGCATGTTGTCCTCTTGACTGACAAAGTTCTTGTGTTTCCCTTGGAGTGTATCTGTTCATTAGTGTCTCCAGAAAGAGGTAGTTTAGCTTTTAATTAAAATACAATTTTCAGGTTTTTTAGTGTGTTAATGAGACAGCAAAAATGAATTCATTGAAAGACTAACAGCTATCTAGGCCTTACAGCAGTGAAAGTTAGAGCCTCATTAGTAGCTAATTATGCAGAACATAGTATATAAATAGAGTTGTTATGGCATTAAAAAAGCCTCAGTGCATTACCTAATGACATAAAATGTTTACAGTCTGTTCTGAGTATGGTATAATGTCTTACTGAAGTAATTAATGGCATATTTAACAGTGACACAACTGGAATCACAATGGCTTTGCAGGTACAAGTTGAGGGCAAGGGAGTGTATAAAAGTCTTTGAGGAACAGATGCTAATAAATATGAGAGTATAAGAAGATAAAGGAGGAACACATGATTTATGCGTTAGATGGGATAATGTCTCTGTCTCTGACAAGGACAGAGTTCACTGGACTTTATTTTCAGGTTTTCCAAAAGTGACCAGAGACATGACACAAGTAGATGCCACAAGTCCAAACTGATGCTTCCAAAACAGGCTGGTTCCCTGAGAGAACCAAGGCCCAGGGAAAAGAAACCAGGGGGAGTTGCTGGCACCCAGCCTACAGCTGTAGCCACTGGACAGCATTGCCTCTCACGGCTAAAGAGATTCACAGCTCCAAGGGTTGAGAGGGCGAGCGCGCACAAGAGCAGAAATCTGCCTGCTACGGAGCGCAGGGTACATCTGCGTAAGGTAAAAGAATAGATATGTATAAACACTGGAAAAAAGCAAGTGGCTGTACAAACACTGACTAATAAAGATGAGATATGTTTCTGTGAACGCTGCCCAGGTGTTCTTTGCAAATCTGATCTCATAGAGACTTTCTTATAAAGTATCAAGGTGAAACAATATTCAGCTTAGAATGCTTTCCTGCTTGAGTGCTTATTATTTCCCTTCTCTGTTGTTATGGTGGTTTCTTCCACTGCTCTGCTACCCTGTCCCACCTCAGCCCCACAGTCCTGCTTAACTCTGTGCTGCCCTTACCAGTCCTGACACAAGAAGGTGATTACAACTAAACGAAAGTAACCAACACAACCTTTCTGCAGATCTTCCTTCTCTTCCAAACCTTCAACCTTTCTCTTGTCTGCCTATGGTGTGAAATCATTATGCACTGGTTGCAAACAAACACAAATAAATTAGAATAATATTCAAATAAGGGGAAGAAAAAGAGGAGTTAGAGGGAGGGGGACTATAAAACTAAGGAAGAGATGCTAATTAATTCAAATAGATTGATTTGCCCTGTTTGCTCAAAAAATTAATTACAAAAGAGATTTGTAAATTAAGAATTAAAAGCTCCCAATAAGAGGAGCCAAAAGGTTTTCCTCTGGAATCTATTATGAGTATCTGAGAGGGATTGTGTCTAATTAGACATTATTTTGCATCAAGATGACCTCATATTATAATTAGAGATACGCTAAATTACTTGGAAATAATTATAATGATTGGATATCCTCCATGACTGTCAGTTTGGGAGTTTTCATGTTCACATTGATTCTACCCACCTCAGTTTTTTTGGTCAGGAATTGGACCTTCAGCAGGTATCTGCAAAAAAAAATAGCATTCTTCAAAACCTTCATCAGGTGTCACTTTTTTTAGACACACAAAAACAGAAGAGAAGCATGCAAATTTTCATGTAATAAAACCTAAAAATGTGGCAGGTACCCAGGCATTTGCACTCCATTCTCTAAGCAAGGCACTTGCAATGCAAACAGATGTTATTAATTTTTATCTTTACAATGAATATGTCCACAAACATTCCTGCTTCTAAAACATACCACTCTTGGATCGAGTTTAATTTTCATCTACATATTGCAAAAATGTTAGCCCAAGCTCTAACAAGTGTCACTTGCTATTTCAGACCTATGGTCTGTCACGGTGAATCAACTGAACTCCAACTACTGGCTACAGAAAGGGAGGCAAGACAAGTCTAGCACATTGGGCTGCAGACATGCCGGGTTGTGTGATGTGGTGAGCAAATGCTAGTCATGCTAGAAAACATTCACAAAGAAGCTGGGTCAGAAAGTCAGGTCAATGGCAATGTGGGCAACTGGAATAAGGCAAGGAATAACTACAGGAGATCCTCCTGTATTTCAGCATCTTTCTGATCCACACAGACTGGATGGATCAAGCTGCAGTGAGCAAAAAGACATTGAGATAAAAGTGAGCGTACATACCCTGAAGTGTCACCTGAGGAAGGGAAGAGCTTCAAAGTTGCCCACAATGCTCTGAAAGGCACAAAGGATAAGGGCTTGCATGGTTACATCAGCCCCTGCATGGGGCCAGAAAATTAGTCCAGCTGGAAATCTGGCCAGACAGAACAAATACAAAGTCTCCTTGAGAGGGGAAGAAATAAAATGACTGCATCAGCCTTCACATCAGTGTGGCAGCAAAGTGGACAAGATGGGCAACTTCATTTTCATCGGAACAGCTAAAGATGTCATTGGGTGGGTACAGCTGGTATAACTGGTCTCAGGAAACATGATTACAACATATCTCCCTGTCTGGTTTGAAGACTGTTTCACAAGGCATGGATATGGATCTTCCCGAGAGCCAGCACACAAAGACGGCTGGTTTGGAAAGGAAGGGTTACAGACCCTGGCTGTGGTCAGCTGGAGAGAAAGCAGACAAACAGAAACAAGATCCATGTGAAAGAGCCACCTACTGATGTGGCAATGAGGAGGACTCACATCTCCACAGTGAAAGACTGTGCACAGAAGTCTGAGGGGTGGCAGTAGAAATGGAGAAAGGGAATTACCGAAGCTGTAGGGTAAAGCATGACTGAGAGTTAAGAATAGAGCCCACCACCAATTCCTATAATCATTGGCACAAAGGGTGGGAAGGAGGACAGCAGGACCCCGAAAAGCTCCAGAAGACTCACACCACCCAAATACTCATCAGAAGTACAAGTCCAGATAACTCATACCTGCAGAAGCATCCAGGCACCCCTATATCTCTGTTGTTCTGTGCCTCGTAATTCAAGTACACAGAGTAAAAGGTGAAATGATTTGTGCAGCTGCAAAACAGGCCGCATCTGAGCTGGTCTGTCAGTGCAGACCAGCCACAACTGCCACATTCACTTCTAGCACAGCTCCATACATCTCAGCAGAGGTTCAGAAACAACACTTTTAATGTTTTGTGGTATTGACTTACCCATTCATTGTGTAGTGACATTAGCACTCATGAATAATCATAAAATAAAAAAGGA
>JAOXNG010000026.1:4414401-4425728 GCA_028566535.1 Scolopax minor | reverse complement strand
ACTGGAATAGAGATGACTTTCCACAAGAGACTAATCCTGAATTTGACAGAATTTTGTAGAGAATTGCTACATTCCTGCCTATATAAAATGTGTGGGAGAGGCACTGATTTGAAAACCACACCGTATAGTAACATATAAGTGCCCACTGTATAGTAACATATAAGTCCAGTCCAGACCAAAGTCCAGTAAGTTCAGTAAGCTGTCCCCAAAGGTGGCCAGGAGTGGGTGCTTAATAGACCACAAAGTGAGAATTCCTGTAGTCATCCTACAGCACCCTTCCAGATCTCACTGGGAACATTTTGAAGCCTAGAAATGAATTCAGGATTTCAGCAGCAATTTGAACATATATTACAACCCAAACAAGTGATTCAGAGGCCAAGTATGGGTAACTGAGCAGAAATATATATGTATATTTGTACTTGTGTGCAGAGGTATATTTAAATATACGAGAAGCAGTGTAAAGGGAAAAGGAAAGTGAGCATGAAAGACAAGCAAGCAAATGTGTGCATGGCTAGGGTCAAGATTTCATGGCAGTGTGAGAAATAATGACAGTATCACCCCAGTAGTTCTTTGGGATTCTGTTTTATGGAGCTGGTGACATCAGCAGAGCACTGAGTGATTGGCAAGAACTTAGGTGTGGCAGTCAAAGGTTGGTGGCATCCATGGGCTGATGGGGGCCAAGTGAAGGAGGTTTGAAAGTATTTTGAGCAGGATAAAAACTTTGCAGCGGGGTCAGTGGAGTTAGGACCCTACATATAGGAGAAGGTGAGTGAGATTCTGATGTCAAGGTCTTATGAGAGGCTTTAGGATCCACTGCTTTCACAGGGTTTTTTCTATTTTTCTCAAGTTGATGGGGTATGGACACCTTGTACCCTCTCAGCTGTCTTCTTTCATCATGACCTCGACTCTTGATCCCTGGTAGAGGTGGCCTCCTCTTCTTTTTGGAGGCCCTACATGCCTTCTTGCTCTTCACCTGCCACTCAGGGCAGAGGAAGTGGCAGAGTCACCCGCTCTCCTGGTGGGGTGGCATGAAGAAGGGGCTGAGGAACAGAGAGTGGGATTTTTGAGTCCCCACTTTGCCCTGTTGTGGCAAGATACCTGTGTCCTCCTTGCTTGCCTGATGTTTGGTGCATTATATTATATACATGTGATACGCACATGAGTGTTTACGATGGATAGAGTGATAGAGAAAACTCAACAATTTATTACTAATAGTCCATCTGCAACAGAAAATCTTAGAAAGGTGTAACCTATTTAATTTTAAAATAGCCTGGTCTATCTCTCTAATTACTTTCTATATTGTTAAGATTAAAGTGTGATTGCTGATCTCCAGATCAAAACCTGGGTTTCATGATAGTACCCTGTCATCAAACACCATGTCTTTTCAAGGCAGCTCACATGTGTTTAAAGCTCTCCTTAGTAATTATCACTAATTACAACAAATGTCACTTGTTTTGTTAATGAAAACATTAGGCTGGTGTTTTAACTAAGAGCTTGGCAGGGGGCGTTAGTATAGTTTGAATTCTCTGTTTTAAAATTTTTGCCTTTTTATTTAATCGAAAGCCTAATTTGAATGTAGAATATGCAGGTGTTAATAAGTTACTTAGATTTGAATATTTGGGCTTTCCCTGCAGTGGCATTTTCAGCTCTCTTCTTAACACATCTAGTACAAAAGTCAGTCATCTAGAGTAATACATAAAAAAAATGGATGAAGAGATGTAGAAGGTTAATATATAGTGGTGGTGGTAAGCTTGACAGCTGTCAACTTTGCTTGTGTGCATTTATCTCGTACCCTGTATTATTTATTCATCTGAAACACATTTGAAAATGAAGGAGATGAAAGGTAATGTAAGGTAAATTAAAGCTGTTTAGGGTGTCTAGAGATCAGAACTGGATAAAATACTTGGAGGAGAAGAGCACCTGGGTATTGGTAGCTGCTTTCATACATGAAGCATTTCACTTAAAAACCTGACTCAAATTATTCAAGAGCAGCTAGCATCTCTAGCCCCAAAGCATCTTTAGTTTATTCTTCTGAATGCGCACATAATAAATATATTTATTTTTTAAACTCTGAGTCTTCAAAAGAATGAAAGAGGCAAAAGGAGAAAAAAAAATTAAGAGAACAAAGCAAACAAAGAAGAAACATTCTGAAGAGAAAGATGGGTGCATCCAAGATACATTTATCACAGGGTTCTACCTGAGGGTTTTACCTCAAACCAGGACACCCTTGTAATGAAACACCACACCCACATTAAGAGAATAAGACAATTCAGTGCAGGTGAGGATATTTATGCTAAGCAGGTGTGTTCTGGTACAAGCATAGCTGAGGCCAGCTGGTACTTATGCATTCTTGTGTAGCTGTTTATACTGAGCTAGATCACAAAGTAAAAACATTAGTTTCACATTTCCTCATCTCCTTGTGTTTGAATAGTATTTGGTTTCATGTAGCTTAGCTCAAGACAATAGGTTTGTTTGAGGTATCCATATTTTTCAGATGATATTGGGTGTTAAGCTGGTACATTGCTATTGCTGCTAGACATTTCATGTAGCATGTAGCATTTTGTCCCTGTTACATGCTACTAAATGGCCTGGGAAACCTGGGTGGACTTGTATTAATCATAACAATCAGGGGCTCTAGCTTGAAAAACCAGCACTGAGTGACTCTAGCTGAACTTCTTTTTAATTGTCTGGTTAACTAACCCAGGTTATTTACTTATTACAGCTTTATTTTGCTAGTTTATTTATGAGGATCTTGTGTACTATACAGCATACAAGTGATGTCTTAGATTTGTTCTCATCTTTTCTGCCCCCTCCTACCCTGTTAGAACCCAGCTGCTCTTCACAGAGCAGAGTTGTCTTAGAAACATATCTGGAAGGTAGAAGGGATCTACTGAAAGGGAAAGATCTGGATTTCAGTAGCTACTTCAATTGATACATGACCATATTACACACTAGAAAAGATTGCCATGTTTCTTTCAGCCTACTTATTAGAGATTTATTAGAGACTATGTTACTGCCATGTTGTCCCTCTCTTTTGTCACTGGGTATGCTAATGAACCTACGCTGCTTTCATTTTCAGTGGTTGCTCCCAAGGAGCAGGCTTGGCTGCCTTTGTACACTTGGTTTGCACATTGAAAGGGGCACTTCACTAACTATGTTTAGCTGGAAAATGGAGTTTCTTGAAACTGGGGACAGGTTAGGAAGAGTTGAGCAAGGAATTATATGCTGACATTCATTTCATTCACAGACAAAACCTATTCTGATTGTATCCTCCTTGGAGCCCTGGAACTTACAGGACTTAATGAACTTTCAGTAAGTAAATATTTTTTTTACTCTTTTTCAGGATGGAGTTGTTTCTACTTTTCAATTTTAAAGATGGGAAAATTCTGCAGACAGTTCTGCTGAAAAATATATTTTGTTTTAGGTTTGATTTGTTTTGCTGTATTGCCTACTCATATCTCTTTACCTGCTGTTGGAAATATGGACAGAAATTCAGGTATTCAAAGCATGCAGTGTGATTACCTCTGTCTTGATGCATGAGGATTCTTAGTATCATTTACCACATTTCCATAACTCACATGTTTTTATGAAATTTGAGATGAGACATTCTTTCAAAAATAACTTCTATTTGTATCTTTTTTTTTCATGTATTAAATGTATCTGGAGAACTGTGCTTTTTCAACTGAAGAATTATATTACTTGGATGCCTATAATTTAGTTTCTAAATGGCATGAAGATTTTCTAGCATGCTCTTAAAGTAGCCATTTCATAGTGTGAAAATGCTTTTCCTGTCCTTTCAGGCTACTATATGACTGATGTGTTTGGTATTAGTCATGTGATTTTTCTTTTTGGTTGGAATTGCCACAAACATCTTGAACTTTTCAGACTGCCTAAACTATTGGTTAATAATAACAATTTAGTAACATTTAGTAGTAAAAAATCTGTGACTTTAAATACCTATGCTATACAGACTTATTTGAAGAAATCTAACTTTATTTAGTTCAAATTCTTGTTCTATAATATTAATAAATTTATCCAATAACTATGACCTCTAAAGCAGTGCCATTCTGTGATACTACTCTTGCTTCAAATATATTGTACGTGCACTAATATGAAAACTAGACTAGACTAAAGATGCCTTTAGATTTTAACTGTCTCATTTCTAATAAATGTACAGACTCAAGGTGACAGCAAGGAAAAAGACTTGCCAAGTGTGGGGTCTTAGTTTTGGGGGCTGTTTGTTTTCAATGCAAAGTGACTTCTTGTGCTTTTTTTTTTTTTTAATATATGATTCTATTTTGGTTTGATACAGACTAAAATGATGGTGGTTTAGAGACTTATTTTTCAGCATGTAAAGAAAATGGATTAAGTGATGGTAAGAATGGATTGACATCTAGCAGTAGAAGTGGAAATGGTACAATTACAAACCAAGCAGCCATGATGCCACTGAGAGAGGAGTATATATTTTGTGTATTTTTCATGCCACTTGATCAACTTCAAATTAATATAAATGAACTCCCATTTCTATTTTTTTTGGGGAAAAAAAAGAAATAATTTGTTTTCTTTGTGGTTTTAGGAGTTATTTGAGTTTGAGATGAGAACAATGCAAATCTATGCAATATTATTTTGAAGAGTAGATCAATGCCTATTGGGAAATGAACAGACTCCCTTAGTGCTCCAGGACAAATGAAAGCAATGTTATTAATCTCCTTACCTTTCAGAGAGTGTCACTCATCCACCATCAGCAATTTTAAGATACAAGATAGATGTTGTCATTTCAGTAATTGTATTAGCTTAGTTATTCTTCCATACATTAATGAAATTCATCATTTAGTTTACTTAGAAGAACAGGTTAGGGACTAGCCTTTGCAAGCTATACTCATAAACAAAACCTAGACATGTTACATTTTCTTTTATTTATAAACTCTTCACTGTTTGCTTCTTGATGCAATTTTTGTTCTTGAGACTCCGCCTTCATTGGGATACATAAAAATAAATATTTGTGGACAAATATGAGAAGTATAGAAAATATTAGCAATGTTGCAAAAGCTAGTTAAAGTTGCCAAGTGAGAACAAGGAATTAATTTCCAAGTCCTCCAATGCATGGAAGTAAATAGTTAAGGGCATCCCATATTCTTATTCTGACCATATAATGTTTATGCGACTTAAATGAAAAATACTTACATTTATACTTTTTGTATTTTATTTCCTTTTTTTTCCAAATTCCACATTTTGCAGCTAGTCTCATCCTTTTCACACGGGGCGTGGTTTCCCATCCATCTCTCCCCTTGTCCACAAGATGAGCAGGTATTTGGAGGCTTGTACAGCTTCATGGCAGACTTTGAGAGGCCTTCTTCTAGAACACAGCCCTATCAGGTACATTGAGGTAGAGAAGTAACACGAGCTTAAATTGAAAAGCAGATCTCAGAACAAGCTAGTCTCAAGACCCTTCAATGTGAGAAATGAGGGAGGTCCTTCAGGGCAGAGATATGGAAGGTCTCCTCCACTGTAATGCATCAATGCGAGTCAGCTAGACCCAAGTCTGAAATTACTTTGACATGTTGAACTTAACTTTCATAAATGTTTGCCTCACTTTTGGGTTTCTCCATCTTTAAGATGTGGGATAATAAAAAAATACCCTCACCAGTCTCACAAGGATTTGAGAAGATGTGTTAGATATTATGCATAGGGCAATTTGAAGATGAAAAGAACCAAAAAAATGCTAATTGCTATTAATTTAGGTCCATACAGGGATGAAAATATAAAAGATAGATGTCCCTGATATTTGATAGGTACATTGCATTGAAAGTTTAATACCCTTTGAATGCTTCTGTGTAGTTAAAAAAATTCCAGCTCTTTGTTTCATTTCTTCCCACCGCCTCAGCAGAAACTTATTATTCCAATACCCTTCTTGCTTATTGTTGTTTAGAAAAGGGCTTCTGGCTAAATGTTCATTACTTTTTTTTTTTCTTTTTATATCCCAACTAATATATATCATGACTTCATGGATGTGCTAAATAAAATAACTCATTTAAAACTTTTGAAGACTATGTGAAAAGGCATCATATTCTAGAAAATTATACATACACTGCATGCAACAAAAGAAAATGTCCCTTTTTTTCATTTGAAGGAGAATGGCAAAATAATAAATTGTGACTGGTAACATTTCCCTATGCTACCATCTATTTGTAACACACTTATTCAAATGCTGCATTGGCCATATCCATTTATCTTTTCTCCTGGGTCAATTATGCTGTTTGCATTCAAATCAATCCCTTAATCAAGCCTGTTGATAATTGCAGCAGTGCAAGGGAGATATTTATTGTAGAAACGTAATGGGGGCACTTTGTTCCAGTGCAGCCAAGTCTAATATTGTAATATTGTACTGCCACAGAGGATCATTTATGCATATGTGTGTAGTTTATTTTTCTAATCAACAGTCTCAGAAATAGGCACACTCGGATGTTACTGATGCGATAGCGATACGCACCCCTGCTCTCCCGCTTTTTAAAGTGATGCTTTATGTCTGAAGAAAAGCAAAGGATGGTTAAATTGTGCTATTCAAAGGGATGGAGACCAATTGTCCCTCTGAGGGATTTTCCCTTCAGGCAGCAGTTCTGTGGATGCTGTACTTGCCAGGCTGGACCTCTGCAGACACCCCCTGCTCAGACAGCCCTGCCTGTACGTCGTTGTGCTCAGCGCAGGCAGAAATGAGCTACCCAGGCTTCTGCTCCTTCCTCTCTGCTGCACTTTTCCTGCTGGTGCTGGCAGCTTTGCCAGAGCTTGGGAAACAAGATTTCACTTTGCTCACATCCTTGGAGCAGAAACTCACAAGTGCCAGGAAAGAAATTTAGAAAGGTTGAACTACAACCTTGAAATCCAGAGTGCTGGATTCAGGTCTGGCACATCTGGAATAATCTGCCAGTTTTTCTTCCAAGAGAAACTCCTGCTGCTGAGATCGGAATCAATCATCTGATGAGTTTTAAAACATAACATGTCTCCTCCTCGCTGTCCTCTGCTGCTGCACCAGCTCTTACGTTTCCAAACCTTCATGTGCTACCCCAGTTCTGCCTTCCCCAGAGTGGCTGCCTTTCCAATAATTTAATGGTTTCCTTTTTCAGCCAACCTTGTCAATGCAAAGAGCGAGTTTTCCATTTCAGGATTAATCTCCCCAACTCCACTCTTCCCAAAGGCTTACACAGACATTAAAGAGGTAACTCTTTGCTTTCCGGCAGGCAGACAGCCTCTCTGGCACCACCTGAGTGAATTAAACAGAGACATCAAAAGAACCCGTCACATTCAACAGGATGTGAGGACATCAGACCACGGGAAGGCGGGGTGGGCAGGCGGCAGCTCATGTGGTTCCCCCAGGCTCCAGCTTGGGATTTTTGACAGACCAGAACCAGCAGGACTCGTTTAGTGCTTGTTCCACTGCTGGTCACGCTGCAGTAAGAGATGAAGTATTAACTGGCCATGGGCCTGGAAATGGGAGCTCTGGAGTAGAGTGAAGCTGTTTAATTTTTGCCATAAAATATCAGGCTGCATTTACCAAACGCTTTCAGTTGGCAAAAAAAAAAAAAAAAATTAAAAAAAAGTTTTGTACTGGATTTGTATTTCTGCTCATGGTAGGGGCCTGACGTTCACCTGGCAAGCTTATTGCCTGCTCCTTGCTACAACCCACCTTTTGGTGGCCTCCTGTCTTGCATGTAAGTGCACTGGTCACCTAAAAGCAAAGGAGGGAGGCTGGACATTACAGGGGCTTGAGTTTCTGAGCTTTGAAGCTGTGGCTTCATGCACCTGGTGAGCTGCTTGAACGGTTCAATGCTGCGTGACCTCTTATCCTCTTTTTCCCAGCTGTGAGCTCCTGTGAGCCAGTTCAGCTCGCTCAGCCTGCAGAAACCATCTGCATCCTACTCCTTGTTGGGTTGGCTCTCTGAGCTGAGCCAACCAGGCCAACTGGAGCGTTTGGTGGGAAGGAGGGGAAAAGGAGGACAGGGAGCGAGACCTCTCTTCTTTAGGGGAAAGTATTACATTAGTTCTTTCCTTCTGAGGAGCTTCAACAAGCAGCAAGCATCCTGCTAAGCTCACTCCTCATGTGTCATTATAGTGAGCGTTGAGTGGCTCCACGTGGGGAGGAAAATAGGTGGCACAAGAAGTACCCTAAGGGCAGCTAGAAGCCTGGACCTGTACCTGTACACCTAAGGACTGATGTTTTATTTTCCACTGTCTGTTGCATAAACAGCAGGGGAAGGATGGACTGGAACCAAAAGTTTTCTGAACTCAAAATGGTCTCCCCTTGTGGTCTCTCCTTCCAACCCATTTTATTTGCAGAGATGAGTGTTGACTCTGATAATACTGGGGTGCAAATGATTAGGCTGAGCTGACTTTTAGTTTGCCCTTTTGTTACCGTCCGCTGAGGCTTGGCCTTTTTATTGTTTAAACTTGTTTGTTCATTCTGTTTGGAGAAATCAGCTGGACGGTGTTAGCAACTAGCCCAAAGAGAGAGAGGCTAATTATCATCATTATTATTGGGGGGCCAAGCTGGAAGATTTACAACCTGAGGCCACTTCAGGAGAAAAAGATAGAGAAATGTATAGTGCTCTGGATTCTCAGGAGTTTGAGATATCCTGTGTTTGAAATGTTTTTGAGTTCTGGGATAAAATTAAGGACATCAGTGAATAAATTTCATATATTCCATATAATTTTGTATGTGGTCTGAGTTTGGCTTGGCTTTTTTTTTTTTTTTTTTTAAACAGATTTGGGAATGAAGCATGACTATTATCTGCCTAGAGAATCAGAGAGGAAATTAGGTATTCCCTTGGCAGAAGGGAGATGTTTCGACCTTTTGAAGCTGCAAGAAATGTAGAGACACCTTCCAAGCATCCTGGCTGAAGTAACCATTGATACATACCAGGAGGCAGTGCTGGGAAATACATTGCTACACACTAAGCAGTCATGACCATATAGAAAAAGGATCCTTGTCCTCTTCTGTTTGGAGAAATCAGCTGGACTGTGTTAGCAACTAGCCCAAAGAGAGAGAGGCTAATTATCATCATTATTATGTTTTAAATCTGTTCAGAGCATATGTAGCTGATCTGTTCCCTTAGGCTGCACATAAATGTATTTTTGAAACATGCTGAACCAGTTTTTGGGGTCTGGGGCCCTGAGCATCCTAGCAATGCCTCTTTGGCATGTCCTGTCTTGCATGCAGAGCTCTTGCCAGGTCCTCCCTATGTGGAAATTAGACTGTGTCATGAGTACGCTCTGATAAGAAGATTCAGTATTTCCAGGGCATCTCTCTTGACCTGGGAAATGTTTATGGGGTACTGCCCTGCAAGGAAGTTGCACAAACTTCCAGTCTTTGATTATGTTCCCTGTACTTTGTGATTGGCATGGGAGTAATCAAGGGCAACTTTGGGTGTCCACAGAAGCAGAATTATTGGCAGCTCAGGAGCTTCCTGGCACAACAGATAGACCCTAAATAAAGGGTGGCTGCTGAGTAGGTTTCTTACTTAATCTAAATCCCAGTTTTTTTCAGTTAGACCCCTAAAGTTTGTCCAAGCCTTTCAGGGAGGGAGTGCATTTAATAGTATAAATCTGCAGGAACCTTGTGACTGCTGATGGACACGTGCATCAATGCCAGGGGAATTTTTATCAGTTCACAAGGTAATGATGAGGGTGATGGTGTTTGGCAGCAGAATCAGAAATGTATCGTGGTGGCAGGAGAATTTTGCATGAACACGGAGGAATGATTCCAGGGGATGACTAATACATGGTGGTGTCCTGGACTCCTTGTTGACAGTGTCAACAAGGCATTTGTTGACAGTTTTCAAAGTAGAGCTACTGTAAAGGAACAATTAAACAGGTGGTTCTAACACTGACTGTTTTGCATGAAGTCGATGTATCACTGTAGCCCATGGCACTAATACCTTAAACATGAAAAGTGGCCTGTGGCCATTGATGAAGAGCCAATTTCTGTACTTTGCTAGATCACATTGGGAAAAATAGAAATGATTGATTTAAGCCTCCAGCACAAACATGCGCTTGCCAGTTCTCCAGTTGGAGATTTCCACTCTTGGAATAGGCATTGCCTTGCCTAGATGAAAACTTTGGAGTCAGCTGCCAGGTCTTTTGCCAGAATCATTAAACTGGTTGAAAGAACAGGACTGTCATTCATCTTCTGTTTGATAGCTGGTGGGCATAAATCCAGAGCAGCATGAACACAAGATCAGGACTTTTCTCTCCATTTAAAAAATAAATTCAAATTATTTTCTTGGGTTACATGTGTATCAGGCCCAGAGTTTGTGCTGGCTAATTCTCTGTAGTGCCCTCAGCTGAGAGTAAGAAAGAAAGCTTGCATGGCACAGAGGCTGCTAATAAGGCATGGCCCACCTGTCACTGAAGGTTGCTGCTGGTAACACATTGTACAGCAATAGAGGACAACAACAAAGTCCTCAGCTTCTATTCCATTTTCCAAGAACAGCTGTGTTTTACAAGGGAAAGGATCTGAGGAACATGATTTACTATTACTAAGCATCGCAGTTACCTGTGTGTTTATTTTTTCCACACAATATTTAACAATTAACCACGTCCTGATGATGCTGATGGGACACGGGGCCCGTGGATGGGCTGCACGGTGTGAGGCAGCGGTGTCAGTAATGGCAGGTTGCTGGTATGAGAAGGAAATTCGATGTCATCTGGGCTGCCTCCTGCACAGCCACAGTCTGACAACCTCCTCCAAGCACTTCTGCCTGAACCCTTTGGCCCATCTAGAAGGCACCTCGTCCTCTCTTACTAGTCAAAGTAGAGGATCCACCAATGCCATTAGTAATTTGTACTAGCAATGAGTCACTGTTTGCTTTTGAACTGTGCCTTATGTCTATTTTAACTTGTCTGGATTTAGCTTGCAGCTATTTGTCTGTTGCCAGTGATTTAAAGCACTCGGTGAGTCCCTCTAGTAAAATACAGTAAGATGACTTGGGCTACTCGCTAAGCCAAACAGACGGACCTTTTAAGTCTCTCGCCGTCGGACATTTCTGTCAGCCCTCAGATTGTTTTCCGTGGTGGTTTTTTGCTCTCTCTCCATTTTTCCAGCATCTGCAATTGGGCAAATAGTAAAAATCAGATCCTAGGAGAGCTGAAGGAGTAACATGGAACTGGACACGCTGTGATGGGGTGCCTGGGCTACCCCTTTTCCCCAGGCTGCAGCCCAGCATGTCCCTGTGTGGGATGTACCCTCCTTCCCACGGCTCCCACAGAAGGACATGGAGCCCCCCGGGGCTGCAGCAATGGGGCCTTCACAGTGCAGAACTGTGGCAGTTTGCCCA
>JAOXNG010000026.1:4395065-4405494 GCA_028566535.1 Scolopax minor | reverse complement strand
TCAAACACTCTGAGAGATCCCTGTACCTCAGCATTACCTAGTTTTTCCCCCAATTCACTGTTTGGCATTTTCAATTGGGGACACAGGCACTAACACAGTTCTGGAGAGTTTTTTAGTACATTCAGATGAAAACAAAGTTCAGGTTAAGTGGGTTTACTGAGAACTGCTCTGCCATACATAGTGTTGTACGTTCGTTCTGCAGTCTTGGCTTGATCTTGGGTCTTACAGCAAACACAGGAGCATCATTGCAGCACGTGGCCTAAACCCCAGTGATTTTTATGCAGGTTGTGATACTCTTTACATTAGTTTTGTGAAGATCTTACTCAAAGAAAGAGAGCTGGGATAGCAACGGGCCAGAAATCAGGTTTCTTTCCAGTCATATCAAACATAAGTCTGATTCTTCCAGCCACAGAACAGCAGAAACATGTAATGTATTGATAGTTAGGCCATCTTCTCCATCCCAATACGTCAGAGATGCAGCTGGCATTACAAGGTGCCTGATGAGAGAAAACAGGTTTCTACTCATGGTATTTCCAGTTCTTAGCAATCAGTAGCAAGGGATTGCGTCTGATGAAAAAGAGTGTGTGATTGGTCTATAGGGATGTTTGAAATCACAAAACCTTGGCGTTTTTATTCACAGCAAACCCATTATCTTGAAGAGGAACGAAGGGAGAATGATGAAAAACAGTGCAGATGTGGTTTCTTTTGCCAAGACTGAATTAACAAGAAAAATAAATATTTTTAATTTTGAGAAGGCTGGTGTCTTCATCAGCTCAAGAGAACCTCAGAACTCCTGAGAAACTGTTAGTTCATTGCTCCTTTCATCCTGCATGTGCAGCACTGACAGAGCTAGATGGGTTATCTACCTGCAGCAGAGATGCCAAGAAATTTCAGTGGAACCATCCCACCAAACACACAGACGAGCCACTTATCTTCTCCATCTTGGAGAAACCTCATTTACAGCTTGGGAAAAATGAACTGGCACAGTTAATCCATAGGCAGCTGCTTAGGGAAGCCTGATATTGTGATACTGTAAGGATGTGCTTTTGCTTAGCTTAATCTTTGCTCCTACAAATGTTGGAATATTTGCAGTAGATATGTTTCTATACAGAGTAAATGCTATAAACCCCTTTCTGGCTAAAACTGGGGATATCCGTATTTGAATAAAGCCATTCATGCTCTGAAATTACATATTCTGGAAGGTTTTACTCCAATATGTATTTTTTCTGTCAATATTTAATTGGAAAAAAAAAAAAAAGCCAGGCCCAAGGAAGACCTCAGATATTGTTGTGTGCTGTGACCAGTGGTGGATTTGTGTTTTGTGTTAGCTTGGCTTCCCAGTTCACTGAAATGGCTGAAACTGGAGTCTGAAAGCTTCAGGGACCAGCTGTCTTGATTTTACTAGGTTTGATGGCTGGAACAATAGCATAGGCTTAATTTTATCCAGCATGGAGATTATATGAGAGGTGAGGCACCAGGACAGAAAGCAGGAAGGAAATGGTAGAAGGCAGGAGGAACTGATCACCTTTGGTAGGTAGTGCTCCTGTTTCTCCATGCTGGTATTTTTTCTAAAGTTGTCAAACCTCCTGCTGACATGAATGAGGTGCCTGCCTGCCCTTAAGTGGAGGCCATGGTCCAAGTGATACTGGGGCCCAGGGGCACCTCATGTTCCTATGACCACACTATGGGACCTTTTTGGCTCCTAACAAACAAGAGACTTGCTTGTACAGTATCTCCAAAGACCTGATGTCTTTGTAAGTTGGGAATGTTTCCCCCTGTCCCTCTGGTGAGTTTTCTCTCTAGTCCCTGCTGGTTACAGCTCCCTGATCTCAACAGTGTGGTGGAGCTGGAGAGAAGCCTGGCACAGTGGTGGAGCTACAAGATGGTAGAAACACTCACACATTTTCTGAGTAATCCTGCTGGAGTCAACCCCTTCCTACCAGTTTCAATTTATGCCTGGAAAAATCCCCTGACTGCTAAATTTCTTTGGAGCAACAGTGACATCTTGTGGGTTAATTTTAAGTGTGCTCTATATGGAATGTTCGCTCCTGTCTCCTCTGAAACCCTGTCTGAATTCAGGCAGCATCCACGGCCATCTGCTCAGCACATCCCTAGACCTGACAGCAAAATAACTGATGGATGGCAGAACTGCTCATAAAGTATTATGCCTCAGCCTTGCTTGGAAATTCAGTTAGCAGGATCATATTATTTGGAAATAGTGTTTTAATTGGAAACTGATTGGTAAGTGGATATTACACATATTTCATTAAGAAGACACATAAAAAGCTTAGTCCTACATGGAGAACAGGAGATTGAAGTATTTGTTAACACGTGTGTGTTTGAAGATGACAGTGTCCTAGTTTTAATTTCTGAGAACGTGATTAGATTAATGTTCTTTCAGGTCTCCATTTTCATCATGGTAACTGAATGGTTTTCATCACCGAGTATAACTTTTGCTGCTGTGTTTGCCGATCTGCTTGCAGGGCTTTATTCAATTCAGATCTAATTTTTTTATCCTGGCATATTGAATTTGTTGCTCCAGAGGATTTTTCATTCCAGCTGGGCTTCAGTTCTTCTCTTATTCCCCCAGGGCTCCATTTTGAATCCTACTGTGATTTGCATTTGTAGACTTTCGATGGGTAAACATTATAGCTTCTCAAACTCTGTACTGTCACATCCTTTCCGATGGCACTTGGCACTCCTGCTGATCTTGTAAAAAAGCATTATGCTTTGCATAATATTCTGCATGACATTCAATTATGGAGATCTTCACATTTAAAAAAAAATCTGTAATTGAGAGAAGAGCGATCTGCTATTAATTAGCTGTCCGATGCCCAGGACTCATGTTGATAGTAATGGTTCCCCTTGGTTATGGTTTTATTAATACATAGGAAAACATACTATTATAGATATTAAAAATTCATTTCAAAAGAATACTGCCAGCTTGAAGATTGGAGTTCAGACTTCTAATTTATTAATCTTTTAATACAAAAAATAAATAACAATTTATAGATTTATTTAAAATATTTATTTCCACTAAACTTGAAGAAAACTTCTTTGTATTTTTGTTAGTGCATGTTTCTGCACACAGACACTGGAATAACTGCTTAAAGCTCTGAAATCTCTGTTATTGAACATACTTACATAAACTTTAGGAATGGATGAGGTTTCTAAAGATGAACTTCCTGACCTGATGGTTGAAGTCCTTTTCACGTATTTCTTTCTCAAATGCACCTACTCAGACCTACACAAAAACATGCCAACACATTTCTGCACAGACATGCTGACGTCTTTAATGGATTTTTAAAAATGAATGTTAACAACACATGTCTCCCAGTCACCTCTTCTTCCTTGTGTGCTGACATCATCCTTCTTTTAAAATCCATTTCCTCCTTTGCCATAAAGAGATTGTGTTGGCCTGGATTAAGGACTGCCCTGGTACACCTACCCAAGGGAATCTAAACCTTGTACTGAGAGGCAGGCTTTGCTTCCTTGCAAGGTTTCCTGGGAGGTTGACCAATATACTATGTCCTCACCCATGCCATTAAAGAGATAACCACACACATCACCTTTCTTGTAAAAGCAGCATCTACAAGGATTTTCTTCTTGGAATCGTAGCTTTAAATATGAAAGAGAGCCCACAACCCAATAATTTACTAATCTTCACAAGTGGCAATTCATCATAGTGCCATCTATTTAGAAACATCATAAATCAAATGTCTTCCCTGCACCTATAATAATGTCTATAGCGGAGTGGTGTTTTTAATGTATTAAAAAGAAATTAAGGGAGATAATAATCCATAAATCTATTAGTTTCAGAAATGCATTCCGTTAGACATTAAACATCAATTAATAAAATAATATAGGTGCAGTTTGTCCTTACTCTAATAATTTTTTCTAGTGCATTCAAGGTTTCCCTTTTATTAAGTTCTAAGGATTGTGAGTTCTGTTCTTCTAGTGTTATGTGTGCGTTAATGGGGCAAGGAGTTGTCAGAGCAAAATATACTGCTACATTATCATTTAAAATTTAGTCTGCGTTCTTTGAAGAAAAATTATTTTTACCATGTTTCATTTTGCAATACAGTGTAATTACTGGGGGTTTTTCTAGGTTCCTCTGGCCTTGTTAGTATGTATTCACCAATTTTCCTGCCTGCACTTTTGCATGCTTACTAAATCATGAGCACAATTTTGTTGCTGGTGTTTACTAGGTGTTGAAGTACCCTTAATATGCTGGATGTTCTCCATGGAAAGGTGGTTACAGACTTATATGGGTTATACCAGGAGTTACTGATTTGCAGCAAAAAATACATAAATACATTTATGCTCATTAACGCTCATTGTATGAGTTGTAAAGACGGAAGCAGTTTCTGAAAATGATTCTCTAAGTGCTTTTAGATCTTGTACTTTCTTTCCTTCAATGGTTTAAATATGTTGAACTTTCTTCCGAGTGAGATAAAAGGCAATTTCTTCAAAAATGCTGTCAGCACAGCAGTTGTCTTGTGCATCGCTCTGTCTCCACAGTTTGGGTCAAACTGGTCCTTTCTGTGGCATGAAGTTATCTGCATTCTTGATGTTTCCTTCCTTTAAACTATGATGTAAGAAATGTCTTTAAGTAAAATCCATCAAAATTATGAGGAAAGATACTGCCCATGTTCTCACAGTTTATCTCAAAGATCGGTCCAGCTAGCAAACTTTCCCAATGCTGGGGATGATTAGCACCTGAGACTTCAATCATTATTTTGTTTTTAGTGATTTTTAAGGACTTGGAAGCTATCTGGAAAATTCAGATATAAGTTTCCCTAAATTTAGGAGATTCCAGTTATACTGCTATGATTCAAGCAAATTTCAAATACATAAATTTTCTTGCACTTTCACTTACACTCCTATGTTCTAAATATTTATATTGTATGGTGCTGAGATACTTTTAACTCAGTTTACCCTGGAATTCAGGTAAGGCTGGGATTTTTGCAGGTGTAGCTGAGAAATCAACAAATGCCTACATTGAAAATACAGTGAAATAAAATAGGTCCTGATATTTAAAAAATAAAAAAAAAAAAAAAAAGAGAGAGAGATTGACAGTTAGGTCCTGAAGACCTTGTTAAGGCTCCTTAATTAGCCCGGTTTTTGAAAAACGCTAAGTGCTTGACAGCTAGTGAGGAATGACATTTAACAAAACAGTGATGGAAAGTGGTAGAGAACCTGAGAGTTTCTGAAATGCAAATGGTGATTGCTCCTAACTGCATACTTGGAGAAACTGGAGAGAGTCACTCTCTTCATGTAATTTTCTAAAATATGACATCGATTTAAAATTTTAGATACGAAACTGAGTGACAGAATTTTCTTATTACGAACTTTAAGATGCTTTATTGCTTTTTGACTAAAGGCAATATTGAGATACTTTTGTTCCAAAATGCCAGGTCTACCAAGAGGGCAGTAGCAGCCACATTTTCTTTAGGTTCAGCGACTTTGCTGAAAAGGTGAGAAGACCTTGTGCACAATGCACAAAGATGGGCTAAAAATATGAACAGGAGACCCCCTTCCCCAATAGTTTTTTGTAGATGTAAAATCTGGAAAATTAGAATTTTTCAACATTTATGACCATTATTTTCTCTCAGAAGGAAACACACATAATTTTGCTGTGTTTGAAAAGAAAAGAGTACGTCTAGCTGTAAGATTGGAGGGGGGGTGTGTGTGCGAGAGGGTTTTTTTTTCCTTTGTCTTTTTTAAATAAAGCTGTGCCATTTAAATAATGGAAAGTATGAGGCATCCCTGTGTACTTTTCCCAGTGTGCCAGCTGGTATCTGTTTCTGGGAGGGGAGCAGAAAAGATGTTTCTTTCGTCTAGCATTGCATGCAGTGTTATAAACTGGGAGAAATACAGGCTCGTTATAGCAATGAATGAAAGCAGACATTTACTGTACCTGTGAATGGTGGGTGTTCTCTCACTAACAGAAAAGAGTGGCAAATTTTTCACAGTTGCCTCATCTTCTTTTTTGAAAGTGCTTTCTTGGGAAATTAAAAGTGAAAAGCAGTCCAGATTGATGCATCTTTGGCATTTACAATATTAAAAACACTGAGTGGGACAAATCCTACACATTATCCTTGTTGAATTATTCCCCTGCAGTTTGGCCATGCATACAAAATGGCAAGATGTGTCCTACTATATGAGCATCTGCTTCTTGCATCATTTTCTTCTTATATCATCAGGCCTATGTGTTCATCATGCATGCAGGGCCCCAGGACTGGCTTCTGTTAGAAGAGGTGGCTGTCTGTCCCCCTTACTTACAATTTATTTATTTTACACTTAAAATAGAAAAAACCCAGTAATTCTTTCCTCGTTGCCTGGTGGTCTTTCACATCCCGATAGTATTTGTTTTCTACTCTTTGTTTCTAGTGGGTAAAAAATGTTAAGAGGCATCCAAATAGTTCACTGACAGAATTTCATATCTGATGAGTTTCTATGTATTTGCTGTAGGAGATGAGAATTGCTTATGGGAAAGGCAGAAACACTTTAAATTTTTTTTAAAAAAAGGAAAGCTGAGGTCTCTTGAGTGTCACCAAAGATACTGTCTTTCCCAGTTGAGTGGTGGGACCACAGCTGTTAAGTGTGGATGGATGAAGATCTGCAAGCAATCCTGCAGGTTTTGGTGGCACTGCCTGCGGGCTGGGGCAGAAATCAAGAGAAGGCTTTGAAAAAATATCACAGTCAATGCTAGAAGAAATAGCTGTTATTATTTCTTCACATTTCCCAAAGAGGATTTGAATTCAGGCTATATAAGCTGGAAAAGGAGGGGGGGGACTTTGTGGATAAGAGTGAGAAATCAAGAGATTTATGAGCGGGATAAAGACTGGAATATTTTAATTTTGTTTGTCTGTTTTGTTAAAGAGGAAAAACTGACTGGCTTCTAGAGAGAAAACGTGAAACACTTATACAGAGGATACTTTATGGTCTACTAACTGAAGTACACAATAAAAATAGTTTCAGAAAAGGCTTGTATTTGTCAAATACGTGATGCTTTTGACACTGATTTAAAGACACAAAGGAAACTATAGGAGATAGAGTTGTAAGAGACCTGATTCATGCAGCCTGATGCCCTGCAGTCAGTGACCTATTCAACAGAAAAACGCTGCTGCGTTGTGTGCAGAACCTTCATATGAAAATAATGACGATCAGGCAATATTTCTGATGCTTGCAATGATTTTTAGGAGTTGCCCACAGATGTTTTTTTCTTGTTCATTTTGTGTAATTATTCCAGGGTATTTAGTGTATCTTGCACTAAGTGTGGTTTAGGCATTGAATTCCTCCTACAACTCCACATAGACGTTTCAGGGGCTGGAACATGCATTTCACCAGACAATTTAACTTTTTTCCAGTTTGACTTTTCTATAATATTTGATTTTCTCTCTTTTCCACTTGTCATTTTTTATGATTTTCATTGCAATACCCAAGAAGTATCTGATCCTGTAAATCAGATAAGTGTACCTGTGGCAAAAAAAGTTTCAAAAGAAACTGAGATGAACTTTTTGTACTTTCAGTTATAACTGCAAGATAGACTCCCTGGTTATTTTATTATTGTGTAGTTCTTATTATAGAGGAATGCTACTTAGCTGCATTAGCTTCCTGTTACTCCAGTGATTCTGATGAGAGAACTTGTAAAGTGTACAGATAACCCAAGAGTCACTCCTTTATAGTAAACCTTGGGTTAAGAAGACTGCCCAGATTTAAAAATCTATCGAAGCTGAAGTATTATGCTATAGTTGGCATTACAAAAAGAGCTGTAATAGGAGCTAAAATCTTAACAAGTAAAATATCTACAGCTAAATTCGCATCCAATGCCTTTCCCTTCATAAACTTCACATATTATATGAATTTAGATCGACATCTTTCAACTTCTGTATTTGCAGAGAAGGCAGATAGGTATCTGTGTGGCTTATTTGACAAGGATAAAATATTTCTTATCAACTTTTCTCCCCCTAGCTCTCATTGTTCATTCTTCATTTAAGAATCTATAATAAAGTGTAAAATTTATTCTAATCTTCAGATCTTTTTGATACACTCAAGTTCATTTTTGCAGGCATGATTTGGGGTGTAATTCTAAAACCTGTTTGCCTCTATGAATGTCCTCTTCTTCCCATCTAACTGTCTTTAACGTGAATATATTTTGAAATATCGAAGCAAGCGGTGTGGGAGAAAAGATATTTGTGAAGACAGCAATTTCTTGGGCAATGTTTTCGTGTAAATCAACATGAAATACAAATACTTAGTCTGGACACACCAAACCTGATGTTCTGCTTTTGATACGTTTTAGATCTATCTCTTTTTATACTTCTGAGAGATTTATTTATTTATTATGATGGTACGATTACTGAAGAACTCTCTGGGATTTTCATGTCTGACCCTAACTGCAGCAATAACTTAGTGCCATGTGCATCTGATAAAGTGCTCTTACAAAGTCCCTTTTAATTCTCTTTTGTTCACCATGTAAAAGCCTCTTCCAAGTCTCCAGACTCCTTCAGCCATCCTGGCCCTGGGGAGCTCCAGAAGGCTGCTGCAACGATGCAGAAACAAGTCATTGCCTGTGTTCATCTGCTTTTGCTCAGCACCATTGTACTGGTGTAATGCCAGTTGAGGGGCTGATCTGTTCAGCTTTCATCAGGCAGAAGGAAGCTCCAGGGCCTTCTCATCCTTCCTGGCCTCTCGGTGGATCCAGTGGAGTTCTGAGCAGAGGATATATGGTGAGTTGCACCATGGAAATTGAGGTGGAAATTTCATATGCAGTTCTGAGGTACTCATCAACATGATGTTAAATGAAAAACTAATAATAATCTCTAAAGCACAAACCCACATGAAACATAAGTTAAAATGACCAGTACTTTCTTAAGATGAACTAATTTCTGATTCATTTTGCTAACCATTGGTGCAGCAAGTTTTTCTTTGGCACCTAGTCAAATATCATCACTTAATCCAGCTTCATTTATTCATTTCACATAATTATGACTGCGGATTACGATGACTTCAGAGTTCAGCTACAATTTCTCTACAAGTTTATTGAGAGATGTATTTTCAAAGACTGAGCTTTTCTAACAAGGATACTGAGTAGTGTCAGGCTGCATTTAGCAAGAGAGTAATTTTTTCTGCAGATATTGGGTAATCGCTGGTCACTGCGCAGTACTGGTGAAAAGGAAGAACCAGGAAAGCAGGAAGAACAGGAATAGTTAAAATCCTGAGCCAGTGACACCCTCCAAAGCCTGACATGGCAGTGGACTGGCAGTGGAGTGGCAATGGGACATGGGCAGCCTTGGGCTGAGAGTTTTGGAGAGCAAACCAGGACACAGCACTGCAGACCAGCTGTGGCTGCAGCCCCCTCCCAGGTACCTTACACAGTGAGCAATCTGTGGCTGAGCTTCTAATAGGGCACCGTAAGAACTGTGGAAAATGGATTATATGTATTCCATTAAAAGCATCAGTTTGATTTACTCTTTAGAGAAAAGTACAAGAAATAGCGCTCTACCTGCTCTGAATCCAGTGGAAAAATATTCATTGGCCTCGTGAACAGCATTGAGCCTTTTTCTTCAAATATTGAATCACGCCACAAGAACACAGAGAAACTCTATGGCTGATATATTTTGTGAGGAAAGACGTTCCAATTTCTGGGGTAAGTACCTAAGCCCTCTTCTGCAAGAAGCTGAGTGATGCTCTCTGTCAGGAGCATACCCCAGCTAAGTACTCTCAGTGCTGGTAAGAGCCCCGAATCTCTTTCGATGTCAGTCACTTGTGTAATGCATTGCCTCATGCTGCTGCTTTGACTAAGTAATGCATTATGTATATCTTAAGGTATGGTGGTTAGTGTAATATTTATGCATATAGGTATCTGAGAGAGTCACCCTGAGTATGGCACAGCCTGCAAAGAGCAGATAAACAGCATTAGTGCCTGCAGTGAGTGCAGCACCCTTACAGGTACTTTATTGCAATCCAGCATCGAGACTTTATCTAAAAAGTTACAAATTATGTAAGTTCATTCATTGCTTAGTTTCCTAATGATTGCTCTAGTAAGGAAAGAAGTGTAATGTGGGATCTCATATAAAATACATGCTTTTAGACTTCAGCAGCAATCAGTATTTTAGAGACATGAATGTGATCATTTAAACCACTTGAACTCTTCTCACCTGCTTGAAGGAAGCAGGAAGAGTGAGAAAATAACAGACAAAACTGGTGCTGATAAATGATGCTTCCATATAATGAGTGCTGCATACAGTTCTGGTCTTCCAGCTTTTACATTTTGAGGAAAGAAAGTATAGATAGGTGTGACAAGGATAGCCAGAAGTGTGGTAGACTTCTGTGTAAGCAAAGATTAAATAAGAAATATAATAGATTTTACTTCTACAGAAAAAGATGAATGGGAGGTATGTGTAGGAGTGTGGAGGGGGGA
>JAOXNG010000026.1:4373202-4394965 GCA_028566535.1 Scolopax minor | reverse complement strand
CTATATTAATGGTGCCTGGACTATTGACTGGCCAAGAAAGTTTGATGTTGCTGGAACAGCTTTCCATTACAAGAGGCAAACAGATGAACCAGAGTCTTTGGAAGCACTAGGGCCTACTTCAGAAAATCTCATAGTCATGGTAAAGTTATAATTAATATATTTCTGAAATTTGAAATATATATTTATGTTCTTAGGAAAGGCAAGGCCATGAATGAAATCAAAATAAGTTGTGTTTACAAAGAGTGTACAGCTTGCCTAGCTGGGACTAGCTGGGGCACAACTTTTTAACAGTTTGCTTGTCTTTCAAAACTGACTGGCAAACATTGTGATGAAAAAGGGATAAAGTCAGAAGAGCCCCAGGAAATCTTACAGAAAATGCCCCATCTGTGTTAAATGTGCCTTGGAATGATAGCAGATATTGTAAATGGGGTGTATAATGTATCTCTGCAAGCTGCATGGAAGTTTTAAGATATAGCATGACAGTTCCTGACAGTTCTGTAGATGTCAGTGGTTTTAAGCCTGTCCTGAGTGTGAAGCATACTTTTACCATAGCAAGAGTATCATGATTTCACCTGTATTAAAGTGTGTTGCTGTGACATACATTGCTCTGAATAGATTGTACAAAATCTGAGAATGTAACAGATGTGACCAGAGTCCTTGTACCCTGTCTCTGACGGTAGGCAATAGTGAGCCTACTGTTACTCTACTGTTTTGAGGATGAGTATAACAGGTTGATACTTTCCCAGTATATTCTATCAGCTGCCAGATTTGAAGTTCAGGGATTGCTTGAGCCAGACAGGATATTTTTGTGTATAGAATGATATTCACATTTTAGGTGACATTTTAGAATGCACAAATTCTGTGTTTTCTGCTGTAGCTGTGAATAAGCTAAAGTCCATATAGAATGAGTTACACAATGGTTAATAGTGCCTTTTCTCATTCTGTCAGTGCCACTGACTTTCTTACTGAAAGATCTCTGCTTTTTGTCCAATGGAGATATGCAGATATGCCTCTGCAAAATATCAAAGAATGTAGAAGGGGATGAGAAATAGCTCTAAGATGTGTCATATTGCTGCATCTTAACATGATATATATTATTAGTAACAGAAAAAAAAATTAGGTAGAGAATCAAAGACTAGCATTGGACAGGTGGTACGGGGAAGTGCAGTTCAACAGTGAGGATAGATGAAAGCTCACAGCGATTGTTGCACTTCCATCTGTATCACTTGCAGTGGTATAGCTGCAGTGAGAGTTTTGATATTCCTTTAAAGGAACCACAAGTAAGATTCCACCAAGCTAATGCTGTTGGCTATTGCATTAGGGGAAAGCAATGACATCAGGAACAGTCTGTTGCAATTACTATTATTATAGTCACTAGAAGTGTAATCAAGGGCAGAGCTAGTTCATAATTGCTATGTGAGTAGCTCCTCACAAGATTTCAGTGAGGACTGCTGCATGTTTGCACAGTAATATCCTTAGCCAACTTTGACTTCATGTAATTATTCAGCTACTGAATTAACTTCCATTAAGACAGTACTTTTATGAAAACTGTCTTTTTAGAACAATTATGTCAAGAATAAAGAACTTTTACAGAAATTATAAAGTTGTGTCAAGGGAAAAAAAGACAAAGCTCACCTTAGGCAATATTACTTTTATATATGTTTTAAAGGTTAGTCCAGATTCTTTTGGGAATATCTAAAAGAACTACTATGGCTTCCTTTATTACTTTTTTCCCTTCCACAGGACATAACACATACCTAGATTAAATGTCACTGTAGTTGCTCTCTGCTTGCCTGTTTTAGTCGTATAACCAGTTGTTTTCAACTACAGATTCTGCTACAGGAACAAAATTTGGGTATAAGGTATAAATTCAGTGTTCCCATCTCTCGCACTGGCAGTGGAGACAATGAAGTTGGCTTTATATGGAATCATCTGCCTTGGTCAGAATGTTCTGCTACTTGTGCTGCAGGTAAGACACCAGGCAGTCAAGCTTCAGGGTAAACTGAATTGCAAGATACTGTTTACTACATAATTATGTAGGTAACTAATGGAAAATATTTCTTTCAGACATGCCTCAAACCTTAATTTAGTGAAAGAACATTTATTTTATCTCATCTGGGGGAGCACAGATGTTTCACGGGAACACTCACCGGGCAGACAAAGAAGCTCCCAGTTCCCAAGTCTTTTCCAGCACAGTTAACTCCCCTCGCTCTAACGCCAGCCAGATCGGCCCTTCCAGCCACAAACAGAGCACCAACAGCTGGCTAATAAACACTAATAAAGGCAACCTGGAAGGATCTAACCTGCGGGTGGAAGTTCTCCACGGGGTCCCTGCTCTGCCGCGGAGCGAAAGGTGCCATCGCTGTGGAGGCACCGGCGGCACTTTCCAGTGGACGGGCAATTATTATTCATTCGTTTCCTGTTTGCGGCGACAGCGTTAATCACAGCGGGCTGCGGGAGAAGGATGCTAATGAAGATGTGATGCGGGCAGCAGCGGCCGCAGCCATTTCTCAATTCATTAGCAGCCTGTCACTCCGAGGGGCGACCGCCGAGATCCCCGTTCCCACCTTTCACCAGAACATGACAGGGAAATAAAGCAACGCTGCTCCCAGAGCCGGGGGAAAGCTCAGCGGTCGGTGCAACAGATGCCAAAAATCAAAGACAAAAAGATTGAACAAGCCCCCAGCACCCAAATGAGCAACGACGAAGGATCCTCTCGCATCCCTGCTCGCCCGCAGACAGGGTCCAGTAGCCACAGTCCTCGGTGCAAAACACCACTGTGCCCATGGCAATAAACAGGTCAATATATGGAAGAGCCTGAAAAATGCATGTGGACAGCTAAAGGCAGGACATATCCCAGAGGGTGACATCTGGGACAGCTCCTGATGCCCTCTCAGCAGCAGAAATGCTTTACCCCTCAGTGAAGACAGGGAAAAGAGAGCAAGCGGCAACGCACGGTGGGAGAAACTCAAATCTGTGCAGGGGACTTGGTGACCCTGCAAGGCATTTCAATACAGAAAATAATCAGTGCCTTTTTCCAATTGCCACGTGTCACACATCTCACAAGCCTTCTGTGAGACCAGAAACACACAACTTTTTCACCTTATCCATTAAAAGAAACCCCAACAAAGTGATAGTAACTACAAATACTGATAGTGCTGGTTCGGTGCATTACAAAAACGCCGAATACATCAAAGCAGGTGACACTGCAGCCATGCTGGTGGCAGGCATTAACAGCTCTCTCCACCCACTCTCCAGGCAAAGGAGAACATCTCCCAGTGTAGGTATTCTCCATCATACCTGGCAAATGCCACCTCTTTGGTGGGGCAGATTGATTCCAGCAGCTCAACATTTCCCTGCTGAAATCAGAGCGGGCAATAACGCCGCTCTCTCAGGCAAGAGGGAGTGTGCCATAACCAGCCCCTTGCTTGGGAAATGCAGATCTCTGAACCATCTGATGGGCTCCGAGTTACGTGATAATAGATTCGCCGGGTTTTCTAACAGAACTGCAAGTGCCCTGCTTCCCAGGGTTCAGGTTCCCGTGCTATTTCTGTCACCGAGATGGCTGAACTCCGCTCCCGTGTTCTCATCGGGGGACTCGTCCACACAACCCCCTCTTGCTGGAATGACAACCTGATGTAAAATGACTGCCCCAGTTCGGCGATGTCAGGGCATGGACCTCCAGCTTTCCCTTGCTTTCAGTTGCTTGAAAAGCCCAGGAGAGGAGGAAAAAGGTTTCCTGAGACACTCAGCATAAAGAAAAGTGAGGTGAAATGGTGTAGAGAGACCTGCAGAGCACACACCTGCATTAGGGGGCTGGGGGTACAACTGGAAATTAAGTCCATCTCCATGATTTATGCGCCTTCTTTGCATGTGGGCAACTACTTGGCCTGGCAGCAAAAGTTGCAAAGGAACACAACTCCCCTGAACTCCTCCAGCCGCAGGCAAGAATCAACGCAATTAATTACATTTCATGCTCGCTGGGGCATGAAACACAGATGAGGAGGTTGAGAGACTGGGTGGCCAGGCTGCAGCAGGGCCTAGAGGTCCCACTTGGACATTTTTGTGCTGGTGGACAGACCATGAGGTGTTCGACATGACTCTGCTTCCCACAGAAAGCCCAGGCAGCTCCATTCCAACCCGAACCATTCTATGATTCTATGATCTCCCTCAGCTTCTTCACCCTCTCGTTTGGATGAAAATTAGAAGGCTACAGACCACTGCACAGGGTGCAGTTTCTGCTAGTCTTATTTATGGAGAGGCTGTGGGAAGAGACATCAGCTGGCAAATAAATGGCTTAAATTGAATTATTTTAAGCCAACAGCACAAGTCCAATGGCTCCAACACCACACATGGCTTGTCCATGGCAGACAATATCCTTGCCCAATAAACCCCTTAAAGGTTCACTGATTGCAGCTAGACATGTCATAAATTTCCCTGAACAGTTTATTGTCCTCATAAATCTCTATAAAACTATTTTATCTCATCTGGATTGGCAATTAATTAAGCAAACTTTGCTCTGTTTGCAGCTTACTGAGCCAGCCTCTGCTGACAACACTTGTGCTTCTTAAAAAAGGAACCGAAGAGACTTCCCCCACCAGAAATGGACCTGTTACCAAATAACGTTTCTTCTCACATTTTATCTTTCTTAAAGGGAAAGAAAAAAAATTAGCTCAGCCTGCTGTTGCCAAATGCATGCCCTGCATTTATTTCAAGAGTATTTGTGCTTCTGGGAGATCAGCAGCTTTTGTCAACAGTTTTTCCTTTGGGAAATGTTGATGGTTTATGGCTTCATTTAACTCAGGTGGATGAATCCACAACCATCACCTGTTTGGCTTTTCAATTACAGGGCACAGAGATAAATCCCCTTTCCAGGTTGTCTCACGTACTACCCGACTTGCAGGTTTTCCATACAGCCCAGTCCATTTTTACTTTATAATCAGATCAGGTGAATGGTGTTTTTTCCTATAGAAAATCACGGGATCCACCAGCCTATTTCTCGAGAAGCAGCTTTCCTTACGATGTGCCGCCTTCCCACCCTGAGCAGAGCCACCCCCAGAAGGGTGAGGGGACAAAGCTGAGACCAGCAGCACCATCTGGCACCAGCGTCCATCCCACCCAACACCCAGCTGCCACTCTTTGCCAGACCAAGGCCTGGAGAACCAGCAACTTTTTTGAGACACACCAACTATCAGAAGACATTTAAGACTTTTCAGCATGGGTTGAACTTTTTGATGGGTACAACCAAATATTGCATTTAATATGAAATGCCATCTGATGCACCCTCAGCTTCCACCCAGAGCTGAGCAGCCACCTTCAAATGTGTAATGATTCATGTAATGAGAGTGGGATTGAACAACACAATTAAGAAAGTGTCTGAGGAGCCCCCTTTTTTATTAAATCCCCAGCTATGTTATCACACAAAAATCTTTGGGAAGTTTAAATCATTGAGAAGGAAGTCTTTGTTATGTACATTTTCTTTTATGCGCATCACCCAGAAATGCAGAAGAATTTATTTCTTTTTCATGGTTTCATATTATCTACCTAAACTTTTTATATAAGCAACCCAAACTTTGCTTAGCTTTTGAATGTGTAATTTAATTTCATTTATGAGTTCACATTGTACAACTCAATGCAGAAAAGATATAATCTGGATTATGTGCCAGATCAATTAATGAAGGAGCACCCCCTTTTTAAAAAGCTACTAAATACCCATAGAAGGTGAAATGATAGGCATAATAGACTTTAATTTTTTATATAAGGTGTCATCATATATGTGAAATTTAAAGTTACACATGTGAAACAACTCATACATACACAGATCAAGTAGATCTAATTCAAGTTCACAAATCTTCATCCTCATCTAACTAATTATTGGTCCATGATTGTGACCTGTTAGAACTTAATTTTCTTACTGGAAAACTAAGTACTGAAATGATGATTACTGTGCACAAAAGAAATGTTAAAGTTGAAAAATACCTTTTCATATAAGAGACAGAATTCCTGTAGATATGACAGTAAGGTTCTAATATATTGAGAAACCCACCATAGTCACAAAAAAAGGTGAAATAGAAACTGATAGGGCAGGCTAAGAATAGTAGCTATAAGGTACCCAGGCTGCAATGCTCATTCTCATCTCTGTCTGAAGTAAGACTTATGCTGTAATAGGAAAAATTGCTGAAGGTTGAGGAACCTTAGTTCCACACAAAATAGGCAATGCATGCTTTCCTTTTTTTTCATTAGAGAAAACAAATTGCTTTACCAAGTGAACTATCAATTGTTTAGACATGGGAATTCAAGTAAAGGGATGAAACAAGAAGGTACCAGCTGAGAATCTGTCCAACAGGAGCACTGGAAATGTTATTTAAAAAAAAATCTTAAATAATCCAAAATTTGCATTTCATAGCGGAGAAATAAATAAAATCTTCTGTAAAGTATGACAAGCTTCTCTGAACAGTTAACCTGTAGTAATGATGTTCTGACATAGCAAAAATTCAGAGGCAAAGACCGCTAAGGATATGGGTTCCTGAAGAAATTCTATAAAATTGATTTTATACTGCATGGAGACCTGGGTCAGCATTTTGTCTTATTGCAATGTTTCTTATGCTTTTGGTTCTGTTAAACCTGCAAACAATTCATTTTCAGGGATTTAATATTTTTAAAGAGAGACTCACGTACAGAAGATATCTTAAGGTGTCTGTTCCATCAGGCTTTGTTTGAAATCCTTATTAAAAATATATGTATGGCTTACTTGATGAGAAAACCTTCTTCAGAAGGAAGAATTTTTCTTCAGCTTAAAATCTGAAATATAAAATTGAGAATAAATTAGTGAAGAGTCAAGTCATAAAGCAAGGGAAAGAAAAGAAAAATGACTGTGAACATGTTAGTTTTTATTAGGAAAAGTAAACCAAAATTCTGTTAGTAAGCTACTTAAAATTATTTATTATGTTAAGGATTTTTTGTGGAAAATCTGAAGAAATAACTTGAAGAAGGAAACTTATTTTGAAAGCTGCAACCATAAATCTTTTTTAATTGAGTAATGAAGAGGTAAACATAACGGAGTGGGATGAGAGGACTTCAGAGAGCAGAATGTGCTTTAGCATATGAAAAACAGATCATAGGACTCAAGTTGTAACTTGTAAATAGCTATGGTCAAACTGCAGCTGTTTTTGTTATGGGCATGGCTGACAGGCACTGGTAGTGAAATACCAGTAGAGAGGTAGGTAAATACAGTGTGGATGAAGTTCTGAGCACTGAAAGGGAGCACAGTAGTGCTGCTTTTTGCACTTTGCCAACTAAAAGCACCACAAATTGTGGCACATGGTGAAAGTTGGGAGCTGAAGGTTTCATCAGCATCCACACTAATTCTTTCATATATGTACAAAAGTAAATATGTATTTAAAAAATATAACCAAAAGTCCTTGTGTTGCATCCTGAAATCCTGGGGTATCAACCCAACTTGCTGTGATCTTCCATTTCTATGCGTTGTGTTTAGCCTATCCTGTGTTGATGTTTGTGGGGAAGAGTGACATCAGGAGCTGGCTGGGGGCCCACCTGGTGGCAGGAGACCTTTGCGGCACGAGCCAGAGGATGAGGTGCAGAGTCCTCCCCAGGACAGGGGTCAGACAGATGGCCTGGAAGAGATCCATTGCCACCGACGGGCAGCCTGGCATCTGGGGCCTCCTATGCCAATGACAGTACGTATTTCATTTAACTTTCCCAGCAGGCTTTGGGAAGGGATACGATTGTAGAGGATGGCTGTAACATTGGCAAGAAGTTGTATAAATGAAGGCAAAGTTTTAAAGGATGAAGCTTTGAGGTGTTTGTTTCTAGAAAACCCTGATGCAACTTTTTACTTCATGTTAATAATAATCTTCCCCTTCACTTCTGGGTCAGGAGTTTTGTTTGGTGCTACTACTTCCTACAAAATATTTTCTAGATACAGATGTGGAAGGAAAATAATGCTATATTCTAAATTATTTTTTTAATAGCTGCAATTATCACAAAATGGAAACGGATGGATTCTGCTGTTGCAGTGATTCATGGGAGGAATCCAGGTAAATATGAAATAGGCAAGTTATTCTTCTATCTATTGTTGTGAAATTGGATGGTGGATTTTGGCTTGAAATATGAGTGGTGATGTGACTGAAGCAATTCAAACAAACAAAGGTTACATGTCTCTAAATAAGTGCAATAGTGCTGCAGTGATTATCTTCACCTCACCACTGTGGTACATTGAGGATGAAGATGATGGGCATTTCCTGCTTGGAAAACTGCATTCTGCATCTTCTGTGCTTGGCACAGCATAAAAGCAGTGGCAAGCAGGCAGAAAAATACAGTGATTATATAGAGTCTTACAATATGATGTTTCCTGAGGAGGCATAACCAATTACAGGTGAAATTATTTGTCAGTAGCTCAGACCTTCAGAGGAGCTATGAATTTGGGTATAGATGAAAATCAATCCCTGTGTCTTTTGTATTCAATTACAGAAATGAATAACTAGACTTGAGTTGAGGGTTGACCCTTTCCAGGACTGGGGCTCATATTTTACTTGTGGGTAGAGGATTAGGATTGTCTTTGGAGCACTGTTTGGTAAAATGAGAATTTTGCTGATAAGGTATATGATTGGTATTTGCAAGATAGCTGTTCAATTTTTGTATTTTTCAGTGAATTTCAGTGATTTTGAACCAGTTCTGTATGAGCTTCATCAATACAATGTAGGAAACAGTAAATGATCATCTATTTATTTGTCGCAGTACTGTGCGCGCTGATCTCTTTTACAAACTATTGGCATCATTTTATTTGTTCCTTTATTTGTCCCTTTGGTCCAAAAATGATCCGACTTCCTTGTTTACCACAAAATATCATAAATTCAGAAACAGATGATGTATCAAATGTCAGCTAGAAACTGAAACATGGGAGGTTCTGGCCAAACATAAGGAAAACCATTTTTCCTATGAGGGTGACTGAGCACTGGCAGAGGTTTCCCAGAGAGATTGTGGAGTCTCCATCCTTGGAGGTGTTCTAAAGCCATCTGGACACAGTCCTTGGCAGCCTGCTGTGGGCAACACTGTTTCAGCTGGGGGGGACAAAACGATCTCCTTCCAATGAACAGAGCTTCCAAGCTCAGTCATTCTGTGAATACTTCTCTGTTAGCTACCAGCAAGTTCAGACTGGCTCCATAGCTTCATAAAGGGAACATGAAAGAAATTAAGTAAATCAGTTTATTTTAGCCCCGATAGCATGGAAGAAAAGGATAGAGAGAAAATCTGGGAATTCTAGCTCATTTAACTTTACAAACTCATTAAATATGGCACACAACAATCTGCCGTCCCAAAGCTGAAGTCTTCTAAGGTTAAACTGACAAAACTACAGAAAATCAGGCCAGAGGATACAGTGTTTTTTCTACACCAGTTATTGTTTTATTGTTAGCCCTTTCCCTGCAAGTGTGTTAAAATTCACCAAAATAAGTAAAGCAGTTATTTGTTAATGTTTCTAGGAGAAAGAGGTCTTCTGGGGGGCCATAAGGATCAGTGAACTCACTCTACAGTCTTAGTAATGCTCTATCACATATTTTTTATTTGAGTTTCTGATCCATTTTGACAACATCTTACATATTCCTGTCTTAAAGGTCAAACTTGCTTCTTGCTAGCAACAACTGACAAATGAAAATATCGGTGTTTTAGAAAAATGACATCCATAATAGGTTAATCTCATCTTTATCAACCAAACTTGATAGGATGCTCTTGAAAAGTGATTGGGGATATTCACCATGAGCATTTCTGAGTCTCTGAAAAGCTCAACTTAAGCTTCTGTTATAACAGACTGTAAAACCAATCAATGTGATATCTGAAAAATATTGGTGGATCAAGGCAGATGCCAAGTTTTCACAGTCACTTAGGATTACTCCATCAATGAATTGCACCATCTGCAAAGGTGCCCTCCAGAACAGAACAGTTTTTAAAGGACCTTACTGTAAAAAGAGCTCAAAAAGGAAGTACATTGTATTTTTTTTAATATGTTTCTGGATCTGAGTAATAGACAAAGGAATTTCAAATATCTTGAAAAAACTTGAACAAACTTAGTATATTTCATGATTGAGCACAGCGGCATTGCAGGATTAGGTTTTGTTTCACTAAATTTAATATGTATAATTCACTAAATTTATTCACTATAATTCACTAAAATTAATATGTATACAAAGGCTGAGAACAAGGATGACAGGGATAAGAATCAGGAAAGCTACCCTTGACAAGGAACATCTCTAGGCCCGATGAATGGTTCACTGTTTCCCAAAGTTCAAGAACTAAGGGTCACCAGATGAAATTATCACGTGACAGGTTGAAAAATGAGAGATATGTAACCCACTGAACATACCACCCCAGGCTGCTGCTGATGCAGGAAGCTCACATGGATTCAAAAATCAATCAATCAGACATTCAAGGAAAGAAAAAGAAAACAAAAATCAATACTTACTAAGCAAAAATCTCTGTTATGACCCAGTAAATTTCCAATAAAAAGAAGGCTGTAGCCAAGGAGACACTAGGCCAATCTTCACAATAAGGTGGCTGTAAACATTGCAGACACCTTTTGTCTGGTGCTGCTGCCAGAGAGTTGTGACTGGTCTGGGAAGACCCAGTGATATGGCAACATATTTTTATTTGCTTCTTTGGGTGCATTTTAGTGCTCTGATTTAGGGTGGTAGATGACATCAGGTAAATTACAGCTTCTTTGTAGGAAAAGAGATTCCTTTTATGCTCAGTAGGAAATAGTTATCTGTTGGGAAAAAAAAAAAAGATTGTAATTTACAAAAACACTCTTAAAACGTACTTTCCCTCCAATACATCTGTATATCCAGGCTCCTCAATAGCCAAATGAGTTTGGGAATATAGAAAAATAGACTCAAAGAAACATCCAGGTTGAAAAAGACCCTTCAGATCATTGTGTCCAATCATTAAGTATAGTTACCATTTGCTATGACCAGAAGGGAACTTGAATAAAAATTTATTTGAGTTTATAAAATATGCTGATAAAACATGTCTATCATTCACCATATCCCAACTTAATCATTTCACTTACAGATCACAGGATCTGAGCTGGAAATGCAGAGCATCTTGGCAGGATTTGTTTCTGTGAGTGGGAACTAGAGTTGTAAGTATCTAATCCAAATCTAAAGGGATTTCTCTCAAAAATTAACATGCTTTTAAATGTTCTAGAAACAGTGTTTGATAGCTGTATCTACCCTTGATATAATCTTGCCTTAGTGCAGAAAAATGACTAAGCAAGTACTCAATTTGTAATATTGAGTCCATGTTTTTTTTAGCCAAGAGAAAAAAGAATAATTGCAAAACACTAAAGTAAATGCCTGCACCTGCAATGATACATTTCACCAGCACCAACACCTTTTTGTTATCCTAAAAGTTATCCTAAAAGTAGCCTCAAAAGGCCAGATGATATTTTTATATCAAATGGGGTTTGGGCTGCCTACAAAGATTATATGGTGTTGGGGTTTTGAGTGTCATGCACTTAAGGCTGTTCAAAGTTTAGGCCAGCTTAGATGCAGCACATCATCCTGTATAGACTAGATTTGCTTTGAAGGCTGAGAAAGAAACTGCAGAATTAAAAGGAAGTAAATAAAATAAAATAAATCAAACTAAAAATGAAATACAGAAAAAAATAACTATGCCACTCCATAAATAATGGTAAAGAAAAACAACAGTAAATTAAAATTATGAATACAGTTCAGAGTTACTGTCACAACTGTACACTTATGCTGCAAAAAGCATTCATTGTAGATGCTGTAAAAACACCGAATACAATTTGTAGATTTACTTTTATTGTTAACACTAACATGGTACCATGATTATTAATTATATGAGTGTAAAAACCATCTGTGACTTGGCTTCTCTTTATTGATAGAAAAGATGTGCTGAAGGCTGCAGTAACGTATGGATAGTTTCATTCACCACTATATTACTCTGATTTTCAACTGATGTAACATAATATCACAGCAGCATGAATATGAAGTAGCCCAGTGGGGAGTCAGTGTTCTGGCCTGCATTATTCCAGAACAATAAGCAGATGACAGAACAATAAGCAGGTAAGAGCATTATGTTCTCTAGGAGAGATGGTAAAATGTGAAACAAGAAACAGCATCTTCTAAGCAATTCCACAAAGTTTAATTTAAAGGGTGTGATCTTGTAGCTGTCCGGCAGATGCCCAGTAAATACTAGAAAGGCAAATGTTGGTAGCCCAAGTCACCCTCATGGTAATTGGACAGTATTGACCTTCTAAAGTAAATGCCTGTCCTTGTCTAAGTCAATTGCACATTTGGCTGTGAGTGTTGATTTGGATGGGGGAATGAACTCATCCTGCAAGTACTCTTCTGTGCAGTCTATCACAATTACTCAAAGTCTGCTTTTCACATTGCTCAGAGATGTGCCAAAACTAAAACCTTGAGGAGCAGACCTTAATCTGGATATTTAAGTAAATTCAATAATCTCGTCCTTTAATATTTTTTTGAGAAAATCCTAATTGATTTTGATTTTACATAACCAGAGTTAATCCAAAATATTCATCTTCACATCACTTTCAGACCTTGCATAGATCACAAACCACTTATTTATTTATTTATTTATTCCCTAGCTGGTAAAAAAAATGAAAGGAGTTAGAGATACTGTGAGTGGAACTCAGTGAAGGCCAATTGCAAAGTTCTTCTCTATCACGTTGGAAATAATGAGGGAGAATATTGTCCAACAGATAAAAGATTGACCTGGTGTAGATGCCTTGTGGGGAATCTATAAGGAATTATTGTGTATAGAAACTGAGTATCAAGGTTGTAACTTGGAGATTCCCTAAAGACATTTTCCCCAAACATAGGAAGAAACATTTTCTAATATTATTGGAGGTTATTAGTATTATTAGTGCTGTTATCATTTTAACTTTCACCCTGGGCTCAGGTCAGCTACAGTTTCTACAAGGTTATCAGGATTGCTGAATGTTTCCTTTTCTGCTCAGTGATGCTCAGCAGTCTTACTTCTGGTCAAAATAATTTTAGTGGGAACTATGGAGCATAAAAGTAATGAGATCAATTTTCATAAAGACATCTTTCCCTTGTGAATGCAATGTGCAGTCACAGCAGAGCAGTGGCAGCATCTCACCATTTGTGCTTCCAAAGCAAAAGGTGTTAATGGTATTTAACAACACCCTGGTTGAGTCTGTGTCCAGTTCAGGTCATCTTTGTTGAGGAAACAGGAATTAAAACAAATATATTTGCAGAGGAGGGCTACAAGTATTTTAGGTAGAAAAGAAAGTCTATGATTCTGAAAGCCACTCAGAAAGCTAAGTTTGGCAGAGGCAGTCTAAAAAGGGATATGCATCCTTTTTAATACATATGTTGTAGGAAGAAATATGCGAGATAACAGACAAACTGGCAAATGAAATACAATTTGGAGAGAAAAATCAGAAAAGCAGTTTGCTCGTGTATCTGGACTGGCCTTCTAATTGTTGAAGTGGTAGAAAATACTAATAGCTGTATCTTGAGAAGTTCCTGGTGGGTCCAGCTTGACACCGGTGGTACACTGTGGGGTCCTGCAGACAGGCTTTGGCTAATCAAAAGCTGTTATCCATTTTTGTATGTTCTAAAACACAACTGTCAGTGAAGGATGTGTAAATGTACATGTACATGCTCAGGCACATGCCCAGGGCTGACTTTTAGACCAGTTGCAAAGGGAGTGTGGGACATGATTCTACTCAAATGCTTGTTTTCTATTGGCAGTTTCAGCAGAGTATAGCTCTGAAAGATTTTTAATATGAACCAGTCTCTTCCTTTCTTTCTCTCAGGGACATAAATGAGCTTCAGTTTTTAGCAGGAAAGGAATTACAATGAACCGTATTCTTTCTCCCCTTATTGGATTCCCAGCTGTAGAAAGAATTAAGCAATGAGGTGAAATAATTGTTTAAAATTACTGAAAATGAATCTTGATCACGACCTCAAAACTGAGAATCATGATCATTATATTTGCATTCTCATGAATGTACATGAAGTTATTGTTGTGTACCAGAGTATATATTTGTGTATTAACTTTATCAAATTTAAGCGTTTGTGATATCTCAGTGAGCATGAAATGTAGTTACTTGGTTGCACCTGTTCATAATAATTGGATTCAATATTCATGAATGATTTTCCAGTAACCATGTGCATGAGCAACGATCATTAGGACAGGCTTCCAGCTCCCCAAATGTTGTACTGCAAATGATCTGTGAGCTCTGTGAAAACAAAGGTTTATAAAGTACCAGCTGACATTTTGAAATGTATGCACAGGTGATTTCTTCTCTTGGCCAGGGTAACAAATCCCTGCTTGTTTACAAACGGGAATTCACCTTCATATAACAATTGGGAAAGATGGTAAATGGAAAGGGATGCTATCTAAATTAAAAAAGATCATGCTAAAACTAGCAACTGTTAAGTGAGCTGAACCAGAAGCAGCCTGGAAAAGGCAGAGGATTAAAATATTTAAAGTTAAATGTGCCAAGACTCAGAGAAGTCAAAAAGCAAAATTCTAAGTAAGCAGAAGAAAACGTAAACCATGAAGATAAGAAGATTATTTAATTTAGGTTGAAGTAATGACATAAATAGTTTGTCTTCCAAGAGACCTTTGTTAATTCCTGAGCTTATCTGTCTTCATCCTGCAATATTTGACAGCTTGTGGGCCAAACCAGAATCCTGTTTGAGCTGATAGGAGTAGCAGCTCATGTTGGAAGAGATAATGTAGCTAAGGGAAATGCCCACACACCTCTGGAGGGGCTACAGGGTGTGATGTGAAGGTGTTCAGGGATAGTGTGATTTATACAACCTGTTAGCGTCAGATTAAAAATCTTTATTCTCATTAGATCAGATTCTTACAATTCTTATACTTGGTGAAATGGTGTCCAAACAACATTTGTTTTCTCCATTCGTCTAGTTCATCTTTTTCTGATAACTGTAATGGTTCAGATGTAAGAAGTTACTTAAAGATGGAGATATTCTATCTAACATACCTAACATGCAGGCCAGAAGACCACTTACCGTAAAATTTGCATTGCTCTAAACATATTCCAGTTACCAGCACTGTGGATGTAAAATAAATATTAAATATTAAAGCTTATTAAAGGTTTGATAGCCATGCATGTACTGCATGAAGGACCTATTCCTCAATGCAATATGAGTCACCTAAAGCTATATATGCAAGAGTGGCCACCAGCATGGTCTTCCTCCACTCTATTTGAAATCAGTAAGTATTAGAGTCTTTCATTTACTTCAACAGGCTTTGAGCAGGTGCTCAGCTGTCTTATATTATGTATTGAACAAAATTTTCAGTCCTAAAAGTAGATAGTAGTGCTACTGGGTAACTAGAAATTTGCACATCTGAGCCCAGCAGGGCTAAAACTGAATATCCAAGATGTCACCCAGTGGCCTTTACTAAAAATGTAACAGTCATGAGATAGCTTTGTATAAAGCAAGCACAACTTTCTATGAGTATGTGTACCTGTTTACAGTGATTACATTAGGCACTGTGGCTATCTGGTTTTGAATCATCAATGCAAAAGGATGAAAACTAGTCTTTTTTTCCTCCCACGTCTGTTTAGGTTAACATTTTGCTATTTGGAATTTCCTGGACAAAAGTACATGTCTAATACAGCAGCAGTTTGTCCAGTGTTTATAAGATATATTGGATTATTGCAAATGAATAGATGATGTACAGTACGGCTACTATATCTGGAGAAGTATACAAATTTCTTGCAATTGATTTGTATAGACAAAGCAAGCAAGTCCCAAATTTCTGGACTGAACAAAGCTTGTAGAGTTCCTGTGGTTCCTCTTAGTAAAATACCAAAACTCATTGCAGATAACATTTCCTAGCAGGAAGAAAAAAAAATATAAAAAAAAAGAAGAAGAAGAGGCAATGAGGTTCATCCAAATTTCGGCTAGCCCTCTCTAGGTCAATCACATATTGTACCAGTATGCAAAAATAACAGGTTTTGCTTTTCACATGTTGAATGATCATCTGCACATGTCTAAATTGTTCCACCAACCTTTGAATGTCCTTTAGAACATCTGATCTAGCATCAGATGTTACAGGGAATAGGCAATTCCCAGTGAGGTGCACAGTTTGAAAGACCGCACCAACAGCTGGGGATTTGCTCACCCCTGCTTTACTCTGACTTCACTTTGCTGTGATTCCACTGAAAAACGCAGACATATTGGGAAGATCTAAAATGACACATGACTTGATCCAAGACCAGCGAGAAGTAGGAATAAGACACTTTAACCCCATGGACTGCTATTCACTTGTGCTAAGAAAGGGCAAAGAAAGCTTAAGTGATAATTTCAGTTTCGGTGACATTTTACAACAATATATATTTTCCACAGGTGAAGACTTGAAAAAGAGCACCTTGATTTTTAGATCTGATAAAGACCAAAGCAATTAGCAGTCAGTTCCTTAGATAAACAATTGGTCAGAATGATCCTGCACACTGGGGAAATTCAGGAGCTTTTACAGCTTCTGAGGATGGCTAAGAGCAACCTTACTGGGATTACACAGAATACAGTGGTTATCAGCTACTTATGGATGGGGGGAGCTCTAGAAATTAAAATACTGTTTAATAAGTAATTAATCTTTACATTGGCCAAGAAATTTTGTTTTTCATATTCCCAAGTTTTAATGTGATTTCCCCTTAACAAGAGTAGTCAGACTCCATAAAAATGAACACCACAGAAAGCAGACTGAATTTATGCTACCTAAGTGACTACTTGAATCTGTCAGTTTATGCAAAAAAAAAAAAAAAAAAAAGGAGTTATCAAGAGGAACATCCAAGTTTGGCTTTACACATAATTGCATATATAGTGGCTCATGTCAAACATGCAGTCTATTTTTTTGTCCCTCATTAGCTGTATTTTTGGCTCACAAAACCAGAATTACTGACAAAATAAATTTTCTTAAAGAACACAGCTATATATCGATCTTGAATTCTGAAAACTCATGAGTTTTTGAGCAACAGCTAACATCCAATTCAGTATTCATCATTTTGAAAGCTACTCATGAATTGTATCATCTTTTTCACAGCTTCTGCTCTCAAAATTATGAACTTTAGATCTTACTGTTTATCACAGAAAGCACAAAATGCAATTTGTTTTCCCATTATCTATTTGATAAAAATGTGTCCCATGCTAATGTCATGAGGAAAGATGATAGCAGGCTTTAGAGAGAAAAGCAGAACAGGTTAGATTTAGGTTATGGTAATGAGATCAGAGTGAAACAAAATACAAGATAATACAAGTAGAAGACCATGTGGATAAATACAGGGATTTCTGTAATGGAAAGCTAAATATGCAAAGATTGGGCATCATTTTTAATTTATCACTTTCATCTCCTTCTGCTTTTGAAATCTAGTTAGTAGCATAATATTGGCCTAGAGTTTTAAGGAAGAAAATGTCAGCAGGAATTATTAATCTTATATATAAAATTTTATAAAAAAAAGTAAAGGAAAACAACATTGTTTATCCTTGTTTTGAAGCCTGCAGATATTGTGGTTATTCTGCATAATGCATATTGATAGCAGTTGCTGTGATTTTTTTTAAACCTAAATGAATATTAAATGCTTATGGCTAGTGTCTTAATGCTGCTCACAGAATACAGAGCAAGTTTTCCACTTCACTAAGAGCACCACTGGCTGCCCATGTGGCTCTGCTTTACACAGTCAGTGGCCAGTCTCCACTTGGGTACCCACGTCTTTATCCTCTTGGCAAAGCATACTGTGCTTCAGAAGAAAACTGCAACCAAATGAATTGCATAAAATCATAGAATGATTTGGGTTGGAAAGGACCTTTAAAGGCCATCTAATCCAGCCTAATTAGGTTGCTCAGAGGCCCGTTGAACCTGACCTTGAATGTTTCCAGGGATGGGGTATTGACCACCTCTCTGGGCAACCTGGGCGAATGTTTCATCACCCTCAGCATAAAAATTTCATCCTTATATCTAGTCTGAATTTTCCTTTTTTGGTTTCAAACCACTGCACTAGTGACAGACTAGTGTCACTAGCCTGTGACACTGAGCTTTGTCCCTGTGCTAGATCATTCCTCTGATTGTGGCCAAAGGAAGTGTCAGTGCCGTGTCAATCCTAATGACTCAACTCCTCTGGTCACATCAGCCTCCCTGTGGGTCCTTCTGCTCTGGCTGGCCTGACAGCCCACCCTCGTTTCTGCTGTTAGGACTTGGTTTTCTATTTCTGAACTAAAGGATCTCTTGGACAACTTGCAGAAAGTGAGATTAGTGAGTTTGAAATACCTTTTAATGTTGAGAGAAGAAGGTTCTTCAGCGTGTCCTTCAGGCCTCCACACACTTGGAGTTTATTCACTCCTGTCATTTTGCACCTGCTCTTCAGGAGAACTAATCACTGGTTACAGGTGGTACTGGAGGGTGCTCTGTAAGTGTGGGGAGAGTTCAAAGGAGAATACATTAGCCTGGGATCTCCTTTGAGATGCCATACAGAAATGGCATCTCAATTTCCATTCAACATTTCTCAGTCAGAGGCACAAGTTGTGTAACAGAAATCATGCTGTGTAATAGAAAGCAAAAGCTTTCCAGATGCACTAGTCTGCCCTTGCACGGGCCATCAGTTATCCTGCACAGGTGTATTAGGTCACCTATTTCAGGAAAAGGTGGCTTCATTGTATGCATGCTGTACAGGAAACTTCTGCATTTTCTTTAGAAATGGCTGTGTGAATTGCTGGGCAGAAGCCAGCCCTGATGGCCCTACCAGGCACCTGGAAACCTTGGAGGGGCCTAAAAATGTCTGCCCAGTTTTCCACGACTGAGAAATGAAGTCATGCCCACAAACCTTTGCCCTTAAATCAGTAAGTCAGAAGCTGGTGTTGCCACCACCCCTCCTCCTCACTAGCAGTATCCTGAGGAAGTTCATAACCTCAAATAAGCCAACTGCTTGTATCTGAAATAACATACCTTGCCATATCATCTCATATCCTTACTGTCTTGTGAGGGCAGGCTCCTCCAAGTTCCTGTTTCCTGGATGCATTTCGTTATCTGTGTTGGCTGGCAAACAGCTGTTTACCAAAGAAATATTAAGGAAATCACAAGTGGTCCTTGTGATCCTATTTAATACCTTTGTAAGAACTGTGCAAGAGACAATACAATGCATTCAGCTGCCTTTTGAACTATTTCCAGTAAAGGGAATACCCTGATTCTTTTTTCTCAACTGTTATTTAACAGTGGCCAGCCTACTTGTGGGTTTCTGTTTTAAAAAAGGGTGCTGATATTTTCTGTCAAAAAAGGAGCTATTGCACTCCATTTTATTTTGAAGGAAAAAAATCTTGGATTTTTTTGTGGCTATGTAAACCTTGTTTACAAAGAAACATAAATCCACGTTTGGTTTTGGTTTGTTTGTTGTTTTTTCTTTTTTTTTTTTTTTTTTTTCACAATAATGCTTTAAGCAGGAAGGAAAAAATTTCCTGCAGATCTCCAGAACTGTGAAATATGGAATAACTTCTTTTCATTGTTTAAAGTCCTAGAGATTTTGCTAAAAGCATTAAAGATCAAAATTCTTTTTCATTATTGGTAGAGGGTATATTTTTAGCTAGAGAAGGCTAGCAGGATCTGTAAGTTATATTCATTTTGACATTCTTTCAAGATTTTTAAACTGCTTTTGAATTTTCTCATCTGTGGACAGTGAGATAAATTAAATGCGATCCATTCCACTGTCTCATACAGAAATTCAAATACTGATTTCAAGCAGTAAACATCTGATCTTTTCCAGTGTTGAAAATAACAGCCCCTCTTAAAACTGTTCCATCTGAGTTATTTTGAACTTTGGCACCTCATCTCACACTGGCTCACATAAGTCTTGCACTTCTAGATGTATTGGAAACAATAAATTCAATGTGACTTTGTGAGAAAAATTGATAGACTGATTATAGCATGCCAGTTCAAAATTCAGAAATGAAACAACCAGTTTTCATCACACTACTGCTTGCTTAAGGGAGAAATTCACACATAGGAAAACTTTAGATACCATAACATACAGAATGTAAATTTATATATTCTCTCTTTCATGCTTTCTTAGTAATGTACGCTATCATAGTAATGTTTACGTTAGAGATGGGCTTGAGCTACAAACAACAGATTCAGACTTTGGTTTCATCTAGAAACCTGCAACTTTTTAAGATTAACTTATATCACAACATATGCGGTGGGGGAAAAAAACGTCCTCTTGAAAGAAAACATAGTTATTCTATAGTCTTTGGTGAGTGTAATTCTGGACAAACAGGCATAAGTAGTGATGCTGTGGGAATTGTAATTGATTTTATCACTTTTAAATAATGTTTCTCAGTATTATTGCATAGTTCACTTATACAAAGACTATAAGCTTTCTATGCACGCTGAATGTTTTGAAGATTTTTAAAATGAAGCATAATGTAGTTTGTCAGCATTTGGCAGACCCTTAAGCTGGGAAAAACATGGAAAAAGCAGCCTGGTTAATTCAAGCAGAAATTACCTTAACGTGAAGACAGCTGATTTTTTAAGGTTTTAAAGCATCTGTCTCGGTGGATACCTCCAAATCAGACTCAATGCAAATGCGGGACAATCCAGAGGAACAGAGTGGTCTGAAAAAACACTGATGGGAAAGAAAGATGAAAAAATATAGGAGTGAGTGATTAATGCAAGTTTTCCTTCAAAATACAAAAATAGAAAGTACATGTTTCACATTCAAATTAAGAAAAACACATTTTGTAGGGGATGAAAATTAGTAAAAAAGACGGCCTGAAAATCAGGGACAACTAAGCCAAACAGGGAACACATCTGTATTTACTAGTATCTGGCTGCTGCAGTGTTTGCACACGTTGCACAGAACAGCAGCAGCGTTGTGCCTCTTTCTTGCCTTTTTCCCTCTTGGAAACCAGCTGCAGAGGATGCTAGTCAGGGCTGAGCAGTGTAATTTCACAAATTTCAATTTCAAATATGTCACACCTCATCAGAGCGTTGCATAATTTATCTACAGCTACTTGGTTTCCAAACATGACATAACACAACCTAAGGCCCGGAAGATGAGCAGCCCACCTGAAATGTGGCAAGAACATTCATTTCTTCAGTTACATATATGTTGCATATGGTATATATGCTAAATTGAATGACAGGGGATGAAGACACAGTGCCTGCAATTTTTATTGTATCCTACACAGCTGACTTAACAGGTAGCCTTAAATGTGCTGTTGCCACATAAAATACCACTATCAGAGGCTCCTTTTTCTTCATCATTAAAATAACAATAGCAGTCCAATGTATGGAAGCATTCATTTGTAGGAAACACTTTCAAATACTGTTGAAAAAACTACATTAAAAAAATCCCTGTGTGTTTACCCTGCCAATATTTAATATTGGAGTGATAGCTCCTATTCTTCTTCCCTTATTAAACATTCCTAATTTCAATCTGAATTAGTGGTGTACGCTCCAAAACAGGAGGAATGCAGGGCTCATGAGAGTGATGGATTGCTTTGGTGCTTCACTTCTGGGTGCTGAGCATGGCCCTTAGGTAGGAAGAGTTGGTTTTCCATTTGTCAAGCACTTAAAGTTTGTAAATACTTTGCAGAAAGCTGTGGTTTAGTCTCCTCAAATGTATGCCAGATAACAACTACTTTTTTCCTTTTTTAAATCATAATGTTAAATAAAGTTAAGAACATACCAACCAACCATCCTCCCACCCACCCCC
>JAOXNG010000026.1:4348578-4364499 GCA_028566535.1 Scolopax minor | reverse complement strand
CCTGAAACATATTTCACCAACTTACCGTGTACAGGTTTCATGGTAAGTAACCCTTTTTGTAATTGCTGCCTATTGTTTGCTGAATAGTGCAAGGCAGTATAACAGTAACAACAACCTGTGTAAAACTCTTCCAATGACCACATAAACACTACGATTGAGATCTCTAATAGTGCTGTAATGACTGCATAATGAATTACAGCACATTAACGATTATCCTAGGACACACAGTGTGCCATCAATAAAATAAACCACATGCCAGCCTTTTCTGAGTGCAGATAAATGAATGGCAGAGGAAAAGGTCAAGAGTATTATGTAGAGTAAGAGATTTTCTGGGCATAAGATCATTAGATCATTTAGACTCACCACCTGTATAACACATGGTAAATAACTTCACTGTGTGGCCCTGGAATTCATCCAGGTATCATGTGTTAAGCATATGCATATCCAACAAGGCACCAAACCCTGATCTGAAGTCACTGAAAGACAGAAAATCTGACACTTCCTTTGGTATGGTGTTTCAGTTGTAAAATATGTGCATTGTTGACTAATTCAGACATTTTTGAAGATCCATATGTCTGTCCTTAGGTAGTTAAATGCTTTAGGGAGTATACCAGCATGACTTGACATGTTTAGACCTTATTTAAAAGGAAGAGCCGTAGGAAACAGGAATGCTAATTGTTAAAAAGAAGCACTAGGACTTACTTCAGAATTGATTTGTCCTTTGTGAGATTAGTCTTCAAGTGGTGACACATCATTCCTGGGAAGACATCCTGTCAAAAAAGAGAGAAAAAGAATTTTTTGGTATGGATACCTGAAGTGATATAAATATTTTAAGAAGAGCATGATCATATATTCCTAAAGGGAGTAATAACAAGAGAGTAGGGAATGTTCTGGCTGAAAAAAAGGAAAGATCTTTTTACAGACCAGAGACTAAAAGAATGGACTTGGCTACTAAGTTTAGCTGCAACTTTTGGCAGTTTAATTTCCTGAATAAAAGCTGCTATTAAAAAAAACCAAACCAAAGGTCCAGTAAAAATATCTGTTTTGCAAGGTTAATATAGTTGTGCTAAAATAGCCATGGATCACCTATAGTTTCTCTAACTGCAAGGATGCAACTGGCTGGCAGTGAGCTGAGAATCTGGTGTGCATTGAATTGAGGACCATACGTGACCTCTTCCCCCTGAAAGAAAGGGGAAGCCATTCCTCCCCTAGGGAGGACATTTCCCAAAGCAGGCAGTCAAGACCTTTGAGGTTTCTACAGTCACACAGAGTTATTTTCTGGACTTAGAACAAGGGCTTTCACAGACAATTGGCAGCTTCCACAATATAGAAAGAAATGATATTGCAAGCTGTTCTGTGTGACTGGTTAAGTAGCTACTGCAAGCAATTGCAGGCGTAGGATATGCAGAGCAAAGCTGACTTTGCAAAAATTGGAAGTGTAGATAGTGCACTATGCACCAGAGAGGGAACAAGATTCATAAAGTCTTTTTCTAAATATCTGGGAACAAATTCTGGCCTTCACTAGATTTAGGGACAAAACTAAATGCCACTTCATGAGCTTAGATTTGTTTGGGTTTTTTTTCCCCTGCATTTTCTAAGCTTGTCCATTCAGACCTTCTAAAGCAGGGGCTGGTAACCTCCCAGAGAAGCAAGAAGTTGTTTTGCCACCGGATGAGACAAGGGATCCCAGTTCCCATGAAACTACAAACCACAGCATGGGCTGGGATCCACAGTCTCCTTCAGTGTCACCAGGTGAAGGTGCTTTCCCTCCATCCTACATTCCAAAGGCCAAGAAAAATTCTTTGTAATGGGGAAAAGAATACAAAATTATTTATATAAGACACCAGATAGCCTATAATTAAATACATCTTGAGTTAAATGCATATTTACTTACAGAAACATACAGACCTGAAAATAATGCATTGAGAAATCAAAGAAAAATTAAGAAATAGCTTAAGAATTCAGGGAAAATTATGTATATCCAAATTACAAACACACAAAGACGCAAGGGATGACACATTAAAATCTGTATCTTTTAAAAATTTTATTTCTCAGTATTTCATCTGGCCCTTCTCTGGCCCTTCAGGGGCTGAAGGGTTCCTTCTCAGAGGGCACACTGAGGAGAACCAGGCACAGAGGAGGGGAATGACCTGTGCATGGCCGCACCTTCTCCTTCCCAGCACTAACTCACACCATGAGCTAAATGGATTTTTTCTGTTCTGGGCCCAGGGAGATTTGCAAAGAGCAAATGGGAATTACTAATAGCCTGCCTGCTGCTAAGAAATACCTTCATGATGGAAAATATGCCTGAATTCCAACTTTTCATGGAGTATTGCTACCGCGTTGCTTGCTGCTAATGAGTTCTCCCCTTGCAAAAAGATCTTCCAGAGATATGGAATACAAAAGGGGGAAGGAAGTAAGCTCTCAGCTCTGCCCACATTTGACAAGTTTTCAGGTGTGTTTTTCTCCCTTCTGATTTTTTTTCTAATTGAGAGTAGCATATGGCCACTTGTTAAATCTCAAAAGGATTTCCAGCATTATTACAGTCATTTAATAATGCTGATGGATATCATGGGGGAAACGGAGGTAGGTGCCTGTGTGCCTAATTTTCAGAGAACTAATTAAGAGTCCCTGGAAAATGGGTTTCTTAAGTATTACTAAATAAAAAAAAACCAAACCAAACGCCACAACTTAAAATCACAGTAACTACATTCACCCCTGTGATGTTTCAATAGTTTCAGAACACAAAAAAGAGAAACTGATCCCAAACAGGAAACATGGCAGACTGGAATGTGCTAGGTTGTACTTCTGAATCATAGATTATGCAGCACAGAGAGTGGAATAAGACTGTCACCCCCATTGTTACTTCATAAACAACAAAATTAAAGTCTTTCTATTAATTTCTTTAAAAAATATTTTTCCTGACAAAAAATTACAATTTGGTAATAACAACATAAAAGAGAAACTGTACAAATTACTGCTTTCCTCCCACTGCTGGGCTGGAGATATGTATAGAAAAGTCTGAGTGAAAAAAATCATCAGTTAAACTTTCAACTTTTGTCCAGAAACATCCTATATGGCCACATCATTGAATTCTGCACAAATTCTTTAATGGATTTTCATCAAGGCAAGAAGCTATCAGGACACCTGGTTTTCCCCTTTCATTGTAAACATTAAGTAGCCTTTTGACACAGTTTATATTTTGCTAAGGAAAAAAAAACCAAACCAAAACAAGAAACCTAGCAATATGAACTGCATGTACACATGGATTTTGAAAATATATTCCAGATCAACATAAGAAAAAAAATTGGAAATATAAAATACCAAAAGAGAATTATTTGTTAGGACAGCTGTGCTACACTATGGAATTGTGTAGCGTGAGAATGCCCTAGCTACAAATGTCCTGATGTTGCTGAATGGCAGATTTTCGATATGAACAGAAACACAGCCAAACACTCAGCAGTTGCTTTTATGATCACGGTAGCATGTCCTCTCCACACTCTGATACACCTATTCATCACTTCAGCCACTTCTAGATTGTGACAATGAATTTTCATTTTAAGGAAGTGCTTGCTTCCTAATAGAGGTTTTATTAAAAAAAATAATATTGGGTCCGTTTTTAAAAATACAAAACAATGTATCATTATAGAAATTCCTTAATGATATCAAAATACATATAAAAGATTTATGAAGAATTAGAATGGTTTAACAAGTAATTGAGGTTCCAAGTCCTACTTGAAGTATATGGTGTTGACATTTAATCTACATGATTTGATCTAGCATGAAATTTTGGTTTCTCTACAACAGAAAACAAGCATATAGATATATGTTTTACCCATGGTGCATGGAAATTAGTTAAATTTTGATTGACAATCAAATTAATTATTTGATTGACCATTATTTATGCAATTGACCATTAATTATGCAATATTATCTCTCTCTCCACAAAACCCACACAATAGCTCTATGCAATAAAGAGTTATGGCATTGACAAAGGTTAGCCAGCTGAGTGCCCTCTAAATACCTGAGCTGATAAGTCCTCACATCAGAAACCAAAGATCTAAATATTTTGCTGGTTCTGCAACACCGTCTAAACTTAAATTAGAGGTTATTATAATATGAATTACTATTGTGTTGGCTTCTGCATGCAAGGGTGAAACTTGGATGATTAAACTCTGATGTGCAGACTGATAACTTGATTTGCTTGGGCAGTTCTTCTGAAATAGCTCTGCATAAAAGGTTTGGGGTTTATTTTGCCAAAGCACTGTAATGTACTATCATAACTTAGCAAAAAGTAAGGATGGCTTTACATACAAAAATTTCCAAAAGACCCACCTTATTATTGCATAATAACATTAATTGCATTAAAATGAGATAAATATATTTATCCCCAACACAAATTTGAACTTTTATTCATCATCTGGGATCTTGCCATGAATTATTCACATTCTAAGAGCCAAGTCAACAGACAGTGCATCAGTAACCCTTCAGAGACCTACTGGTTGTGGAAGGATGCCCTCTCTACCTTGACATTGTCCAGGACTAAGTCTATAACAAGCTATAAAAAGTGCATTAAATGAGAACTTCCAGAAGAAGAGTTTAATATCTATGATGAGCCACATCTTAATTCAGGGACTGTATTTCATTGCTGAAAAAAATGTAATTAATGTAATTAATTATCTCCCATGAATAATCTTTTGAGATAAACTTACATTTTGTTACATTTTTGCTTTTCCACAGCCAAAGAGTGAAGCAAAGCTCATTATAAATATGGTTTAAGGTGACAGATCTAAAAGAGAAAATTAGAAGTGTTGATTTTTAAATTTTTTTTTTTGGCATATATTTCCTCATAGATCTCAGGTAGTATATCAGCAATAGGTACAATTCAACATTCTGCTCATTGACTCTTTTCAAATATCCCATGACATCTGAGTCATGAAATAAATATCCATAGCTCACCAATATTAAAAGTGCTTGGGATCTTTTCTAAAAGTCTGAGTACTGAAAATTATAAACTCTTGCTACATCTCCAACTCTGCAAGTGAAATAAGGAAAGCATGAAATTCTTTGTTTTCACAAATTATTGATACTTACAAGGATCTCCTTTTGCAGGACTCTGAAATAAAATAGAAGTCAACTTTGGTGGAAAATTTTTAATTTCATTTATAAAACAATATTTAACATTAAAGCATAACATTTACCATAGTTAAACTATCAGAGAAAAAGATAATTAAGTTGACAGATCTACAGAAACAGTAAATTTTGACTATTTTGAAATATCTTTGATTCTTATAAAGGAGGACAAATTTTTAAACTAGAACTTAGCTGTTCTGAATCTAATATTCAGAGACTTGTTCATATGAAAATACGTGCAAAAATCAAAGATTCCTTAGTAATAAATTAAAGGATTTTTCATTATCAATGAAGTCTCTTTTCAGTTTAGAAATAAAATAATCTGAGCTCAACTGAAACAGTCATGAATTCTTTTCAAGAAGGAAAAATGTTGTGGGGTTTTTTTTTCTGTGTCTTTAAATAGAATTATATAATTCAATAATGATTTAAGAAAATTTATTGGAATATGGACATTTCTTCCTCAAATATTAACATAAAATCATACCAAAATATTTATCATACAAAACTATGTAGCTGCATGTATATATATACGAACTGTTGTGCAACTCCTGCATTTAACACAGCACATTTTGTGATTTTATACCTCCATTTTAAGCAGGAAATCTCATTTGAGGTCTCTCCTATCTAATGCAGTTGTATCCCAATGGTGTCAGAACGTGAAACAGAACAAGAGAAGAAAACAAATGACAATGTTCTTTGAAGTATTCCTACAACATATGGGGATCACCTTCAGCTGCTTGATTATTTTCTTGTTGTGTGACACATTATGAATGAGAAATTCGTTTGGATCACTTCTTACTTTCGGGGTCAGTGAATGATGTGCAATTTAGAATAAACACCCAATTCTGCACCACGAACCAGTATGAAACATTAGATCAACTACAAAAAATGAAAATTCTCACTGGCAGAAAAAGGTATTCTGTGCTATAAAAAGTTCTCTTGTCAAAATTGCTCCTGTTGAAAGGATGCCAGGGAAATTCAATACCCTGTAGACAGAATATGAAGTGGAGGTCCCTCACAGTGTGTTGGATTTACCTGGATGGGTTCCAGAGAAAAATAATAGTACACATCCGGGTGTATATCTCTATCAGCCTACAGTATTTAACACATTTCTCACTGAATAATTAAAAAACTAACAATATGTAGTTTTACACTTAAGGAATAAAAAAAGAATATGTGTACTTGTGCAATTTTACATACTGTTATAATCCTTGTTTTCCTAGTTGCTAAATTCTAATGATGGTAAATATAACTAATAAGGACAATCTGTTTTTCTCATTTTCTTTCAAGAGGGGACCTTCTAAGTACAACCTTGGTAGTAACTGGATTACTACTACTTGGTAGTAAAATTAATTACTACAGCAGGCTTTTCTAACTTTGGAGTCCTCAATATATTGCTCAGAGGGATTTGGGTGAAAATACAGAAAATCTACATATATGTGGCCTGATGGTACCCTTTCTGGTACAGATATGAAGGGACAACCAGTGGGCAGGAACTCTCCAGCCCTACTCCAGTGGCAGGTCAGGCTCAAAGGGCTATAATCCCCATGGGCTCTGAACCGGGCTGACTGATGGTCCCACATAAGGGAAAGGTATTGCAGCTCCTTGGGGCAGGGCAAGCCCCTACTAACCAGGCAGAAAAGACACCAACATTGGCCTGGCCAGTGCCAAAAATAATTTCTCATGTATATTTTAAAGTTAAACCTTGGTAGTTTGTTTTGATTAGACATATAAAGTCTTCCCTCCAATCAGTGTAACTACACTGACTTTATGTTATTTCTGAGTTATACATGGAGAATTGAGAAAAAAATCATTTCCTGGGAGTAAAATTCCAATTTAAGTGTAGGCTTGTGTATAGTCACTTATTCAGATGAATTATATGAAAGTCATGGATACGCTGGGTGTAAATCCAGGTGGAGCTGTGCCACTAATCTATGAATGTGTTGCACTCCCAAGAGAAGAAAAAACAAACTTAAATATCTGACAGCCTTATAAAAGCATTCCCATTGTGGCATAATCTTTTAGAAAAAAAATAAATCATACCCCATCTTTTTGTAAATTGACCTGTAAGTTACTGGCAGGAAATCAATAGGGTACAAATGAAAAATAATAATGCAATAACAATGCTGTGTATTATCTTGCACCCCAGACGAAAACTTGTAAAAGGATCAATATGATAAAGATTTAGCACTGTTACTCTTTTACAAAGAAATGACAAAATAACATACTGATTTCATAAGGTGGGTGTTAAAAAACCCAAATCCACCTGCCACAAAATGAAAAGATAAACACAAATATAAAACACTTCCTTGTTTGTTTATCTGTTTCTTTTCCCCCAGACTTTCATTAATTTGAACTGGCATTAAAGGGAGTATTTTTTGTTTGGAGAATAACAAACAAAGCTTAAGTCATCCATTTTAACATTAGGCCAAGAAGCTCAATGGATGAAAACTCACTTTCATAGAATAGGAACATGAAAACTAGTGATTTCCATGAAGAATGCATGTGCACTTATTTTATTTAGTGTTTAATTTTAACTGCTAACTATTTTCTTTTTTTTAGCTGTTGATTCTATTTGTGACAGAGCATTTGTTAATTAAAACAAGCTTGTCTTTCTTAGTTAGAACAAAGATGGTGGCTTCAAAGGGGTTTATCCTCCATCCTTAAAAACTTGCCTCATTTATTGGGTGGACACAGTGGACCTCTAGGTAGAAACATACAGGTAGAAAAAGGTCCACATGGAGCTAGGTGGAGCTGTGTTGCTCTGCCCTTGGGACTACAGAATACCCTTTGAGGCACCCAGAAAAATTCCTACAAATTTTCTGTGAACTGAGGAATTAAATGTATGGAGGCAGAGGTAGGATTACAGAAAGGCTTAATTCTTAAAACAAAAACAAGACTGGCCATAAGCTTCACTGAATGAAACCTAAAATTATTAGATTTGTTTTCTTCACGAGATTTCCACAATTGTGTTACAGAATAGAAAGCGAAGGAAGTGGAGGGTCCAGAGAAGAGAGAGGAGAGCAGCCGTGCAGCCTGGCTGCTGGTGGGGAAGCACGGATATTGCCAACACCGGCACATCCACCGCAGCCCTCAGACACAGCCGTGAGTCCCAGCATCATGGGCACTGAGGGAAAAACACCAGAGGACGGTGGGCACACTGAATTTATCCACTCAACCATTCTGTGATACAGATTTCTATAGACAGAGGCAAATGACAGTCTGTTTGAAAGATTCCAGAAAAGAAAATTTATAGTGCTAAATGAATGATTGCATCTGTAGTTCAAAAAAACCATACACATGTGGTGCTGTTTCACACACATCTTGTGTGACACCAGACTGAAGTCTAAGGGGAAATAATTTTTAATGCCAGCTTCATGGCTGGTATATGCACAACCCAGCAAAGTCAATACTAAGGCCAGGAACTACAACTGATTAAGAATTAATCACTAATATTATGCAATTAGGTTTTCAAGGTGCTTTTCAGACCTTTTTCAGCAGAAAAGTAAAGACTTCACATTGGCAAATTTAAATCTGAGTCATAAAAGTCAGACAACAAAGGGAGAGGGAATGAAGACAGCATTGACAGAGACATGGTAAACCTATACGAGGGCACCATTTACACGAAACAGTCTGGCCATTCCAGCTTGTTTTCTTGCAAGTACAAGATAAACAGTTGTCTCACGCATAGTCTTAGTATCTACCCACAGCCACCTTATCGTGCAAGATTTTTATAAATAAAATCGTGAAAAGATTGTGTCAACTTGTACATTCCCAGAACTATGTAAAATAACTCCCACAATCAATGCAACATGGCACATAGCAGTTACCCTTCGATCTCACTTATATTTTCATTCTGGATTAGTAAGTGCAGAGTGAAAATAATATGCTTTTCTTGAAAGGCAGCCAAAAGCTACAGTTTTCAAATTTCAGTTCGTGTTCAGAGCTTTATCACAATTTCATATGAATAAATTCTTAGCTTAGAAATTTCCACAATTGCTTAAAGGTGCATTTGAAGTCATTTATCTCCATATGGGTGCACTGCTGTAGGAATTTTAAGAGTTATTTCAATATTAATCCACAGTTCATGGTTTTGAGCACAGATCAGAGATCCTCACGCAGCTCCAGCCCCAAGACAGGCCACCACCTGCAGGGTGACAGTCTCCTGGTCCTCCCATTAAACTTGTGTGTATTTAATTTACTGTGACCTTGAAATAAAGCATGAAAATCTCATTAGCTGTGAAAACTTTTAATTCCTCTGGCACATCAGCCAATGTAGATGTTGGAAATTATTGCTAGAAGACCGTATCTGTCAGAGTATGGTATGATTCTCCTATCTGAAGACTGTTTTTTAGAAAATTGTGTTTCTATGGCTTTTTAATCCTTTTTTATAGCGTCTGTCTCTCCCCCTTTAAATGGTATTTGTTACAAACCAGAGCCACCTCAAAATTGAAAAATCTCACTTTGGGGCTGTTTTTAAAAAATAAAAAATAAAAAAATCTTCATGGTAATAAGTAGTTTTTCAGACAGCTGCAGTTACCACCTGTTCATAACATTTAAGGAAAGAAACCCACAGGCGTTTTTTCCAGATGTGCCAAACTGATTTTTACACTTATTCAGTCCTTCTGTTCTCTCTTCATATGCTGCCATTGAAAAATCTTTAAGGATAAGAATGAGGAGAAGGAAATACCTTATTCTGAGGTCACCTTTGCCTGCTACTTTATGCAGACAGAAAAAACAAGTAGCAGAAGGTTGTTTCCATATTCTGCTGGACACCACCGCATTTAACAAGTGTAACTAGACATACATTTTGACAGCAAATAGGTCTGCTGAAGGCTGTGCCAAACCCTACTGTTTCTCACTGCCCTTTTCCTGCAGATAACTCTGCCCACAGTTCCTCTGGATCAAGGTCTTATTTGGAGGGGAAGCAGCTCAAAACTTTAATCTGTTTTAGGCGAAAGTCCATCACTGTAGCTTTGCCTGACAAAGGAAGGGAATTAATGTCTTATCCAGCAGAAACTTCAAGCATGTGCACCAATGATTACTGCAAGTGTGGAAAAAGAACAAGAATCAATGTCCATTTCCCTTTCTACTTGTGTAAATCCCTCCTGGCAGTGAGAGAGACCCAACATTGCTGGGTTTTGCCTGTGGACTTTAAATAGTGAAAGAAAAAGGACAGGTTGCAGGCTAGATAAGGAAAAATCTTCCAGCAGAAGTGACACAGTTTCAATTTTAAAAACCCAGGGAAATATACCATACAAATATTCTTTTCTACAGTCAGGGCTAGTTATTACCTTGTTATGCTACCTCAGAGTTATATATATATTCAAAGACCAAGAAACCAACTCTCTTTATCTGTCATAAAACTAACCAGTATTCTATCTTCTGCTTCAAAGTAGACCGCTAAATCACACAAAGTTTTTCTTATTTATTTTCTTTCTTTTTTTTTACTTTTTTTTTTATTTGCTGTACTCTTTTCTGTATGACTCATGTTCCATAAGAGCAACTTAAACTCAATGAAACAGGCAGTGTCAAACACTACACTGCCCTAACTGAGAAGAAACACAATTTGTTTTGAAATCTTTCAAATGCACAATTATCAGCACCTAATTTCTACAGCTGAGGTATCCCTGACTGTTTCAGTGTGGCATAATGCTTTAAGTCAAGTGGAACATTTTCTTAATTTTGATTTTTGTGCTCAGGTGTTAATATTAAAAGCCTTCTTAGTCATAATGTGAAGCAATACAGGGATAATTCAAACAAAACACCAAAACCCAAAGAAAGACAGGGGAGAAAAAAAAGAAAACCAAAAATAAATAGACAAGTCTAAGCCATCTTGGAATGAAAAATTTGGAAGCAAGTCTTAACCTTCTCAATATTTGAAGAAGTCTCAAGAATATAAGGGTAAAAATATCACATACGGAAACACAAAACCGCTGTCTGTTCTATTTAAGTAGTACAGAAGGAAACATTTCCTTGCTTCACAGAGTGCCTTCCTTCCTCTTTGGTTTACTGAAAAGTAAAGTTTGGAGATCTGGAAATACCACACAGTGATAGGAAACATGGGAATGTTTTAACATGATTTTCAGAGCTTAGAAATAGGCATTTCTATCTTGCATGTAGAATAAAAACTTAATCTATTTCAAACATTATGGATGTAGAAGATCTTTCAATTTGGCACTGAAACCCAGTAAAGACAGCGTTATGTTGTAGATTAGAGACATTTTCATAACAATGAGTCATGTGGTGCTTTGAAAGTATTTTCCAAAGGTGAAAGAAGAAGTTTCTGCATTACAAGAGTAACTTATTAAGTTTTGCATACATCAATAACACACTGGTCATTATGGATTAGATATCTCATCACAGAATGTGTGATAGATATCCTATGGAGAGCTAAGAACTTTAAGGTGAGCTGCAAAGCAGTCAAGTTCACATGCAATATAGTTCATCAACCTCAAAATTCTGAGAGCGTTGCGGAAAAATGTTCATCTTCATATTAAGACAAGGGGAAGGGCAAGGGAAAACCTTTTCTGAAAACTTTACAATTTGTCCTCAAACATATTTAAGAACCACTGCTGTGGCCCAGTGTTGGGTAGATGAAACATAAGTGCTATATAAAAATTTTAATCTGAAATGAAGACCCATAAAAAGAACTAAAGGCAGCGCCACTTTTCATTTAATTTCTTTACAGAGTTATTATGAAGGAAGACACTTAATCCTTAATGTAAACCTACAAGGAACATTACTTATCTTTAAAACTTGAAGACTTTAAAACTTGTAATGCAAACTGAGAATTTTATCTTGCATTGTGAGATGAACTAAATTAAATTGTTTTCTGTAGATATCAATGGATATTTTAAAGAGGTGTTATGGCTGCAAGTCCTCTGAATGACTGAAGTATCATATTTCTTCTGCTTAATGAAAGAAAGCTTACAGTATACAATGAAAAATGGCAAAAATCTGGTCACGCAATATTGGGTCTATGATATTTTGATTATGTTAGTTTGAGCCACCTAAAGGAAGTATTTCACTACAGTAGACATATATAAAGCAAAACTAGAAGAACTAGGCATATATATTCAAGACTAGAGGACTTTGTTGTTTAAGGGTAATCTTATCCCACAAATAAATGTTCATGATCATAATAAAAAAGACTCTGCGTACCTTCATAATTATCACATTAGACATTTTCCATCCTTCTTAATAAAAAATTATTAATAAGAAAGAAACTGGCCCCCAAAACGTTTGATCACTGCTTTCAGGAAACTGGATCAAGGGGTGGTTCTCATTATTTTGTGAAACTTAAAAAAATATATTTTAATGAGCCTGTTTTAAGCTTTAGACCTTCTGTCCTTCTTCTAGCTGGCTTCTGACATTCCCTCTCATGAGATTTCTGTGCTGAGGTCACAGATGCCTTAGAAATGCTAAAATATATTATGTATATAGGCCTGAAACATATGCAGTCTGTACTTAGAAAAACTTTAATTTTTAAAGCTCCAGGAATGCATGATCAAAGTAGCTGTAACAGCTTTTTCAATAATGTTTCCACAGGAAAATTAAATTAAAAACACCAATTGGGAAGAATTCCAGCTTCAAACAATTTGTTTCTAATCAAGGAGCTAGACATTGTTTGACTGGTGCTGGTGCCTTGCCCTCTCCAGGGTAAGCCCTGGCAATTTCTAAAATAATGAATCCAGTCACCTCACAAGACTTCATCAAAGCACCCAGAGAAACACAGCTCCAGCAGATAGCTAAACAGGACAGGATTGCAACCTTACCGTTAGTGCAAGGAGGTAAATCCACCAGGAAAACATGATGTTGACTTGTTGCACACAACTCTAGGTCTCAACATTTAGCTTCAGAGCAGTTGTCTCTGCCTGTCCCGTGACGCTGTAACATTGACCCGTGGATCCATTGGCCCAGGAAATCGTGTTCCAACCCACGACTCTGTGGCACCAGCGCTGTGCTGCTCCACGCAGCCTTGACGTCTGTGGCTCTGCTGGGATACACACAACCTGAAGCTCTTGCTCCTCTAAGGCTGGGAGTTAGTTTTCCTTATGATATTCCTGAAACACAGTTTTTCATAAACATAAAGAGAGGAAAGGTTAGCTTTTAGACTTACAGCCTTTACTTGCAGTTCCTGCTGTGCCCAGGACTTGATATAAATTATCTTTCCCTCTGCTCGTTATGAAGTTTCCTGCCACGATCATTTTCCATGCCATTTCCATTTCCATGCCATTTTCCCCTGTCCTGGCTCCAGCTTCTCTACTGCATTAGATTATTTATCCTCACTTTCAAGGTTCGTTATTATTTACTCTCTACTTATTACCTCTCGTTTACTATCCAGAAATGGACTTTCTCCTCTGTTCAGCGTGCAGTGCCAGTTTCAAGCACCCGTGTATTACACTGCTATATGCAGCTGACCATTTCTTTCCTGCACTTTGGTTTTCCTCTGTGTCTTTGGCAGAAGGGAATAGACAGATGGTAACTGGAACCAGTGATGAGACAGTAAAGCCCTTGGAGTGGACTCAATCCCCTGTCACAGTCCTTCCAAACTAATGCTGTACAAATAAATAACAGGGAAATAAAGGAGAAAAATGGACATGCAATATGTAAATATTTCCTTAATAGCATTATTCTACATAAAATGTTACCCTTGTGACATTACGCACTGATAAATGCGAGAAATAGGGACAAAATGGAAGCTAAAAATGCAAGTAGGGGGAGTTGCAAGATATGCCTCTAACCAAAAAGACTGCATTGTGAAAGCACTTAACATCCATGGTATAATCAGCTATTAGTCTATTAGTTGTGGGCTGACTCTCAGCTTCTTCAGCCAACAGGAGTCCTGCTTTTAATTTCAATGTGGTTTGGAAGAGGTCACAAAGACTTATGCATTTATTCACTATGAGGAGCTTTGAAAATGCATATTGCAAAGTAAAAGACAAACCAAGATGTTTTCTCCAAATGTTTGGCAGCCCTCAGTTGTACAGGAGTATGAGAGTAGAGCACAAATTAACACCCCTCATGTAGTGTATCAAGCTGAGGCTTTCCAAGCTACTAATACACAAGATGAATTCTCAAACACCAGACACAGGTGACAAGATAAGAAGCCCAGCACATCATGTATAAGATATAAATGGATCCATCTGTCAGCAGTTACTTTATAAGTGAATTGCTCTCAATTATGTTAGAAACAGCATTTAATAAAATACGATTTTAAAGTACTACATAGAAGAAGAAAATGTGCAAAGTAAATTCCTGATATAATGAAAATTGAAGAGAGTGATAGATTTTGCTATTATAATTGGCAAACAGAATAGAGGGGTTTGATAGAGATGACAGTAGAAGAGCTTTTGGCATATGATTTGGCTGGGCTAGCAATCTTCTAATCATATGTCCAGCCTGTCTTCAGAGGTCATTTTCAAGGTACACGTTCAGATGAGAAATAGCAGTGTTATATGACAATTTCACTGATGGCTGCAAAGAAATGTTCATTACGTTGCCTTCTTGCCATATGAGAAGGGTCCAATCATGTATCAAATGGTGGAACAAGTGTCAATGAAAAACTGGAGTTTAGTTATTCTGAATTTAAATCCTTCATACAGTCCAAATTCAGTCTTTTCTCCTATGACAGGAAGTCAATGAACACGTATTAATTGTCAGGCAAATATTCCCCCCACCCTCCAATTTTTTCTGGGTTTTGGATTTTTGGTTGTGGGTTTTGTTTTCTTTTCCTTCAATATTTATTATCTCAGCCATCACAAAAGAACAGTTAGGAGAGTGAGCCCCAGTTTAGAAGGGAAACTGGAGATACACCTGGCTGTGAGAGGTGGTGGATCTCAGACATGCAAGGGTCCAGTATTCATGAGGAAAACCTAATGTGCCTTTGAGAATTAATAAACAATCTTAGACCTCTTACCTGTGACATTCCACATTATAACATATTTGTTAGATATGGTTTAACTTATATTATTTAAGAACTTCCTAGGGTTGTAGTTGGAAAAATAATTAGAATGCTTACATACTGTATTGTACCCTGAATTAATGATACTCTTCTCTCCAAGTTAGTTCCATCCTCGTATAGTTTTGTTTTGGTGTCAGACAGGCATGGATTGCACAGGCAGCCCCACACTTGCCGAGTAGAGATCTGATGGAGTGTGACATATTTTTGTAGGCTCTCTCTTAAAGCTTCTCCCGTAGCCTGGCTGCTAGAGGCACACCACATTTTTTTCGAAAAGCGGGCACCAGTATTCTAGCCTTAGAATCAGGATTTAATAGTGCTGAATATAAAATTATTAGAAATACCATTGCTTTCACAAGTACACAAATATTGAATTAATTATTACATGTATTTCAGATCATCTGAGTTATGAGTAGTCTTTCATTGACTGATTTATGTTGGAAATTCACATTTACAAATTATATTCACCAATAAAGCAGGCTTAGGTATGACATAGAAGTTATTGCTGTTACTCCTGAAATGTTTTCTAGTTTGCTTTCTGTTCTTGGGAATGCTGTGCACCAAACGATATATTTCTCATATGAAATAGCTTTCCTGAAACATCTGCTGCCAGAAAGTTTGTCTGGAACTTGCAATGATGGATGAATTTTTGACACTGAATGCAAAAAAAACAAAATAAGTGCAGGTCTTGTGGTTTATAAGTATTAAGAAGACAGCTGAGGTTGCCTAGGTTAACACGCGAGCAACATAACTGTTAATTCCTGGGTGCCTACTTCGCCTTCCCCTCTCACTGCTGGCGTTTCTCACCTCAGCCATACTTCTGG